>OW285240.1:83415869-83750869 GCA_935421215.2 Melolontha melolontha
GAGAAGTGAGTGCTTGTGAAAGGTTACTTGGTGATTACTGATTGCTTGAAGTTCATTACGATGTCTGAGAAATTTTTTTAGAATTTTATTCGCACTTTTTTCTAGTCTACATATTTGTACTGACTGGTTATCAGTATAGTTAAACTTTCTTAATATTTCTTTTGATTAGAGTTAAACATTAATTCAATTTCGAAAATACGCTAGGACGTGGATTACCTAAGTGACAAAAATACTTTCAGTGTTCTTTTCTGAAGTTCTACTTAAATGTATGGGACGCATGTATACAAACTTCCTTTTATTACTAAGTACTAGGTATAGGTATCTTATTGAATAATAGACAACAAAAAGAGTTGAATTTTTGACTATAGGTATTTACAAAGGCTATTAATTTGTCCTAGTAAGTATGTCAACTTAATATCTTAAACAAAGTCAAAATTAATTAAATATTCCTAAAATTAGAATTGCAAATGTTTAAAGTTTATAGTAGAATAACAATTGTCAATGTATTTCTATTGAATTAATACAAATTATTGTAAAATAATATTATAGAAGATTCCGTTATTTTGTTGTCGTTAAAAAAATAAATTGCTTCTTTTCCTAAAATTATCCCTTTACTCTGGATATTTCAATTTAGATGTTTTTCTTAGCAAATTCTATTTGACAAGATTGAACGAAACTGTCTACGTATTCGTAAATCCGTTTTTTAAGACAAATGGATGTACGAAAAGAAAAGGTTTCTCTTTGTTATCATTTTCGTTTTAGTACAGATAGTGAAAAAGTATTGATGCCTTTTTGTTATTAAGTTTTTTGTGTTGCAGAAATAAATTGGCGATATTACATAATATTTGATAAAAGTTTGTTTAATTCTAGGTTAAACAGTAAAATTTAGCCTTCATATACATAAAATAAATTTATTCAATCAATAATTTCGTCATATAGATCTTAGTATTAATATATTGCACAAGCTTTTCTAAGTATTAATGCCATAAATTTTATGGCATTAATCTCAATATTGATAATTGTAGTAGAGCATGTTTCAAAATACGACATTATTCAAAATATACAGCTCGGTTGTAGCAGGTATGCCAATTAAATAACAATAATTTCTCCCTGTAGACTTTATTAAGTAAAATACATGGCCTTAAACATTTATCGCTTCACAATAGTTTCCCTCGAGTGTGATACATTTGTTCCAGCGGTGCTCTCATTGCTGGAAGCGTCGTCGAAATTCGGAAGTTAACCCCTTCAGAACCTCCGTCGCGTGTCTTAATAAATGTTTTTGCCAAAATATCAATTAGCATTTTCACTTCTTAGCTAGGAAGAAGTGTTACACGCTAATTTTATTTTCTGATCTACTAAAATTAGGCTGAAAAAATTTTTTTTATAATAAATAATAATATTATTTATTGCCCAACAGATAATTCCTTTTCTAGGACAAATACATTAAAAAAATAGAATAAAGAAACAGATGTGTGCTAAATTATATAAAAATACAAAAATATAAATGTATGAACTAAAATAAGTAAGTACATTAATAAACTAAAACAAACACTTTATCTAAACACCTGCCGTAAAAATGGCACCATAAATATTATTCGCACATTGGTACATAAAATTAGTTAGAGCTCTTAGTAGTGCGCTAGTTCTAGCTATTGGTGGGTAAAAAGTCGGATAAGATCTCGACGTCATTCGAGGCACGTGAAAAGCTACACAATTTAATATTTCAGGCGAGTCAATTCGACCAACAATCAACCTATACATAAATCGCGCAGCAGTAATCTCTCGACGATGTTTTGAAGATTTGAAGTTGTCTGTCTAGAAGGCGGATGTAGTCAGTATTTATTTCGGGATGTCTACCATCACATCTGAAGGAAAGGTATTTCACAAATCTCCTTTGAACTCTTTCAAGTGAGGAGTCATGTGTCGAGTAGTAAGGAGACCATACTAACGAAGCATACTCCAATCCATTCAAAACAAAAGTCTGGTACAGCGATTTCAGAACAGTTAAACCCTGAAACTGACTGGTACCGAAGCCTGGTAACGAAGCCCAACATTCTAGAAGCAGACGAGATGATATCCGAAAGGTGCAAGTTAAAGGACATATCCGAGTCAAATTTGACGCCAAGATCATTGATGGAGTTCCTTTTCACTAACTTTTGGCCACCAATACTATATGATGACTTCACTTTATTAATTTGACGCGTGTAAGATACAACACAGCATTTGTTCACATTAATCTTTATCCTGTTTTTACTACACCAATCCGCAAACAACATCATTCTGTGATATAGTGAAGTATAATTTATTGTCATTAGCGAAGCCAGCAAAGAACAATTGAAAGATGCGAGGAGATCATCAATGAAAAGTAGAAAAAAAGAGGTCCAAGATTAGAGCCCTGAGGCACACCAGATGTTGAAATGAATTGGTAATAGTAAAGGCGGTTATAAAATACATAATTAACTCTATTCACAACGTATGAGGCAATAACTTCTAACGCAGATGGCCTAAGCCGAAAGCACTCATTTTGATTAATAAAATTTTATGGTCAATAGTATCGAAGGCTCGAGAAAGGTCAGTGTATACAACGTCTAGTTGATCATTATTATCCAATACCTCATAAATATTTTGAGTCACTATTGTTAGATTAGTAACGGTAGACCGCAATGGCAAGAATCAATGTTGGTTGCTGGATATGTATAGACGTTTTATAGGTCCACAGTAGAGTTAATCAACCATATATTGTTCAAAATGCTGGGCAACTGGAAATAGATTCTTTAATCTATTTCCTGAAAAGATTTTTGTAGACACATTTCCAGTGTCCCGATTAGAACATATAAATGACAAAGAAATAAATAAGAGGACAGACAGAAAGGAAAAGATTGCTCATAGAAAAGAGGCAATTAAGCCAGGTATACGCGAGAAGAGAGAGCTTTTATAATAGCGTTTAATTACTGATTAAACAAATAATTCTACTTATTTAAAGAATTAGGTAATAAAAAGGAACTAAACTAATCTGAATGTTATGAATTGGAATAAAAAAATGGAATACTAATTTTGAATTTATGGCGCTTTTCTCCGATCGCCGCTATTGCATATATTCTAAGATGTGATTAAGAATGAGTTTAAAATACAAAATTTATAAAAATAGTTCGAATTTTTCTATCTTTTAGGGATATTCTATAACATAAGTTCAAGAAATAAATTTATTAACTTTAAAATAAAATAGCAAAGAATTAGTAAACGGAATGATCATAAACATTTTTAATAATAGCGAAAATATTATTAAAAATCAGATGCGGAGAGACGAACACAATATAAGTTCATATTTGTGTTCAGACATGTAGACACATCCTTGCTATAAATAATTCACCAAAATTATACATGCATTCAAGTCATAAAAGATAGCATGTAAGAAAACTCAATGCCACTGATTGACTAATGTCAATATGCGCGGTTTCGCTTTAACGCGAATTTCAAATTTAGCGTTAAAATGCCTCGTATTACGCGAATTGCTTACTTAAGAATATGTATGTATGTACATAATGTAGTCATTGACTTCTCTTTGGTCGCGGGAATGCCCGCTTTCCCTGACCATTCTGATTGAAGAATTGGGGATTTCCCATCCTACGACTTTGTTCTATGGGGATTCCCTCGTTTGTTTCGTTTGCTCCATATGTTTATCTCGGCTAGCAGTCGTGTTTTAACGTTCGATATCCTCTATCCTAGAAAGAATGGAGAAGTTGTTGGCAGTCTGGATCGAAGATTTAAATAAGAAGAACACACCACTGAGTCAAGATCTTATATGCACAAAAGCAAAAGCTTTGTATGAGATGCTAAAGACAGAAGAAGGTGAAGGGAGTTCCACTCCGACTTTTGCTGCCAGCAGAGGCTGGCTTCATTGGTTCAAGCAGCGTTCCAATCTTCACAATATCCACATAACAGGTGAGGCCGCCACCGTGGACACTCAAGCTGCAGCTGAGTTTCCAGACAAGTTTCAAGAGTTCGTAGCACGAGAAAAAATTCCTGCTTGACTCATCTTCAATGTTGATGAGAGCGAGCTTTACTCGAAAAAAATGCCATCTCGAACATCATTTCTAAAGAGGAACGTCAAGCCAGCGGTTTCAAAGCTGTGAAAGATCGACTAACACTACTGTTGGGTGGTAATGCCACTGGTGATTTCAAACTCAAACCTTTACTGGTGTACCATTCAGCAACATCCCGTGCAATGTGAGGTACAGACAAGACATACCTACCAGTCGTGTGGCGGTCCAACAGAAAGGCGTGGGTTACACGGGAAGTTTTTCAAGATTGGTATTTTAATAGTTTTTACCCGTCAATCAAATCCTACTGTGACAGAAATGGGCTTGAACGTAAAGTTATATTACTCTTAGACAATGCCCCTGGACATCCAACCTCACTTGATACGCCGAGAGACCTAAAAGTGTACGTGAAGTTCCTTCCACCAAACACTACGTCAATATTGCAACCTATGGACCAGGGAGCAATAGCAAACTTCAAAGCTTATTACCATCGCCGCACTTTTAGCCAACTAATTCATGAAACTGACGGGGAAGGAAGACAGTCTATGCGAGAGTGGTGGAAGTCATACAATATCATGAAGGCTATTCACAACATAGACGAGGCTTGGAACGAAGTTAAAAAGAGTTGTATTCTCGGGATGTGACGTAATCTTTGGCCATGTAGTGGAAGCACCTAGAAGAATTGTCCAGATGCAGAGACAAGTGCTTGAAGACATTGCTGCAATGATTGAGGTGTCTGAACTTGAAGATGTCGCGGTAGAAGATCTCGAACAACTTGTAGCAACGCACGACGATCCTCTCAGCAATGAAGATCTGATCGAGTTACAGAATAATCCCATCAACGATGAGGAAGAACAAGTAGAAGAGAGAGTTTTATCTTCAAGCGGAATACAAAATGCCCTTTCAAAAATTTATTCAGGTTTGGACATATTGCAGAGCATAGACAGTGATGATGACCGTGTGTCAAACACGTCAAAACAGCGTTGGGTGTTATGAACGTATTTTACAAGAACGTAAAAGAAACGCTACCCAAAAGACAATAGATGTATTTTTCCGTAAAAAAACATGTAATACTGCATAAAGTGTTCTTAGAATTAAAGTGATTGATTCAAATGATTTGTATTTTTTTGTATTAACTTTTGACTATGTTTAATCGTAAACCCCGATATACGCGAATTTCACTTAACGCGATTTTTTGCGGAACGTATCCCTCGCGTAAAACGGGGTATTACTGTAACATTCTCCATACTATTAAAAATGTTTTATACAAATGGTGAGGTTTTAGCTATTTAAGTATGCGTCAAATTGTTTTTGTTAGGATAAAACAGGGAAATTTGTATAAATATTTGGATTTGTGTTTCCTTTTTTAGTTTGTATTTGGTGAGTTATATTTTAGTTACAATAATTAGGTAATATACGTTGAAACAATTAGGTAATATACGTTGAGATTTTATATAAACTTAAGTTTTGATATTTATATGAAATAAATTAGTGATTCTCACTGTATTTTCCTGTTTATTTTACGATTTACTTGTTTATTTTGTAGGGTTTTTTAGAACAGCGCGTTATCGATCTAGTTTCGAATCAAACCTACGCTATCTGCCCCAGAGTTTTCAATAATTCGCTTCATTTATTTTATTGTTACATTGTTGACATTGACTAACAAGCCTTGGGTTTGGATACATTCGAAATATATTAAAATTAGAGATAATATGTATGAAATTCGCGTCAGTAGCATTGTATCAAGTTATTTAAATAAAATTTTAACGCTTATAATGTCTTTTCAATTTAATTTAACTTTAAAATGGGAGATTACATTAAGGTATTTAGTCTGCTGAATTCACCGGAAGATGGCGCTCGGTGCTATACTTTAGTTATAAATAGAGCTGGGGATGTTTGCGGTGTGCCGGGATAGTATTCAGTTAAACGCACGAATATAATGACCTTGTTTCGATCGGTGATGCATGCGTGATTTTATTGCTTTACATGCATTCGCTATTTATATCACTTAGGTATGTCAGTTATGTGAACTGTATATAAATAACACACTTACCTTATTTACGATTATTATAGCATAGCGCCAAGTGGATAAGACTTGCAGTAAGTTTGTAGCATTAGATACGTTTCCATATTTGTAGCGGTGAGCGATGTACGCCGTGATGAATAAATTTTTTTATATTTTGAGAAAGAGCGCTCTACATCTACGGATGTAACACACGCACAATTAAAATAATCTTTATAGATAGAAACCGAATCTACACTTGCACCATAACTAATTTGTTTTAATCTGGTAAAATCAAAATCATTGTTTATCACACTCTCGAACTTTTCTATTACATTAACATTTTTGTTGTCATTTACTGCGCATAGCACACGATCACGTTGCCAGTTCACGACTAACTAAAGTGTTTCGCCGCATCGTGTTTATACGCTGGTGAGGATGCACTACATACGGTCCTGCCGTACCGCAAACATCCTCAGCTTTAGTTATAAATGGTTTGTATAAGAACATAGGATTGCTCGATCCCGCAATATTTTCGCCGCGTAGTGGGGAGCCATGACGTCACAAACGGACCAGGTTGAACGCGTTCACTACTGTAAAGCACCTTATAAAATGTGTTTAGCTATTACAACAATTAATTATCGAGTTATATTAGTGTTATTATTATGGTATATAATATTTCATTTGATAATAACATATCCGTCAGTGTACTGTTATAAATATAATACACGTTTTTATTGCCATACGGTTATACTTTGGTTTATAATTTAAAAAAAAACTTTTCCAACTTCAAATAAACACATTTATTAGGTACATAAACATAAATAAAGAAAGCCGATGAGCATGTATTCTCTATACAAAGCAAAAAATATATATTTTTCAATTAAAAGAGTCAGTATATAGCAATGTTTTATTACGCAGTAATTAAATAAAAACGAATCAAGTAGTGGTTTTTCGCATTTTTTTAGCTAGTGTTCGTTGAGTGTCTGACGGTGTACTAGTAGAAAGCTTACGTTTACTCGATTTTTTAGCATTGTCAAGGGTTCTTTTTGTATTTAAATAATTCATACGGATAACAGTTCTTAATTTACAAAATAATTTTATAATAACAAAGCACAAATTTTCTCGCTTTTTAATTTTTAAAGCTAGTCTTTTAACAACCAGTGTTTCTTTCCGCAGTTTATTATCGCCATGATATATCTCAAAATATTTGTTCCACTGTTTAATGGTATTTAAGAAATCTGTTGAGGGCTTAATAAGACCACCAAAAGAGAGCTGTTGTATCCATGAGGGTAAATTGTAGGCGTGATCGGCTTTAATTTTATAAGTATAATCGCCGAGTTGGGGATAACTGTTTTTAAATTTCTTCGCTATAAAACCAGCAATGTACTCAAATGCATCGTCCGTTGTTTCTGGTGATTTTGCATCAGATATTTCTGAAATCCCTGATGATGAAAACGAGCTTCCATTGCTACTTTGAGTTGATTGCTGTCAAACTTCTCTTCCGGTAATTCAAGTGAAACTTTCGCTTGTTCCAAAACTGTGGCCACTATATATTCTTCAGGAACAGCTTCTTGTGTGTTCACCTTTAAAAAAGTATAGCTATGTAGATAGGTACCTATATAATACTAGGAATATGTAAAGAATTAATAAACACATTTTATGTACCTGTGCTTCTAAAATACCAGGATTCTTCCCAAGAATAATCATTCTTATTCTTTTGATGGCCTCCAATGGAGATGGATGTTCATTCGGCCCTCGATATCTAAGCTGGAAGAAAAAATTCTCCAAACAATCCTGATTAAGTTTATGAGTACATATATAATGTACATCTTCAAATTCGGTCTTCATATCTCGTAAAAGTAGTTTCAACGATTCTATAGAAATTATTATTCCTTTCTGAAAAATTTGCAAAGTGTTTTTTCCTTCAGCTCTCATGTCAAATATTAAATCTCTAACTTTATTTAAGTGTTGTTCTTGGTCCTGTAAATAAATTCCAAAAGGGGCTTTCATAGGGTCAGGGCCAGGAGATCTATTCACATGGCTATTAAAAATATCAAACCAAGAATTAATATTGTCTATGAACATTCCGACATCTTCAGCAAGTTTTTTATCAGGGCCTGGTTTGTATCGTAATAATGCCTCGGCGGTCTTATGTGATAACAATTCAGCCGCTAGTCTTACATTTTGTCTTTTACTTTTTTCAACCGTAATATGCTTTTCAGAAATTTTATAACAGGAATTTACTTCTACATTGGTTAATTCTATCAAACTTTCTGAAGGTTCTTTTCTTATCTCTTTCTTTCCAGCACTTCTCAATATAAATCCTGTGTCCAAAAACCAATTACGGAGAAGTTTCAGTAAATGGGGAGCATCTGCGAAAACATAAACATTTTTCTTGGTTTGCGGATGCTCGAAATAGGTCTTATTTATGTCAACGGACAACGCTTTCCAGAGACCAACATTACTGCTTCCGCAATCACTTACAATTGCAACACAGTTATATGATATTTTATGCAATTGGGTGATCAGATCCATTAACACATCCTTTGTCATCTTTTTGTCAAAGTCTAGATAGATAGGCTGTTTCCAAGTAGAAAATAAGCTTCTAACCATACAGACTTGCATTAAATTGTAAGGACCTAGCACCTGATCTTCACCAACACAATACTCTAAAGTGGTTTTAACTTTGACTTCATCAAAAGAAATGACTACAGTTTTCTCTCTTGCAGACATATTTTCTCCTGCTACCTTTAGAAAAGTTAGTACATCTTCTAAAACTCCCAGCGTTATTCTGATTTTTGATGCCCACTTTCTCAAAGATGACAACGCTGGCAACGGAAAATTAAGTTTAGTTCGCAAAAATATATAGCATTTCTTGCTGAGGTAACGAATAGTAAAAGCAACTGCAATCTCTTCAGTAGTCCAATTAACGCGGTTCTTTTTGTTTAGAAGAATAGAAATTTGATTTTCTGTTAAGAGTTTTCTCAGTATTTTTACCGTTTCCTGTTTTTGTGCAGGTTTATCTTGCTTGTTCTTTCTTCTATAGTATAAAAGTTGTTTTCTATGCAAATTCAATTTGCGTTTCATAATTTCCATCTCTGTAGATAATTTAGTGTGACTTTCACGAAGCTCCGCATAGTGTTTAGATAATATATTTTCTGCTGGGACAGTTAAAGGCTTATCGGTTTTAAATTCTGCTGTTGAAGACGCTGTTGACAGCTCACTTGCCGCTAAACATGAAGCTATCGATTGTTCGGCAATCAATCTATTTACTTCTTCTTTCCTTTCATTTTCCTTTTTTCTTTTTAAATATGCTTCCCCTCTTGTCGCAACTTTCTTTATATCTTTGGACATTTGTGGAAGATTTACACTAGGCACAGCAGTGTATTTAAGCTGTTTTCGTACAGGTAACCCTAGCAATAATTACTATGTATTAGAATAATTTATCTCATAACGTATAAATACATTTTTGTACTCGCTTATCAAAACCTGTCATTTCACGATTCGATTTGCGTGCGTAAAAAGTCACTTTAAACACGAGTGCGTAAAAGTAAAGTTGGTACTTCCTGGAACTTGATTAATTTAGTGACATTTTAAAATCATAAATCCCTAGCCTTAATAATATGCTACCCAGTTCGTTGTTTTTCTATGAAAATAAAAGGAAATGAAATAGAAATTGTTATATTTGGAAGGTATGTAATTCAATGTCAGAACAGCAACAAATAATATTTTTTAAATTTATAGAAAACTAAAAAAAAATTGTCACAAGTGGGATTCGAACCCACGCCCTCAGAGTGGACCAGAACGCTCGAGAACCCGTATAACGGGCAAGGTAAACCTTGAGTCTGGCGCCTTAGACCCCTCGGCCATCCTGACAGATACAAGTAATATTATTAAAAATACTTATAAATATAAAAATTTTGAAATTATATTTATATTTTATATAAATATTATTATTGTTTATAGTTCTCGTACAAAAAATATTGTACAAACTTCGCGAATTCGTGTCCATAAAGCGCTCGCCTACGGCTCGCGCTTTAGACTGGTCACTCATTCGCGAAATATGATTTCACTCACTTGGTTCGTAAATAACTATTATTACCTAATAATTCGTTCCGCATATCACGTTCATAATCGTTTGCATTAAAGTGGATTGAGCAAATTTGGCTAGTATTTGGATTCCACTTATCTGCTCGTTTGCAGCGCCTTATCCATTCTTTACGGACAGTATCGGATACGAAGTTTGTCGCCTTTGGAAAGTTGTGATAAACGATTTCTCTATTGGTAAAGTTCGTAGAAATACGACTGTTATTACAGCCAACTACCGCACAACGACGTCCCGGCATTTCAGTCGCTAATTTACAAAGGAAAACGGCGAAAACTAAATTAAAAACACTTTACTTTAACTCAAGCAACCCAAGACCTCAACTATTTATCGGTGCGACTGGTCCGTTTGTGACGTCACAGGAGGCGGAGTCACGGCTCGATGCTAACAACACTGCCGGTATAGGGATCTGGCTATCCTATGTTCTTATACAATCCTTGCTTAAATCATTTTAAAATGCGTAAAGTACGCGGTTTTCTTCGAAACTTTATTTCGTAATTCTAAATAGAATTTTAAATAAAGCGAAGTCGAAATTTGATAAAAATAGTGAAGTAGGTTTCATCGAAACATTGCTATCTGATTTTAATATACTGTAATTAATCATATCATTACAGTAGGTATGTATATACTTATGTCACCGGAGCGGTCAAGTTTTGGAGGCACTCACAGTATCTTTTTCAAAAGGTGATTTAGAATCTCATTATAAAAATCTGTAATGATCTGGGTTGTAGGTTTCCGCGGTCGTTGTTCATGATTGCTTTTAGGATTCCGAGCTAGAACCCCGACTTTAGCGCTGCTTCCTTCCTGCTGATACTACTGCTCCTGCTGTTACTACTTAGTTCAGCAACAGTAGTAACAGTTCTGAAGATGACCCTTGCAACTGTGGCTGAAACGTCGGCTACGAAGGAAGCAGTGCAAAAGACGCGGTTCTTGTCCAGAATCCTAGAAGCAATCTATATTAACCATTTGACATGGAGGGGTGAATTAAGTATAGTAAATATCGGAGAAAGCGATTGGTATCGTTTCTTATTTTATTGCACCAACTTTCATGGGCCGCCCTTGTTCTGGAGCATGACATTTTGTCGCCTGTAGATAGCTCAATGGTGTCACTAGCCTATGATGCAGAGGCTCTCTGGATGGAACCCTGCGCTGCTGTTCGGGGATGTTTTTGGTAGTTTGTCTTCTCGTTTAAGGTGAATGTCGACAGTCGAATGTCTAAAGTCACGCTTGTTGTTGGAGTACTGAGAACTCATGGTTTGCCAATGTTAAGTTGTTGGGAAATACTAAGGCATGAAATATTATTACTAATATTGCAAACACCATAATTCATCACTGGCAATGAAATTTTTAAGAAATCTTCGTGAATATTTATTGATTCAAAGAATTTGCGTGCTGTTGTCGCCTAACAATTTTTTTTATTCACAAAATAATCTGCAGGGAACAAATTTGGGGAATATTTTTTTTTCCTCCAACATTAGGCAGGTCGGTGTGAATATTTCTTACAGTGGTGTTCTGTTGCTCTAATCGAATTTGCATATTATTCGTCGAATAAGAGACACAGCAGCGCGCACAATTTCCTCATTCCCTTAGGTGCTGGAAGTTGATGATCATGCTTCTCTAAAATCATCAGTCAATGATTTATGAAGACCTTAGATATCACTAAAATAATTTCGGAATACAATTTTTTAATTTAAGAACGTTTTAGTACAACTTTTCTTAAAATTTAAAACAAAATTTTATTACATTTTTTTGTTTGAAAGCAGAAATCGTGGTACGTAGATCTACACGCATGCCCTGCAAATAAACATAGTTAATTAATACATTCAGTTATTGTTTTGAAATTTTTACAGTAATTGAAGAAGGTTGAACTAAGTAGTTCCGTCGGCAAAATATAAATGCCGCTATTTTTATGTTTGTAAACGAATCGACTTCTTAAATACATTGTGTGATTTTAATAAATTTATTTATACTTTTTACCTGCTTATTACAATTTTCTTTATAATATAATTTTATATTTTGCAAATTAGTACATTAAATTTTTTATTTATTTCTATGAGTTACAGCTTATGCATTTTTGCTTTAGTATAAGTTTCGTGCTTTCTAGAACAACGTTTATACTCAGGATATTGTACATAGTTACCACCAAGTATTTCGCTGTGCTTACATCGCTTGCATAGTAATGGAGTGCTTTTATTTTATTCTGTCACTGAAGTATAGAGCATGTGCATATCTGAGGAACTGAAGTCTTGACTGTGTTAAGTTGGGACAGATTCATGCATATTAGATTTGGTTTAAACTTTGCTCTTATAACTCATTTTTGGCGTAAGACTTTGTAATAACGTTCTTGAATTTTAAGTGTGCAATAGTTCTAAAAGAAATTGAAATGTTAGTCTTGTAGAAAGTTTCGCTTCAATGTTATTAAGATATTTAATAAATTGACAGATTCTTGTTACTAAGTTTTGAATGCCACGATTACGTGGTAGATTGTGAAGATTTTGTTATGTAATTGATATTATATTTAGTGACAGAAAATGATGCATAACTCAACGAACATTTGAATAAATTGTTTTAGTACGTTAAACATAAGTAGGTATGAATAATAAATGAATACGTTTGGTTCACTGCATGCGAATTATTCGCCTATTTGAGTAGGTATTTATACTTACGTAGGTACATTAGAAAAAACTATGAAATATTTAGCCATCTCAATTTTATTGCTGTCTTCGATATAATATAAAAATACAGAATAACAGAACATAAATAAGAGTTGTTGTTATTTTACTAAATCTAAAAATAGTGAGCCTTTGTTTTTGGAGGTTGTAGAGAAAGGATAGTAAAAGAATTTTTTTCCTGGCATTACAAAAGATGTCCAATTAACACCGCCTATTTTGAATTAGAGAAATTTTTTGTGTAGGTCGTATAGTGTTGTTGTTTGACAGCTATCTTGTGTGAACATTGAGGTTTAGTCATGGAGCATTACACGGACGAAACTGTGAAAATCCACTACCGAAGTAGTAAGAGTTTTGCGAAGATGATTCGAAAATGTTGATATTTCGGTCACCATAACGCACCTTGTCGCCATGTAGTGGTTCGATATAGAAACTTGCAGCTCGGCCTAATGCAAACATTCCAGCAGTTAGTGAGGGTGTTGACCAGAATCCTTTCACATTCGCCATTCACATTTCACATTTCACATCGCCAATAGAGATTTTCACGAAGCAGTTTACAGCTAATTTTAACTAAAGATTTGAATTTGCATGCTTACAAGATTCAGTTGATACAACATTTGAAGCCAGAAAACCATGCGCCGCTCCGAATGTTCACAGAATGGTCTTACAGCAACAACAAATGAATGGTTCATTATGAATCATCTTCTCTGATAAGGCGCATTTCGAACTTGATGGCTATGTTAACGAACAGAATTGTTGCATTTGGGGAACTGAGAATCCAAGAGAGATACTTCAACGTCTCACGCATCCACCACTAACGGCGGCGTAATTGTTCTTCGAGAATGTGTCTGGTAATGCGGTCACCGTCAAATGCGTTCGATACCGTGAGATGAGGTTTTTAACATGACGGCACAACCTACCACACAGTGATCGAAACAATGGAATTGTTGAAGACGAAATTTTAAGGGAGAGTTATCTCGCGCCGCGGTTATGTGAATTGGCCACCGAGATCATGCGATTTGACGCCGTTGGATTTCTTTCTTTGGGTTTCTTTGAAGGAAAAGGTGTATGCAAATAACCCAAGAACAATTTCTGAACTGAAATACAAAATTTGACGTACTATTGATGAAATTTAGCCACCACTATGCAAAAATGTCATCGAAAATTTCGTCAAAATGACTAACGAGTGCCAGGACGAGGCGGCCATTTATAAGATATTATGTTCCATACTCCATGTCTATACTCCTTCTTACAATAGAAACATCAGATCTTTTCAAATAAACACTACGTTTTTTTCAATTTTCAAAATAAGTGGCCATTTTTAAAAATAAGAAACCTTTTATTAACATATTTTCGATGACATATTATCTGTAAAGTAGTAAAAACAGAATATTAGACAAAATTTTAATTGTAAATTATTTGGAATATTTGGGTACAGTTTAACATATCCTTTCAAGGACTGAAAAAGAAGTTAAATGAAAATTTCTCATTTCAATAAATGCTTGTTTTTTACTGAAAAATAAAGCTATATCTCATTCACAAGCTTTTCTAAGTATTACATAATATTTAAGTTCCTTAATATTATAGTTTCAGTTTTAATAATCCTTTCATTTTCAAGAATATCGAACATATCATTAAAAATCGGTCGTGGAGAACACTATACAATCTCATATTTGTGTGAAAATTGCTATGCCGACACATATTTTGTCTTGCTATCATTGTAGTGACGAGTCTATAGAAAGACAAAACACGTGTCTGTGTGTCTGGATAACAATTTTCACACAAACATGATCTTGTGCTGTGTTCTCCACACTCGATTTTGAATAATATTTTCGATATTATTAAATTTGTTTTTGTTATGTACGCTGTCGGAGATGTTAGACTTATAGTGGAGACACGTTAATACAGTTTCCGCCTATTATGTGCGTTACCATCCTACAGAAATAACTTGCTAAGTCTTACACTTTTCATGAAAAATAGCGCTGGTTGGTTTGGCGTTTAAGCATTGTTGGACAACGTGTACAGAGTTGTAAGGGGACTATGTAGACTATGTAAAAAAAATACATACGCATTTTGGAAATTAAATTATGTTATTTTGATTACGTTAATTGCATCCGATTCCACTCTCGTTTTAGGTCTGCGCATCTAAAATGTTGGTTTTGCATTTCGTGGAGAAATTGCGCAAAATATTGTGCCAAATGAAGAGAGATTCCTAACGGGAAGGTAAGCTGGTCCTTGGACTATGTAAGATGAACACTAAGTATTGAGTAGATTGTATAACTTTGATTTAAAAGTTTTCGTGGTGGAGATAGGCCACTTGAAGGTGAGCTTTGGAGTAATTGCAAAACAATTCAAGTGAGAACTTGAGATAATTGGTAAAGGGAATTAATTGTTAATCACACTACAAGAGGATATGCAAGCTGCAGGTTAAGTTAAAAGCTACATAGGTAAACGATAAGCTTTGTTAGAGAAACAAATTGAATCACGCAAAAAATGCGTGTTCTCAGATTTGATAAGAAATAATCGCGAGCTTGTCATGAAAAATATACCAAAATTAGCTAAAAATCGTAGGAGAACATCTTAATAGTTAGGTAAACACGAAGTTGCAACATATGTATCAAAACTTTCACATAATTTAGAGTAAATTCTAATATCAGTATGGTTGAGACTGTATAATTCGATCCCTTCTTAGCCAGGTGAAAGTGTAACTGTAAATAGGTACTGTCGAAATATGCGCCAAGTTTACGATAAGCTGAAAATGCAGAATTCAGTCATCGTAAGTAGGCAGGAATACATTTTGTTATAAGATAATTTAAGATTTTTCACATCGCTAAGAAGAGTTTCGAGACTTAACGATTAAACTATAAAATTATACGACATTCATCATACTTTATCTTCCACCGATTATCGTTTCTTTAAAAATTTGGACCCGCTTCTAAAGGGAAAAGAATTTCTTTAAGAAAAGATTAAAAGCTTTATCGATCAGCTATAGAGACTTAGATTTTTTTTAAATAGTATTTATTAATATTATTTAATATTATTATTATAACGATCGATAACCTAAAAGTTCTGTATAAGTAAACATGCAGAAATAAAAATAGATGTATTGAACGTGTTATCATTTAGATGAAATTCGTACAGGCAACTTTTGATTCACCCTTAATTTTAATAAGCAATGGATTTATTGTTAATAAATTGCTATTATTTTTGGAAAAGACGGTCAAGAACACCATATTTCTGGTATATACGCGAGTGGTTCAATAACTCCTTAGAAAATCCAAGAGACGGTGCTGGTAATATGACAAAAATTTGTATTTAGTAAGCGTCATTTGTTATTAGACTTCTGTCAAAGCTTCAGTTAACTTCATCGCGTGGGTTCATTTTTATACTCGACTGAAGCAATGAACTTCAAACTAGTTTATTTAGAAAAATGGAAAACATGAGTTTCGTGCGGTGATTAATTTATTTCAAAGGTTTAACACCGAAAGAGATCAAAGCCGAGTTGGATGAAGTTCATGGCAAATCTGCTCCTGTATTTGCGACTGTTTACATTTGGGTAAATGAGTTTAGACGTGGCTGTACATCCACAAAAGATGAACATCGTTCGGGACGTCCAGTGGGAATGACTTCCTCCGAAATGATTGACGAAATCCACGATATGGTTTTGAGTGATCGATGAATCAAAGTGCGCGAAATAGTCTAGGCCACAGGCATATTAGAAGGTTAGAGTGTTTTTAATTTTACACGAAAAATTGGGCTTGAAAAAATCTCGGCAAGATAGCACCCATCTTGCCGAGATTTTTTCAATTTTTTTCGAATTGTATTGAACGTACGCAATGATCGATAACAGAACGACACATAAAGTGAGATGGACAATAACAAAACTATATTGTGGGTGAGCTTTAAGATGTCGTCTCCGATAGTATTTATGATATATTCAGTCACACAGTGGCGTAACAAAATGTAATTAAATACCTTTGTCATTTTTTTCTCACTTATGAGAGGAAACTTTGAGAAAATATTTTGGGTATATATTTTACATAATTTAATCTTTCCATTTTTCATACGTTGTCTTTTTGTTTCAAGGACAGTAGGCATATACGAAAATAAAAACGCCAAAAGTATTCCTTAGAGGCAGGGGTCTAGTAATTAAAACAAAATAGAATTCATGATTACGTTTCGGCAATACGCGTACTGCCTTTTTCAAGAAAAACTGAAATTATTATTATTTTTATTAATTATGACCAGTGAAAGATACAATTTACATATTGAATTACCTACTTATATTCGATTTTATTTATGTTAATAAGGCATATATATTGAAAACAAGATCAAGTGCGTGCAATAGTGCATGCTAGTAGCCTGTGTTCTTAAATTTTAATGTATGTATATCTTTACAACGACCAACATTTTTTCTGAATTCTTATATGTTTCCAACTCTTTTTTCTTAAAAACTTTTGTATTTTTCTAGGAGAACCATGGCTGCAGCATCGCCACTGCAGGGTTTATACGTTGGGCAAATATATTGCTGAAAGATTATTTTTCCGCGAATAAGCAAATCATGCGATACTGCAGTGACACGAATCCTCGAGAACTGCATGAGCAGCCTCTGCATACAGAACATGTGACTGTTTAGAATGTATTGTCCAGAATAGGCTTTATTGGACCATGTTTTTTTTAAGAAAACGGTTAGACAGTTACGGTCAATTCTGTTCATTATGTCCCCGTGATTGACGAGTCTTTTTTTTAACAAAACTTGAAGAAATAGATGTGGATGATGTTTGGTTTCAGCAGAATGGCGCTACGGCCCAAACAGCGCGAATGTCGATGAAACTTTTGTGAAAACACATCCCCGGACGCCTGGGGTGACGCGTGGGGCTATCTGAAAACTCTACTTTACCCCGACCATCTAAGGACCCTGGCTCATCTGGAGAACAATATTCAAGCTGTTGTCGACAACATATCTGTAGATATGCTGGAGAGAGTGGAGAGAAGCTTCAAAACTGCACTATCTCAATGCATTCACCAGAACGGAGACTACCTTATGATATAATTTTTAAAACATAATAGATAAAAACTTTAAATGTCTCTCTGTAACATGGAAAAAAGAATTAAACTTGTTGAGGATAAATTTACTATCCTACTGTAATATTTTAATTTTAAACATTTTTTATTGTTAAATATAAGTAGATCCAGGATATAGAATTCAAACATAAATATTTTTAATTCTATAGATATTTAAGATTTATTTTCGAATTTAAACGATTGTATAACATAACCTTCATTAGCACATTCAAATGGTAAAGCTTTGTTTAAATTCTAAGAAAGCGATATCCTTTACATTTGAAAATTTATTAACTACTTTGTAATTTAGACCTCTCGTTTATTGCCTAAAGTTATCAGTGAACGTATTCACAGACTATATTTAGTATGGCCCTCATTGTTGACTAAATATGTATAATAGGCTCACGATTCCTAATTTATATGTACCATAGAAATTCATTACTGAACAAAGGACTAGCCGGAAATGCATACTTAGGTTTATGACTAGAGTGGACCAATTAGGAACGAAAGCGTGACTAAGGAATTAGTTCCCGCGTGCCCCATCGCACATACGATTACTTAGTATATTGTTCACGGTCATCGTGTGTACACGTATAATAGCAGCAGGAAAGTGTATTCTGTGTATTTAATAATGTTGAAGGAGCGTACAGTAAGAAAACCGCTATCATCAAACTTAGTCAATAGGTTTATTGAGAACCATCCTAGTTTATCTTACAATGGGGTAAATGTAAAATGTTTAGTGTGCAATATATATACCGTGTGTTCCAATTTCGATGCTCACCATTGGTATCTCGGTTATTAGAAGATATAGAACAACGGTTAAATGGGGAATGTTTTGCAGAATTCAATACTCGCGGCAAATCTCATTTCAAATTTGACCTAACTTTTTAAATTTTTAAAATATTTTGAAAAATCAAAAATTTGCCGATTTCGTTATTCCTCAATAACTTGATAACGCTTAGTCTGACCTCTTTTAAAGTTTTACATTGTTCAGACACTTTTTTAAAACAAATTATTTGATACAAACAGAAACCCCGATTGTCATTTGTTTTTAAGTTATTACCACTATCTTTTGTTTTTCATATGGCGGCCATATTGGATTTTGGGTTTGTTAGGTAGTCCTCAAAATGTGCTTTTCAACGATGTATAACATGCCTGAAAAATTTTTATTTATAAGGAAAATATTAATAAAAACGTAAATTAATCTTTAATATGATATTAGTAGGCTGAAAAATTAAACACCAATGTCAAATGAAAGTGAAAAGATATTCTAAGTAATACTGTAAACAAACGAAACGATAAAAAATTATAGAAATAAAAAGTAAAGATACAGAACTTAAAGTTCACATTCACTTAAAGAAATTGTTCAATATGACGACCATTCTGTTCCACACAATTTTGACACCTTGTTCGAGTAGAGTTACAAACTCTACGTAGCGTGTTTCCGTTTACTGATCGTAGCACATCTAGTACTCTTTGTTCTAAAATTTCCCGAGTTTCTGGCGGTTCAAAATCAAATACTTCGTTTTTAGTGGTACCCCATAAATAAAAGTCAAGCGGGGTAAGGTCGGGTGATCTCACAGGCCATTGCACGGGTCCATTATTTGAAATTACTCTCTCATTAAAGTTTTCTCTCAAAAAATGTTGCACGCTACGAGTGTTATGGGCCGGGCAACCATCTTGCTGGTACCAGATGTTTTGCATGTTCTCGGGATTAATAATTTGTCTCAAAGCAGGCATTATCTCGTTTGTTAGTAGCTCCAAATATCTGTTACCAGTTAAATTGTAATCAAAGATGAAAGGACCTATTAACTGATTATCTAAAACGAAAAAAAGAGTTTAAAAAACAAAAAAAATGTAAACAAAATGTCATACCAATTAAACCGCACCAGACATTAAAACCAAATCGAACTTGAAATCTTCTTTGATTTACCAAATGTGGATTTTCAGTAGACCAATGATGATAGTTATTCCTATTGAACACTCCACAATTGGTAAATCGTGTTTCATCTGTCCATAATATTTTCCTAGGAAAATTAGCGTCATATTCACATTTTTGAAGGTACCACCTGCTAAACTGTAATCGTCGGAGATTGTCATTATCACTTAAACCTTGTACAATTGTTGGTTTGTAAGGGTGATACTTGTTTTTCGTCAAGGTTCTGTGAACAGTAGATTTTGAAATCGCTGTTTCTCGTGTCACACGACGAACTGATGTGCTGGGATTGTTCCTAACGTTCTGCAAAATATTATTTCGACGTGTATCAGCATCATTAACTTCATAGTTAGCTCGTTTTTGTTCGAAGCTTCCAAAGTTTTTTAATTTGCTAACTAGTCTTCTAAAAATTGTCCTGTGTGGCTGTTGTCTTTCTGGAAAACGCTCTGCCTAACTCGTGCACGCATTTTTAGTGTTTCTATTTGCTTTGAAATACACTTCCAACATATCAACTTTTTCTTCGTTTGAATATGTATGTGCCATTATCAATACTTATAAATCTTAATACTTGACAATAATTACTTATCACTAACAAGTAGTTTTAATTAACTTATCTCTGCAGCACTAATTGTACTTTGACAGGTTATCGTTTTGTTTCATTGTCAGAATACATTTGTCATTGACGTTTGACGGAACATAATGTCTTTGCTAGTGATACACGCTCAGAGGTTAGAATTATCTGACATTTGATGTAAAACCAAATACAAATCTCCCCACTACTTTTAATCCTGCGCGAACTTACCCCTCCTCGCGCCAACTTATTGGCGTTTGCTATACTTAGAATATCTTTTCACTTTCATTTGACATTGGTGTTTAATTTTTCAGCCTACTAATTTCATATTAAAGATTAATTTACGTTTTTATTAATATTTTCCTTATAAATAAAAATTTTTCAGGCATGTTATACATCGTTGAAAAGCACATTTTGAGGATTACCTAACAATCCCAAAATCCAATATGGCCGCCATATGAAAAACAAAAGATAGTGGTTATAACTTAAAAACAAATGATAATCGGGGGTTTCTGTTTGTATCAAATAATTTGCTTTAAAAAAGTGTCTGAACAATGTAAAACTTTAAAAGAGGTCAGACTAAGCGTTATCGAGTTATTGAGGAAAAACGAAATCGGCAAATTTTTGATTTTTCAAAATATTTTAAAAATTTAAAAAGTTAGATCAAATTTGAAATGAGATTTGCCGCGAGTATTGAATTCTGCAAAACATTCCCCATTTAACCGTTGTTCTATATCTTCTAATAACTGAGATACCATTGGTGAGCATCGAAATTGGGACACACGGTATAAACCATTTAACAAAATCAAACGCCACGTGCATAGCACAAGACAAAGATAGAGACACTGGTGCCCGATACAAAATATGAAGTGTTCTTATTTGATTTGTGTACAATGATGAGAAATAACTTTGAAGACGCACCTTATGTTAACAATATTTCATCGCGCTTCTCCAGATTTTCAAGTCACGGAAAACGCATAAGACGGTAAGTTTTTTTTAATCATCTAATTACATACATTTTAGATTTTATTTTTTATACGTATCATCGAGAACGTTTCATAATCTAGAAAAACCGTCTTACATTTTTTTTGTATCTAACATAATAACAGCACCGTTCGTGATAGTATATCTCTAGATATTAATAATGTTTCGCATGCGGGAACCAATTCGTTAGTCACGCCTCTGCTTTCGCTCCGAATTGGTACACTCTATTTATGACACCTACTAATACTTAATTAGAAATGATATTTTATGATGTAACTATTAGTTAAGATTAGAATTTTAAGACTGTCGTAAACTTGGGTATTTTGCTTGTAGGTATAATTTTCACGAATTAAATAACACAAAAATCCCCCCTCATGACGTCAAACAATACATTGTTCAACCAATGCGCTTTTAATCTATAATAGTTAGGGGTAGTGGTATATTTTTATCTACTTGTAAAACAGTACAGAATAGGTTAGTATGAAATCAAACAGTACAAACTCAACATCAGTATAAGACGGTTTTATAGTATGAACTCAAATAAAGTATTAACATACAATACAAGACACACAGTCTTCTTCGTAACAGCATAGTAATAATTTTTTAACAAAAAACAGCAAAGTCGATGTAGATCCAAAATAAATGTATATAGTGTAAATAAATAAATTTAGATCAAAGTACATTTACTGATTTAATAAACTGAAGACTTAAAAAGTAAAGTCTATATAGCCTTACAACCTTGGCACAGTGAATCAACATAGGGGTCGTGAGTCTAGTAACTGAAGCATCACTGGCAGAAACCGTATATGTATAACCATAACATTGGTACATCATCCCCAACAAAACTGACACCTCCTATACTATTTGTGTTATTCATTTTTAAAATAAGGTAGTTTCACTGCCGCACGCTGTATATATTTTGTATACAAAATTTATCAAAGCTTACTGTTTATATCATTCACTGATTTCTAATAGGGTTTGTCTGGAAGACATTCAAGTATGTTATAGGAAATATAGTTATATAAAATACTTGTAAAATAATATTTAATTACTTGAATTACGTAATTATTTTCTGATGATATACATTCACGAATGTAAACAGAATTAAATACTGCTAGATCGACATTTGTGTATGGATGAGCATTAAAAAATTACAGCCTCCGTTTTAAACTTGACATTTAAATTATTGAGAGCATTCATATATGTATATATAATAACCGTAACGATTCTGCCACAAAAAATCTTCAAGTAATTACCTTGTTATACTCGTAATTATTGAAATATGTAAAAGATGTAAGCGGCGATATGGTAATACATACATTAATGAAATTAATTATGAAAAGGATACCTTTCGCAATATGAGTTTCTGTTATTTTCATGAAGTTAAAATACTTAGTGAAAACTACCTACTAAATGTAAGAAGCACTAAATAGTAAAATTTTTCTTTCTTCATTAACAATAAAATATATAATTTTTTCTATTCTAAAGTTTTACTGAATTCAGTATTTAAATTGAAACTAATATAAATTCAAATATATAAATAAGCATTTATGCATATATTGCGTACACAGAAGCAATTTATGCGTCGCAAATTTGCGTTATTTTACTAATAAACAATATTATATCTCAGAATCAGAGACCGGACACATTGGGTTGAAATGACGTCGTCATTACGTCGGACAATATAAATAGTCTACAACATCTGTAAGTACATCACGCAGTTATTGAATGCGCTATTGATCTGGCTAGCGCGCACATCTGTTTTCATCGAGAATTGCGACGTTTTTTGTTGGATATTTACAGTTAAATTTCTGTTTTCATGGGCGTAGGTAGAAACGTGCGGAGTTTTAATAATTTAGTCTATTTAGATTATATTTCGTAAGATTTCGTAAGATTGTTTTCATAGCTTTTACTGTTAATTACATCGTAATTTTGGTGATAGATCCTGTTTAATATCGTTTAATTGAATCTACTTCTCCCAATTATTTCGACGTAAGTGTGCATTGAATTTCGTTCAGTTTCAATAACTTATGCATACATTTTTATTTTTCATTTATTTAGATCTAGAGCATTGTTTATGTTACTTTTTCAGATATGATATGGAAGAACGTCGAGAACGGCATCGTAAAACAATGGCGAGTTGGATTGACGGTCATACTGATTGTATGTCCATTGTCAGTGATTCCGAAATTTATTGCAAAATCTGTAAAATATCGTTAAAAAATTCGTACAACGTCACTTAGCATCGCAAACACATGCACAGAAATTGGAACCGTTGGAATCTGACAATTTTAACGAAGAACTCTGTGAAACTTTTATGGCGGCTAATATTCCATTAAATAAACTTGACAATCCCACTTTAAAAAAATATTTCTCCAAAAATATACTGGTCGAAATGTTCCTGATGAATCCACCTTCCGCAAATATTATGTTTCTAAGTGCTACACGAAAGCAGTAGAACGCATTAGAAGCCATCTTTCAAACCAGTACCTCTGGCTAAGTGCCGACGAAACTGTCGATATATTAGGACGTTGTGTGGTAAGTGTTGTAGCTGGTGTACTACATCCAACTATTCCATATAACGCGTATGTAATAGCAACAAAAGTTATAAATATAGTTGATGTGGAAACAGTTGCTAAAACCATTATCGAGAATATTCAAAAAATACTTCATTCGGACGACAGGTACAAAGAAAAAGTACTTTTATTTGTAAGTGACAGTGCTGCATATATGTTAAAAACAGGCAGACTATTAAAGGAAATGCTGAATATTACTTGTGTAGCACATACTCTCCACAGAATCTGTGAATATAACCAGAAGTTGATAGACTTGTATCCTCTTTTAAAAATGTTTTCAGAAAAGCATCATTGAGAGTAGCTTTTTACAGGTAAAAACTGCCATCTTTGTCACTGCCTCCCTCTACAGTAATAACTAGATGGGGGACATGGTTGGAAGCTACGAGTTTTTATACAGAGAATTTCGATAGTTTGCAAAATTTCGTTGCATGTTTAAATAACGATGCTCGGAGTATTTCTGAGTGCAAGGAACACAGCTTCCACATTTAAAAAATCAGTGGTATTTCCATCAGGAACACTTTGGAAATTTGCCAAAACTAATCACTTATTTTGAAAATCGAAATCTCAAATTAAATGATGGTTTAACGACATTAGATGAGGCTATCAATAATTTGAAAAGTATTCCAAGTGACTTCGGATGTGGCCTTCGGCAAAAGTTAGACGCAGTGTTTAATAGAAATCCAGATTTAATAACATTGCGGCAATTGTGTATGGGGACAATGCCACAACTTCTGACTGCAAAAAATAAATAATACTGAAAATAAAAGAATATTTCCAGTATGCACCTATAACCAGTTGCGATGTAGAAAGGACGTTTTCTATTTAGGATGTATTTCATTCAAGTAGAACAAATTTTACTGAAGAGAACCTTGAGAAAGTATTGCTAGTTAATATTAATACTCCTGTACTCAACTTGAACTACAAAATGAACGAATAAAAATATATTTCGTATTTTGTAGCGGTATATATACCCGTTTTATTATTATAGGTATAATTTTATAAATAAAATTAAAAACTTTAAAAATACAAATGTTCAACAATACGCTCGTGTCCGGTCTCTACTCATAATTTATAGAGTGAAGCACATCTTTTCTTTTTAATGGTAGATACAAATACAAAAATTAAAATTTACATTTTGAATTTTGTCGTTTATAAATTTAGTATTCCTGCAACTAATGCAATGCCCCAATGTGTCGACATTCAGCCGCTCTCATCTTTTTGGATACTTCCAATATCTAATTTTGAATTGAAAGAAATTACGTCCTCTTTTTCGACTAAATTCACATCAGGTGACGACTTAATATCTAGCTTTCTTGTAAGGGATGTTTGAAATATTCTTGCTATTCCTTTGCAAAAGACTATTAATATCTCCGTTTCATCTTCTGTCTTTTCTAGATTGTGGAAGCGGGCTAGAATAGTTCCCGTTTTGAAAAAAGGCGACAAGACCAATACAAAATAATACAAATCTGTATAAAAACAAATTTGTATCTGTATATGCATGGACACACAGTACGTATTTACCAGCTTTTGCTTCAACTACCAGACGCATGCGTTTCTGTGTAACCACTTTGTCAATGATAGATTTACGAAGCAAAAGACTGTAGTACACTTGCGGTCATGTAGTAAGTTTTGTCCTATCCGAAGACAACAGATAACATCTTGCCATCTGACGGACAAAACCGACCACGCCGGTGCAAAGTGTTCTTCTCGAATAGCAAAGCTATTACTGGTAAAGAAGAAAAATACGCATATTACTGTGAGTCCATTAACTCGTCGCCAGGTGGCGTAGTATAGCAAAAAACAGATTGCATGTCGATACGATAATTCACATCAAGCTTTGATACAAAATAATACAAATCTGTATAAAAACAAATTTGTATCTGTATATGCATGGACACACAGTACGTATTTACCAGCTTTTGCTTCAACTACCAGACGCATGCGTTTCTGTGTAACGACTTTGTCAATGATAGATTTACGAAGCAAAAGACTGTAGTACACTTGCGGTCATGTAGTAAGTTTTGTCCTATCCGAAGACAACAGATAACCTCTCGCCATCTGACGGACAAAACCGACCACGCCGGTGCAAAGTGTTCTTCTCGAATAGCAAAGCTGTTACTGGTAAAGAAGAAAAATACGCATATCACTGTGAGTCCATTAACTCGTCGCCAGGTGGCGTAGTATAGCAAAAAATAGATTGCATGTCGATGCGATAATTCCCATCAAGCTTTGATACAAAATAATACAAATCTGTATAAAATCTGTATCATTGACAATGTGGTTACACAGAAACGCATGCGTCTGGTAGTTGAAGCAAAAGCTGGTAAATACGTACTGTGTGTCCATGCATATACAGATACAAATTTGTTTTTAGACAGATTTGTATTATTTTGTATCAAAGCTTGATGTGAATTATCGCATCGACATGCAATCTATTTTTTGCTATACTACGCCATCTGGCGACGAGTTAATGGACTCACAGTAATATGCGTATTTTCTTCTTTATCAGTAATAGCTTCGCTATTCGAGAAGAACACTTTGCACCGGCGTGGTCGGTTTTGTCCGTCAGATGGCAAGAGGTTATCTGTTGTCTTCGGATAGGACAAAACTTACTACATGACCGCAAGTGTACTACAGTCTTTTGCTTCGTAAATCTATCATTGACAAAGTGGTTACACAGAAACGCATGCGTCTGGTAGTTGAAGCAAAAGCTGGTAAAATACGTACTGTGTGTCCATGCATATACAGATACAAATTTGTTTTTATACAGATTTGTATTATTTTGTATCAAAGCTTGATGTGAATTATCGCATCGACATGCAATCTATTTTTTGCTATACTACGCCACCTGGCGACGAGTTAATGGACTCACAGTAATATGCGTATTTTTCTTCTTTACCAGTAATAGCTTTGCTATTCGAGAAGAACACTTTGCACCGGCGTGGTCGGTTTTGTCCGTCAGATGGCAAGAGGTTATCTATTGTCTTCGGATAGGACAAAACTTACTACATGACCGCAAGTGTACTACAGTCCTTTGCTTCGTAAATCTATCATTGACAAAGTGGTTACACAGAAACGCATGCGTCTGGTAGTTGAAGCAAAAGCTGGTAAATACGTACTGTGTGTCCATGCATATACAGATACAAATTTGTTTTTATACAGATTTGTATTATTTTGTATCAAAGCTTGATGTGAATTATCGCATCGACATGCAATCTATTTTTTGCAAGACCAATACAATTGATAATACTTGTAATTTTTGGTTAGATTGTAGGGGATTCGGTCCTTAATTCCTGCAACAATATTTTAAAAAATAGAGATGGCATTTTCAATAGTTATTCTTTGCATTACTTTCCTAAAGTCGTACCTTTGTTTCTCTAATTTTTAAATTTCTTCTAATCATAATGTGAATAGCAAAGATGAAATTAATTCAAAAGTATATTACCTTAGATTGCAAATAAATTTAATATTTGGTGATGAATGGTGTAAACAGAATCTCTTCAAATCTCTTCAAAATCCTTTCGAATGCCGTTGCGCTGGAGTTTATGTTGCAATAACTTTTATTTACATTATAAGAGGGATGTCTCCAAAATTCTGGAAATTCAGCTATAATTTTTTTATTTTGTCAATTTTCATCAATATTACAATGTAATTTTCATATCATATCACATAATCGCCATTTAGTTGAATACATTTACACGACGCTAAAGGAAATTTATTTCTAAAATCAGTGGGTCAGTTGAAAATGTTCACGAAGTGCTTCGCACAATTTACGGTATACATCATCGGCCTACTGACTATTCGCAACACAATTGAAAAATTTTGCACTTAATTTATTCTTTTGCACTCCATCCACCAACGAGATTGCATAGAATGCGCACAGAAGGAAATATCGTCGCCATTTAGGTCAGTGTTGAGGATGATCCAAATTCATCGATTTGTCATCGTTTACAAGAACTTGATCTGTGCCCATCGACTTTGTGCAAGATTTTTCGCAAGGATCTTGGTTTACATGATTACAAGATTAAATTGGTGCAAGAATTGAAGCCAACCGACCATCATTTTCAACGTCAGTTCAGTAATTGGGCGCTTGAACAGTTGGAAGTCGATCCACTGTTGTATGGTCAAATTGAGTTCAGTGATGAGGCTCACTTCTGGCTCAGTGACTTTGTGAATAAGCAAAATTCCAGAGGTGACTCATCAACTGCCGATTCATCCTGAAAAATGCACTGTTTGGTGCGGTTTCTGGCCCGATGGCATAAGCGGGACATGCTTCTTCAAAAACGAAAACAGTCTAGCTGTCACCGACAATGTCCAGAGATATTTTATTTCCAAAAGTACATGAACATGGTCTGAAAGACCCTTGGTTTCAGCAGAACGGTGCCACTTGGCGAAACCATAATTAATGTCATAAAACTATCTTACCGGTTTAAGAAAAAAATTCTCATTCCCTGACACTTGTTTTTTTATATCAATTTATAATCCGACACCTCTTAAAAAAATATCTTTTGTTTAGAAACTATGGAAACGAAAAATAAAAAGTTGTGCGGACAAAAAAAATAGGTAAAATTTTTTTCTCTCATAAAACTTTTGCACAAAAAAGATTTCAGAATTGTAATTCCACCCCATATAGCGTCCTAACTAAGCAACTTTGCACTAATATAAGTCGTCGTAAATCAGCTTATTTTGGTGTAAGGAATATGTATAGAAGGTTTCTGTAAAAACTTTTTACCGACATCTTGTATATCGTAGACTGCAAGCATAAAATAAAAGGGAGTACGAAAAGGAAATCAGTAGTATTATGAAGGTAATATTAAATTTAGAATGCCAAATAACTAGGATATACGAGGATGAGTATCGAGATTATGACCCCTGTTTCATGTTTAACATTTAAATTATTGAGAGCGTTCATATACATAATAACTGTAACGATATTGCCGTAAAAAGTCGTCAAGTAATTACCTTGTTATACCTGTCATTACAAAGGCATGCAATCACAGAGAGTACCTAATAGCTATACATTAAATATTTAAATCAATTCAATTATGAATACCACCATAACTTTGGTAATAAGAATTATGGTTAATTTGATGTGATTACCGTATTTATTAAAACAGAATTCCAAATCAATGTAAGATGTACTAGATGAAAGATTCTTAACTTTTAAAAGTAACGATATATGTATACACTAAAGGTACAAAGTTTGGAAGCGACGAAATTTTCAAAAGTGTGTATAAATATTATATTGCTGATTTTTATTTTTATTGAAGTTTCAAAAGAATATATAAAAAAAAATGAAAAATTGAACTATTTTCAAAATAATTATATTTTAGTATTTAACTTATAATTTATTTTCATCAATATGTCGTACCTTTTTGAATCTGTGACAAAAGATTCGTAAATTCTGGGCATTCCTTCTACCAATTTCTCTAAATAGTTGACATCCGCTTCTTCCTCTTCTTCAGTTTTGGGTTGGACGCCACAACGTCTAGGCACTGGAGCACACTGCTCTTTGTATTACCCTCAATAGATCTCTCGGTTCCATTCTGTTAGTCTTGTGTCCTCGATAAAAGCCACTATCCTCCTCAGGGGAAGTTTGAGTACACTCGTAGGATCCAATAGATCTCTAATGAAATATTTCTGTCTGAGCTCCTTCAGTTCCTCACACCTGCATATTACATGAATGCTAGTTTCCTCCTGTTTTTCACATCTCCTACACTAGGGCTCGCTAACCAAATCCATGCTGTACAGATGCTTCCTTAAAGGACAATGTCCGGTTATTAAGCCGGTAATTATTTTCATTTCTTTTTTGTTACTACGAATTAGGGTGGCTGAAAACTTCCGTCTAGCTCCCTTAGCAGTGTTTTGGTATGAAGTTGCCCTTCCGTCAACCTCCATTTCCTTTTATTTTCTCTTTCTAGCCATAACCAGATCTCCCTTTTAGCGTAATCCTTAGCGATTCCAAATACAGGTTCTGGTCCTATGAAGTTCCTATTTGTATCTTCTTTGGCCAGTTTGGCGGCTATCTCATTGCCTTTAATTGCGTCATGGTCTGGCATCCATATCAGCGACACAGTATTGTGTTGTGCCAGTTTATTAAGGACCTGTTTACAATATTTCACCAGCTTAGACCTGATAGATGGATTCATAATGGCCTTAAGAGCTGCCTGACTATCAGTCATTATGTTGATATTTTTGTTTGCGCAGCCGGCTTTCCGAATTTCCTCGACGCAGGCTGAGACTGCAAACAGTTCGCCCTGGAAAACCGTCGTTTGTTTCCCCAGACATATCGATATCTTCCTTGTATGGCACATTCTGTATATGCCTGCAACTGATCCCTGACTAGATTGTGATCCATCAGTGTACCAGGTGCCGCCACCACAATCGCTCGAGCAACTTTTTGCCTGTTCCCTGCAGCTTAGCTGTAAACATAATCTCAGGTGATAAAATGTCCGCCGGCATTTAAAGTATTGGATCTTCCAGTATGGTTCCTGTGATAACTGTGTGGCCCCCTACAACCTTATTAGGACACCATACGTCATTGTTCTTCAGCCTCAGGATCGTCGCCATTGCCTCTCCCTTTACAAATAGTTCCAGCGGAGGGAGATCCACGATGGCCTCCATGGAGGCGGTTCTCGTGCTGCTCATAGCTCCCGTGATTCTCAAGAGAGCCTGTCTCTAGAAAGTCGTAAGGAGTCCCACCGACGATGTTTGCTCCGTCCTCCTCCATCACACAACTACTTCATAGGTAATCGTTGGTCTTACTACTGCTGTGTACAGTCAGTATACTTCATTTGGTTTTAGTCCCCAGGACTTGCCAACAGCTGTTCTGCATTTCCAGCAGAGCAGCGTCGCCCTGTCTGCCACTTTGACTAGGTGTCTGCTCCAATTCAGTTTCGCATCAAAGATACGCCACTTCATTGGTTAGTTCTAACTCTTGTCCAAACAGCCTTATGCTGCCCAGATCATTTAGTTTTCTTATGTTGGTAAAGGCTACCAAATGATCACTAAGTTCGCTAATTTCTCTCCAGCGAATCACAATATAATAAATCCTTTTCGGTGAAATCTCCAATCTATGAGTAATTGTTCTTTATGAATATCCTTCATCTTTATGGGTACTCATAACAGAACGTTGTACTATAGTTAATTCGTTATTCACTTTTTATTTTTCACAATAGTTAATTTCATTTTCACGTAACTTTCGTACTTAACTATACAGTACAATATACATATTTGTTGTTGTAGTAACGTGTGTTCATTTGGAAAGTCAATCTAGGTTACTTTGAAATTTTGATAGAATGAGACGCAAATATATTAGTATGTGTTTGTTGTTCCGTAAACGTAAATCCAAATGACATTTGATAATGTCAATCACAAATATCAGTTAGTGCATAAAATAATCGTGCGTCGATTCTGGTTTAAATAAATTGCTTCTCAGTTTTACTTACAGTGACTTTCATTTTAGAACATAAAATTTTTTTAGTCCAGGCTTATTTTCGAAGTGGTAATAAAATTGATGGTTTATGGGTTTATTCAGTTCAAGATTGCATGGTAGAATTTCAAGTTGAGTTTCCACATTTTGTAATAGATTATATACAATTTAAGAATACTTTGGATAGAAATTTAAAACTTTTTTCTGAAACTGGTAGTCTCTTAAGAAAATCAGGCAGCGGAGCAGTTAAGAAACGTACACCTCAAGTTGTCAAATCGTGTTGAAGAAATAATGGAAAATGAACCACAAAAATCCGTTCGACATTTGAGTCAACAAATAAACCTTTCTGTTGGTACAACTCACAAGTTATTAAAAACAGATATGCAACTTTATCCATACCGTGTCACAGTAGTACAAGAATTGTTAGAAATTAATTACCCATGTAGACTACAGTTTTGTAATTGGTTTGTAAATATGAACAATAATGGAGGACTTTCGCAAAGAGTCATCTTTACTGATGAAGCATGGATTTATAAAACGGGATACCTAAATTCACAAAATACAAGAATTTGGAGTAGTGAAAATCCACATGTAATTAATAAAGAATCGCTACATACAGAGAAAATTGTTGTTTGGGCAGCGATAAGCCAAACGCGAATCATTGGCACAATATTTTTTCAGGGAACGTTAACTGCTCAAAGGTACCGTACGGAAATTTTACAACAATTTGTCAATCAGTTTCATGATGATGAACTTCAAAATGTATATTTCCAACTAGGCGGAGCACCTTGTCACTGCACTGAAGAATCTTTGGATTATAAGAGAATTTTTTGATGAGCGTATAATTAGTCGAAATACTGAAATTGCCTGGCCTGCACGTTCATGCGATTTAACACCTTGCGACTTCTTTTTGTGGCCTTATCTAAAAAATAATATGTTTCGAACAACTATATTGAATTTGAATGATATGCTACAGAGAATCGAACAGAAATGCATGGAAATTAATAACAATCCAGTAATGTTGCAGAATATCATCAGAAATTTTGAACGGAGGATTTTAAAGTGCATTGATCTTGAAGGACAACATTTTAAACATTTGTTATAGTTTTCAATAAATACCTATTATTTGTTATTTATTTGTATGTATGAAACTGTCAAAATATACGACTTCGTAGGCTAAGTAGTAAATTTTAATTTACGACATACTTCAAAATGTTCTCAGTAAATCACATGCTACTATATTGACTTTTCAAATGAACACTTGTTATAAGGCTACTACATACCTAATGAAGTCCTAGGAATAATAATAAAATTATTAGAATAAGAAATTTAGCCTGTAAGATAATTTCCTAGTTTTAAATTGCATACTTTAGTGAGATCGTAGTGAAATAAATGTCAAAATATCTAATTTGTTAATATCAGGCCATTCTTATAAATCTGTATTTGATAATATTAATAAAAATCCTACTTTTCATTTTTTGTAATAACATTCATCTAAAGTTACGCGAGTTATTGTTAATATTAAATAATTTTTAATATTTATGTCAATGCTGCATTTTTCAAATTTGTCAATGGTGGGAATGTACGCGCATATCTCAATAATTAGTCAATAAAAGTACTAACATATTTATATCTAAATTAATATAATAATATGTGAAACATATCAGAACAAACATTTTCACTTTGTATTTAACACATAACTTATTAAATGTTGAAAATATTTAGGTATACTATATATGTTCCTGTTATGCTCGTATATGGAAATACAGAGTATTTATTAATATTTATTACTTATGTATTCTTACTCTGCTACATAGTTTAGACTGAAAGATTATAACGTAAAATAAAGCAATTATATTATTTTCATGCAATAAATATTAGTATTTCGTGGAATAAATTTTTTAAGTAATACCGCTTTATATCTTCGATTCATATACTCTCCCAAGTGGATGCATGTTTCTTGAGAAATAGCGAACCGTGTTTTGTCACATCTTCCTAATGATTATATAAAGAGTTCTTTATACATTACTTTATAAATTTTCAGTCAGATTTGCATCCGGACTACACGAGAGCTATGCAAGAACTGCGACAGCGTTACTTGTAAGCCATTGTTGTACACTGCTAACTGCGTGTTTAGGATCGTTATCTTGATGAAATTCCCATATCACAGGAAGCTTCTCCTTGCAAATGGCTACATGACATTTTTACAAAATATATTAGTATATATTTTGATTTATAATGCCATGGTTTCGATATATTGTACTAACACGCTGTCACACACAAACAACCATATACATTAATAGAAACGCTTAAACGCATTTTACATATATATATATATATATATATATATATATATATATTTATATATATATATATATTTATATATATATATATATATATATATATATATATATATATATATATATATAGGGTAAACTTAATAAGTCGGCGATTAAAGATCTGGTTCATTACTTCAAAGTATATATATTTAAAAAAACCCTACATGTTTCGGCAATATGGAATACAAAATATATTTTTAATTCCTTTATTTCAATTTTTTATATATTTTTTATTTTCTTGACAAAGGCATCATTGCCGAAACATGTAGGGTTGTTTTAAATATATATACTTTGAAGTAATAAACCAGACCTTTAATCGCCGACTTATTAAGTTTACTATATATACATATATATATATATATATATATATATATATATATATATATATATATATATATATATATATTGACATATAAATGAAATGAAATATCCTTATAACATAACACATAACTATTCAGCTTTATCTGACGTTTTTATGATAACTCTTTATTACTTAGTCCCTAGTACTCTCGGATATTGTATACAATAAATATTAAAGTTATTATTATTAACCACGTTTATAGCTACTGAAATAAAAAATGACTTTATTAACAATTTATAGCTACCTGTGAGAATACACTAAACGTTATTATGAGTGAATTACCTAATAGTGCACAAGCAATTCTTATTAGGTCAAATGATGTGATTTACTTTTTCTTTAAACGCAATCTGTGCAATCCTACTTGTAATTAACTGGTAATTTATAATTTGATAGATTGAAAAGACTTTCTTCGTTTAACCGAATTATAAATTAGGAGATAGATCACCTTGAAGAAGTTCTTTTGAAATACTCATCTCTGCTCGGATTCAATTAAACATTTTGCCTACATTCCATTTAACATAAGTAAGTATATAAGGCAGGGAAGATCAATCAATTTTAATTCATTCATTCGTAAACTTACAACATAGATACACATACCTTCGAATATGGTAAATATATTTTTTTATAAATTGTTACTGTATAATTATAAACTATCATCTTCATATATTTTTTGTTCAATCGGGGTAGCTAACGCTGTAGTAATGAAAGCTGTCAGTATTGGAATTGATAGTGAATTTAGGAATCTCATCGTATCGTTCGCTTCAGAAAAGATTCGGAAAATGTGGTTTTTCTTTTGGCAGTGTCTTTCGTGGAGTAATTGTGTAATAATTAATTTAGTTCTAGCTACGATTATTGCGGCTGTGTTTATGGATATCGATTAAATTGATGAAGCTAGAATACCAAAAGTTTAAAACGCTCGCTGATAGTTCAATTTTAAAATTAAAACATTGGTTCACGTGATGAATAATTTTAGCAAACACCGATTGCTTTAAATTACTCTTCTAAAATATTCTAAAGTAATTTTGGTTATATTTCCAACAAACTCACTTAAGGGAATAAAAGGGAATTTGTCTAATTAAATGTCTTGTAACAGAGCATAAATATGTAATATAAATTACTATGGTTTGTTAATTGAAAGATTTCAGTACTAAATTAATCTAATCCACAGTTTAGGCACAAACAATATACCACCTATACGTCTATAGGTACTAATTTGATACTTCGATACATGTTTTAATTTGGTTTTTGTCCATTGCTACTGTAACGAGTTATTTATTTGCTAATTATAAATATTGGTCTACAATAGCATTGTTAAAATTCGTTTTGAACTATGGCGTAAAGAGAATGTTTTTGTTATTGCATGTTAATTTATGCAGATAATTCATTCTAGAAGTTCACATATATTCGATAAATTGTTCAATTAATGTTATATTTCTTCTTTTAAAATAATTATGATAATAATTAAAGTTATAAAATTTAACTTACAAATTTCCTACAAATGGTCTTTTATCAGCAGATCATCGCAGCTTCGTTCTAATACGATGCAAGCTTGTTGTACGTCTTCCATATTGTTCTCTTTTATGCACTTCCCGATGAGACTCCGTAATTGATTGCTAGAGGAGTGTCAGGTTTGGATTTGTTGGCACGAAAAATATTTTTTAACTGCTGAGCTAGTCCAAACCCTTCGCATAATGGGACGATGCCTTGTCCGACAAGAAGATGATACTATCCAGAGAATGAGATTTTCAATTAAATGAAATAAATTTTCTTAAACACAACCTTTTCACTAAATGTCGTAATTGATTTCAAGATCAAGGGTTTTAAAGTATGGCTCCGAAATATCTTTATAAGTGAGTTGCATATAGTCTATATTATTTTAAAATGTTTTATATTTAAATTCAGAAGGCGTTGTAGACAAATCGCCTGTATAATGAATACCATTGCTAAGCATCTGAGTCTTGTTGATATTTTTTCATAATCTAACGACAGTTCGATTTTACTAGGTGAATTTGCTTCTCCATATACACAGGCAATTTTTGTTTCTTTTTGTCTATAATAGCAATTTTTCCTAATGACTTGTGGTTGTATTACTGATGGCGTTCAAAAATTTTAGTTGCATTATTTTAACTGATTCCATCCTTGTTGCGGAAAAACAGTAGTAACTTTTAAAATCATTTTCATTTAATTATCACGCTTTTCATTCAGTTTCAATTTTTTTTCTATTTCTCCTGATTCAGCAATAGATTATATTGTGCTTTTAACACCTTCTAACAAAAAGTAATAGATTTCGCGGACTTAATTTTTTTCATAAAAATTTACTATCGTTTTTGCGCTCAACTTCTCTTGTTAACCTGTTCAAATATAGGTACTAAGAGACAGAACGTTTTAATTTTGTAAAACAATCAATAAGTATGACGAATACTATGAGAAAGTATATGAAGATAAAAAATATGCCTTTGCATGCTAAATTGTGTGTTATATCTAGTTATCATCCGCTATTTATGCATCAGGTTTCTTCGCAATTATATTGAAGTTATATACCTAAAATAAATCACTTATTTTTCATAGGTAATTTCTACTTAATATCTATTTGTTTTTTTGCTATAACAATCTTTTAAGATCCTTTTAATTATACGAACATGCTATACGTAAATATATTTACTCCATCGTAGATTGAGTGATCCATACTTATAGTAACTTATTTTCTTCTCTTTTCACATAAATTAAGCATAAAGTTGATGATGGTTTTTATCAGATTAGGATTTTAATGACAGGATAATTGGAGTCCTGTAGTATACTGTATGGATCTTCCACTATGTCACCTCGCCTAATAGGTTATAATGTAATAAATATAATTTAAGTTAATACAAGGTTAGGTAGAAAGAACGGATGTTTTTGAAAAGGCTTGTACTCTGCACTATGTGGAGAGACAGATGTGCAGCAGATGGCGCTCGATTCGTGAGACCTTAGCATTTTGTGTTAACCGTCAGTTGAGACTACGGCGTGGACGATCGAGCGCCGCATTTTTTTGCATACCACAGTTTCGTAAAGGATATTGATCGAACACAGTTCAGTGTGAGTTTCGTCGCCATTTCAACATGTAGAGAAATCGGACTGTTCCCACTCGTAACACAATTCTACAGTAGGTTAAGGCACTTCATACACTAGGTACTCTACTGGACAAAAATCGCTAGGGTTCTACGTACCTCAGAAAATGTGAAATGTGGAAAGAGTCAGGCAAAGCTTGCTGCGCAGTCCTCTTCAATCTGCTAAGAAGCATTCTTCTGAACTTGGCCTCAGTAATCGATCGGTAAGGTGTATTTTGCATTTAGATCTGTATTTACACCGCTACAAATTAGCCATTGTAAAAAAGTTGAAACCAGAAGATTACCCACAGCGACTGAGCTTTGCACGTCAGATGGAAGCAATTCTTAAGGAAAATAACAACCTCATTTTGTTCGTGAGTGATGAAGCTCATTTTCATATTGTCGAAATGTTGATTTGGGCTGAAAATTCGAGAAAAGTGAACGAAATATCGTTGCATAGCCCCAATGTAACGGTTTGGTGGGCTGTGAGCAAAACTGTCGTAATCGGCCTGTATTTCTTCGGCGACGATAATGGGACCGCTGTTGCCGTAAACTTCGAGCGCTATATCGAAATGACACACAATACACTTTTCCGTGAAATAAGAAGAAACTGTGTGCGGTTTCAGCAAGATAGGGCGACAGCCCGCACAGTCAAAGCATAGGTGGATATTCGTCCTCTTCTATTTCAATCAGCTCATTTCCAGGTTTGGTAACAACTACTGGCCTTTTTGGTCCCCTGTGAGATCTTGTGGGGTCACCTCAAGACACATCCGTATGAACACAAACACCGCACATTGAAAGAGCTGAAAGAAACTATTCGCGTAAAAGTCGACCGATTAACAGAGCGATGTTGGAAAAAGTGTTTGCACGCCTCCAAAAATGCATTAATGAAAACGGACACTACATGCAAGTGTTGCTTTCTACACTTAATTTTGTAAAATGCTACGTCATTACAAACTCGAATCTGTCAATAATTTTTTTTCAGCAAAAAGCATCCATTTTATGCCATTTTAAAAAATGAAATTTGTGAGTTCAAGTATTTCTAAATTTATGCATTTTGCTCTAAAACAGATAATTAAGTATTTAAGAATAGTATTGCTTTCCTGCTTTGCTATTTACATTTATAATTATTTATATTATTGTAATCTATTTATTTCAGTTCATTATTCTATTATGTATCGGAGCTGCTGCAGCAGCACGCTTAGAAAATACATATCTACCACCATCTAGGGCGAGAACTGCAGGTGGAAATGGAAACTTTCTAGCAGCTCCGGGAAATGGATTCAATGGCAAACAATCTGGATCTTCACAACAGCAATACACAGGATCAGAAGATGCTGTAACAAGACATATATCTCCTTTAAACAAACCATCTTCTGCTTATGGGGCTCCGTTTAAATCCAATGAACCAACACCAGTATACGGCGCTCCTTCTACCAGACAATATAATGGCGCTTCGGATCATGCATCTGCTAGAGCTAATATCCTTCGCTTCGATAACGAAAATAATGGCGATGGTAATTACCACTTCGAATTCGAAACCGAAAATAAAATTAGTCAACAAGAAGTTGGACAATTGAAGAACGTAGGTCCAGAAGGCGAGGTCACTGTTGTTCAAGGCACATATTCATATTTAGGAAGCGATGGTCAAACATATACTGTAAATTATGTTGCTGACGAAAATGGATTCCAACCAGTCGGTGATCATATACCCAAGGAAATACAAATGGCTGCTGCAGATGCTGCCCGTTCAGCTTCTTCTCAAGGAAATTACCCTACTAGTTCTAACGGTCAAAATGGGTATCGATATTAATATAATGCTCTAGTTGTATTTATTATAGCAATGAAATAAATCCAAAAAATAAATAAAACTTTTATATATTCTTGAGATATTTTATTTTAGAATATTCTATTATATGCTTTTTCATTCATATTAATTTAATTTAAATATTAAATTACGACTTATAAGATTTATTAGCAAGCAGATGTTTACGTAGAAGTTTTTATAAAACGAATATCCTATAAAATATAATGAATTATCTATTAGATTCAATACGAAAAGTCCTGGAGGACATTGTTTTACGTTGGGTGCTGTAAATCATTCAATTCAACATTCGTTGTCTATTACTTAGCAATGTAGACCAACTTTTTATGTGATCTCATAAATAAAATAAAGCCTGTGTTCTGTTAATATGCCTCAAACAGAGTGACTAGGGATTCGAATCCTTTGTTTTAAGATATTTATGGTCCGAAGATATTCCCTTCAAAAATTTATTACTGGACTAATACTGAATTCTAATGCGTTTTTAAGGTAGTACTTTCTTTTCTCTGAGAGAAGAAAACATGTTTACATATATTCGTATATTTTTTTACAATGCCACACCATGTTAAAATTTTTTCCTAACTTTTTTCACAAATACCAAAAAGCTCTTAAATACATACAGGATTCTACGAGGGAACACTGAAACACGTTTCTAGAAAAATATAAACTAGTTTTTATTTGAGAGCGGTATTTTAATGTTTTGCTAGTTGATTGCTTAAAACTATGTAGATATATAAAAATCAAAAACATTTCATTTGTTCTCTATAGACTCACAAACTACATAATCGATTTTGATCAAATTTCGTGTGTATGTTCCTTATGTTGTGTGGAAGGATGTTTTCATATTTTTTTTTAAATTTTTTTCGGCAAATATTAGAGAATTAACAATATGTGAAACATGAATTTCTATAAGAAAAAATCGTAATGTAATTTTAAATAATTATATAAAAACCATGACAATGTAACATATAAAATATGAGAGTATTATTTTATAATTATATGTAATTGAATGTTTACATTTAGAAAACCTCTTTGAAAAATGCCATAAGTACTGAAACATGTATTTATGAGTTAAAGTATCTTAAACAAATAAATATTCAATTAAAACAGACTTTAAATCGCCAAATAAATCAAATATCCTATACATATATGTACGGTTGCGGCCCTTGAACACTCGATATTGACGTGAATGTCAAAAATTTTAAATTTTGTAATGTGTGTAAATCAAATTTTGATGACAAATCCATAATGAGTTTATTTTTTAAAATGCCGCAATTATCAGAATTACAAAAATCTATTATCAAAACTAAATACTAATTTTGAAGTAAAGTTTACTATACTGATATTCGAAATGATATTTTTGAAATTTTACGCAGAACACTATCTGCAGTTTTGCTAATAATTTTTTTAAATTTACTATTTTTGCAATACATTTTCATTCTACACCTATAATTGGTTTGAGAAGCGTTTAAAAAAAGTTAACAACGCTTAAAATGTTTTTTATTTCAGTGTCCGGGTTTTCAAGGGCCGCAACCGCACATATTGCTATGTATTGTGGAGTTGATAAATTATTTAAATTGGCCCACAATACACAGTAGCTTGCCCAGTTTCACTCTAGTCAGTACAGCCTTCCAGGAGCTCTTGTATCTTCAGGGTTACCCTCAAAGGGTACGTGTTAAATAAAACAAAAGGTATTAGCAAAGAAAACAAACATTAACAGCACAAACGTATAATAAAAAAAAATGAAAAAAAAAACGACTTTATAGAGTATAAAGAAGTGCTGAAGCAACAATTATGCAACAGCGTGAGGAAAACTTGTATAAATTTTGACTGATATACAAGAAAAAAAACCTCACGTGACCGCGAGCTAAATTACAACTAATTATAATTGGAAAAACTTTCAAACTTTAAATTATGTTATCCCACAACTTCAAACGTCAAACAGAAAATTATCTGTCAGCGCGCAACTCAAACAAAATGACAAAAATCATGCGCTCTAATAACATGATCAAACTCCCACCAAATTTCCTTGACCTTCAAAACAGCTACAGCTAGCCAAAAGCAAAAACTAGTAAAAAGTGTTGAAAATTTTTCTGACTATACAATATTATAAACTAAAAATATTACTGAATTTACGAGCTCAATCAATATACAAATATCATAACTAAATTAATATATATATAAATATACTTGCAAATATACACGTACATTAATTAATGCAGTCGTCACACTTCACAAAAAAAATTATACTAAAAGAGAGATTTCAGATATGTCGCACAAATCAAAATTTACAAGTATCAGAAACTCGTAATTAATCGAGAATTACTTTAAACACATCAGAATAACACAACTAAAAACATAAACTGAAATTAACTATAATATACTGAATAAAAAGGAAGTCTTTATTCAGAAAAATGTAACACAACCTATCTGTATAACGGATCAAAAATCTCTAACGCTTCCCTACGGAAATGTCTCTCTCCACACCTAAAACAAACTCAAAGGAGCGACATCGACAAAATACTTCCGAAATGGCGGGAACCTCAAACATCACGACCACGCTCGAACATTCTACAGACGTGGACAAAAATACACGTTATAATTGAATTTTAAATAAAATATAAAATATCTCTAATTATTTTTCTGGAATAAAATGTACATAAATATATAGTCTTTTACTGTTTCTTTAAATTTTCTCTTCGGGGAAAAATTCATGACAATATGTATACTGTTTTTAAGTTGTCTCTTAGCAATTGTCTCGATAGAATGGCAACTACCCCGATACTTCGGTGAACAATGCATTTTTGTCTGCGAGCACAGTTATAGAATTGCTATGTGTGATTACAACACCTGGAAATTATCAATCCTCATGTGCATATGCAGCATGTTCGCAAATTAGGAAACCATCTGCTCTGTTTGTTTATGCACCAGATGGAATAACGAAGAATATTGTTTATCCAAAGGCATCGGAGTGTTAGAATGTTTATAATAAAATATCATTGTTTCGTTGTTTAGCTAGAGAATAAACAAAAATTCTATATTTGTTAATGGCAGTTAACACAAAGGCAGTTTTAATTTTTCCATAGAATGTGCCCGAGCAACGCCGAGTTACGGGCAGCTACTATTTTAATAATTTAAAGATTTTGTGTTCAAAATGAATTAGAGTAGAGAACATTTGCCGGCTATGATTTTTAATTATTTTAAATCGTCATTAACGCCTAAATAATGTGAAAATAGGCTTAGCAATGCATTTGGCGAAGAAGTCCCATCTAAGACAACAATTTATAATTGGTACAACGAATACAGAAGAGGTCGCTTTTTTTAGTGATGAATTTCGTGAAGGACGTCCAAGAATTGTTACTTACAGAAAAACTCTGGAAAAATTCTACTATACAGCCCTGACACAGCACCTTCTGATTTCTTTTTGTTTCCATAAATTAAAGATAAAATACTTGTAATCACTTTTACGTCAACAGATGAAGCAGTGAAACATTAGAAACCTGGTTTCTGAAGTGTCTCAGGAAGAGTGGCTTCATTGTTTCAAGGAGTGATTTCATGGAATGCAAAAATGTATTGATATTAAAGGGAAATACTTTGAAAAACAATAAAATCATTTAATTTTTTAAAAATAATCCTTGGTTGAGTTTCTAAAAATTTCAGTGTTGCACTCGTATAGTTAAACGAATAAGTTTCGTTTCGTTATAATAATATAATTAATGTAAAAAATGTTTGTTTTAGTTATTTGGTAGAAATAAAGTTCAAGGATATCACTGGCAACTTAATGTAATTTGACATTGAAATGTTAGCCTTAGGCAACTAAAGTTTAAGTAATAATTAATACATGAACATAATTGTACATTAATTTTCTCATTCATGCGAAATAAAGCAGAGAAGTCGTATATAATATCATCATCTATAAAATGAATTCAACACATTAATGAATTATAAATAAGCACATTAGTTTCGACATATTAGAAATACATATTTAGCTTTCGAGAATATAGGCGGTCTTCAGAGTAATATTCTTGGTCTAGTTTCCTTGATAGTGTTTCCGATACATCATCTTTTAAATACGAGGGAACGTTTTTGTCTTCCGGACTAGGCATGAAAATAAATGACTAAAGCATCAATAAAAATTTATTTTTAAATATAGTTTCCTGGTTTAGAATATAGGTATTACATCTTTTATATATTATATGTTTATATATATAATATCTTTAATCCATCGTAAATAGTTATTTTAATATTAAGTGCGCAAAGCATAGGTTTTCTGAGCTTGAGAATGTTGAGTGCTTTATCGAGACCGAAGGTCGAGACAAAAAAGTACAAGACAAAAAAAATACATTTGAAAACTAAAAAGCTGCTTCGCACACGTAACATAAACAACGTTTTTTCTCCAATTGTAGTAATTTAAAGCTGTAGATTAATATAAATTTAAAAAATGTTACCTACATAATTACGACGACTAGACAAGTACGCTGAAATGTCTTAGTTACGAGTGTAAATAAAAAAGTGTCGAGAAATTTGTGCAAGTCGGTTAATGTTTGATTGCGAAATTTGGGTCCTAATGGAATCCAGTGATGCAAGCGAAAACCTAGAGGTGGATGAAATTGCAAATCAAGCAAATTCTAGCATTTTGACCGTCAAATCGAGACCCCAACATGAAAAAAAGATTTTACAATGAAAAAAAGTTTTTTTTGAACTGTGAAAAAAACTTTTTTTAACGGTTAAAAAATGACGCACTTTGTTAAATCTGGACTATAAGGTAGTGCTCAATTTCTTTAAGGATACTTTAAGCAAGAGCAGCTTTTGAAAGTCTTGATTTGTGCACAAGTCAAGACTTTTGTGGAGCACCCAAAACTTTGAGTGAGGTTTCCGCATCTTGATGATCAAGCTGGTATAATACTCTTCATTTACCGATTATCCTTGTTCAGATAATCAACAGCTAAATTCCTTGACAGTTCCGAAAAACAATTGCCATTATTTTTCATTAAATTGGTAGCCAAGAAAGAACATCTAGAAATAATCAGATCTATTAATGGTATGTTATCAGTAATACAAATGCTGTCAATAACATTATAAATAATTCTCCCTGACAGAGCCATTAGAACACCTCCTCCCATAGACCTACCAACAACATCAACCCGCCGATCACTAATTATAACACTATAATTATTCAGAAAGGGTTCTAAATCTAACAGAAAGTCATTAAGCCAAGTTTCTGTCAGAAGAACTATGTCACAAGACAACTGACTTAATGATTCATCTACCCCCTACTATAAATATATACCTAAAACAATTCTCAAAAATCAAAGATATAAACTCTATCGGGATACCACAATACATACAGAAAAACAAATTTCAGCAAGTAGGTCAGACATCGTACTTCAAGATAAAGTGGAACACAGCACATACTTAATAGATGAACTGTACCAGCAACAAACACTTAAACAAAATTGAAAAATACACACCACTGAAGATGGAACTTCGGCGTATCTGTAAACAGAAAAACGTATATACAGGGTGCTTCAGGATTATATTAAAAAAAAATTAAATTTGGGTTCAGGGCACCAAAATAAGAGAAAAACTTTCTATGAAGCTGTATCCGAAAACACTTCGTTAAATAGTTACAGTGCTTCAAAGATAAGGGTCTAAATTAAGTTTTAATAATTTTTCTCAAATTTTGAAACAGATACAAAACTCATATTTGGTAATTGTGATCAGCTAAGGAAATAACTTCTAACAAATCACTTTTATTGTAAAACCAGCAAACGTGAAAAACAGAATAGATAATAAGAACGTATGAGATTATTAGCAGTAACAAACAGTAACTATAAAAGTTTAAACAATTTGTTCAAAAATGTTTCCACCAGTCCTTAGGCAGGCGTTGTATCTTTTAATTACTGAATGAATAGCCGATCGACACTGTTCGGGAGTCACTAGCTTGAACAATTTCTTAATGTCTCAATGTTATCCACCGGTTGTTCGTACACTTTATGCTTGACGGCACCCCATGCGAAAACATCTAACGGCGTTAGATCTGGCGATCGCGCAGGCCAAGCAACTGGTCCCCCATGACCGATCCATCGTCCAGAGTAGTGTACATTTAGCCATTGTCGCGTGTTCCTAGCATAATGGGCAGGACAGCCGCCTAGTTGCCACCAGCTTTCATGTCTAAGCTTCAAAGGAATGTTATCTAAGAGGTCACAGAAACCGTTGTTTAAGAAGTCGATATATCCATCATCATTAAATCGAAGAGAAAGAAAATATGGTCCAATTAAATGACAGTCCAGTAGCCCAACGACACATAGGACTGAAATTCGTGTTGAAATTTATTTTTTCTATTTCGGTGCTATAAAGTGTACTTTTCGGCACCCGTTTGGGTTGCATAAGGTATTACTTTTTCGCACGCAAAATTTTGTTTTTAGAGGTTGGTCACAAAAAAAGAAATGGAACTAAATCATATGTAAATGTCAAATATAAATGTGTATAACAAGCATGTGTAGTAAAAGTTGTATAGGTACAAAGAATAAAAAACACTTGCTAACATTTTATTTATACTAATTAACAATATAAATTGTTAAACAGAGTTGGAAGATCTAATGCTACTATTGACATTTACTTCCCATTTTAAATAGTGCAACTGTTATAAACGTTTACTGTAACACTAGAAGATTCATGTGCATTAATGGAGATTCCAGGCAGATTCTGGGAACACACTATGTTTTGTTTGAATTCCTGTTGGTTCACATTGATTGACACATCACTGCCTATTGCATCAGAAGTCGATGGATTCTGAATAATTTTAGTGGATGTATTAGGTGCACTAGACAGTATTCGAGCAACATCAACTTTTTTCATGGTGGAATTATCAATGTAACCTTCAGCCACTGCTGAAGATTTCCATCCTCCATGGCGCTTAATTGTTATTAAGTCACCTTCACTATTAGCCAAGTGTGTCACACTTGAACGCCTAAAGCAATGTCCAGTGAAGAGCTCAGGATTAGGAAAATTTAAGTAAGTAGCAATAACTTTTGGTGCTTTTCCTATAGTATTAATGTCAATTGGATTATTCACGCAAGAACCATTTCTATATTGCAGGAAGAAGCGTTTATGTGTAACATGAGTGGGACGAAGTGAATAAAATTTTTTAATCAAATCAATCCATAATTGTTCTGTTATAATAAATTGTCTTGGAATATAAGTTTTAGTTTTTGGCACTCTAACCATTATGACAATATTTTTAAACTGTATATCATCTAAAATCATGTTCCTGATTTCTTCACGACGACAAGCTCCATTATAACCCATTATAAGGATAACCTATCAATATTAATATGACTATTATAACAAAATAATGTAGAACATTAATAAAATACTATTACAAGGATGTTTGTATTACTTACTTTCATTGCTAAATATGTTTCATCATCGGCTTCTATTATAAAACAGCTAATATGATCTATTTCTAAAGTCTTGGATTTCTTAGGCTCGTAGCCTTCAGATAATCTTTTTAAATATGCAAGAAGCCTAGAAAATTTTGAGATATCTATATTTTAATAAATATTTAAACAACATCGTAACATCGAACATGTGGACCACAAGGTCGATGCCTTTTTTATCTTGCTTTCCTTATCAAAATAAGCAATAATTACATTTTCAGTAATATTCGCGATATTATTTTCTTTACACCAAGTTAAAAAGTGCTCGTATTGCTTTTGATAAATATGTCGAGACTTTGTTGGCAAAAGATTTTGTAAATTATTTTCTGCTATTTCGCGAATCTCTGGGGGCGTGCAATTATTTGCTTCGTCCATTTCGTTAATAATTTATTGCATAAATCAATCTAAATTTTAAACTTAAAATGACATATAACACCGCCGATTTTCAAATATTTAAAATGCTCTAGTTAAACATCAATGCTACCAACTTCATAAAAAGAAAATTTCTACAATTTTCGTACAAAACATTCCTCTTATTTTAAGTTTTTTTGAACTTTTAATATCCGAAATAGAAAAAATAATATAAAATACACGTTTCATAAGACATTTTAGTGCACTTGTTCTTTAGAAAACTCGGCTTGCGGCTCGTTTTCTAAACTTGAACGCGTGCACTAAAATCATGTCTTATGCAACTTGTACTTTAATATACTATTCACGCACTGCATTTGGATTTTTAAATGCTCAAATATGAAAATTCCGCTGATATAGGATGCCTTGTAAACGTAGCTTCGTCTGTCCATATATAATCTTTTCTGAGAAATGTGGATCATTTTGTATTTGGTTCGAAAACCAGTCACAAAATACCCTTCGACGTGGAAAACCATCGGGTAATAAGTATTGGACACGCTGAAAGTGGTAAGGGTAGCGCTGATCGGCTCTTAGCTTTCTCCAACCACGACTTGATGTATTTGTAGATGGTTGAAGTAATTTAAAATGTTGCGCGTACTCCTTTCGTTTTCTAGAGGTGAAAAACCTCCGTCACCATAATTTGCTAGAGTAAATGATCCTGTTTCTTTCAACCTGTTGAAAGTCGCACTAAAAATTGATGTGCACGGCGAGCAGCAATAGGTTTTTCATTACAAAAACCATAAGCGAAGATGTACTTGGTTCGAAAACGAGTCACAAAATACCCTTCCACGTGGAAAATCATCGGGTAATAAGTATTGGACACGCTGAAAGTGGTAAGGGTAGCGCTGATCGGCTCTTAGCTTTCTCCAACCACGACTTGATGTATTTGTAGATGGTTGAAGTAATTTAAAATGTTGCGTGTACTCCTTTCGTTTTCTAGAGGTGAAAAACCTCCGTCACCATAATTTGCTAGTGTAAATGATCCTGTTTCTTTCAACCTGTTGAAAGTCGAACTAAAAATTGATGTGCACGGCGAGCAGCAAGAGCTTTTTCATTACAAAAACCATAAGCGAAGACGATGTCGGCATAATCACTGTTCGAATAAGTTTGCGTCATTTTTGCTTAGTGTTAATACACAATAACTAAATATTTAGAATGATACAAATGACGCCGAGTTATTCAATTTGATATAAAGATTTGTGTGACAGTAGCCTATTACGCATTTTTATTATAACAGCAAATTACAGATTATGCAGCGTAACATATTTAATTTTTTTGCAACAAAACCAAACATTTTCTTAAAAAAATAAAAGAGACAAAAAGTTTCTAAATGAATCTCGCTTAATCATTTTAATTCTTATTTTACAAAATTCCACACGAAAAAAAAGTTTCAATGCAAAATACAGTAGGGGTGACTGAGTTTACCACTTCGTAATAATAGGGGATTATCGACAAATTGCTTGTAGGAAGTTATTTCCTTAGCTGGTCACAATTGCCAAATTTAAGTTTTGTATCTGTTTAAAAATTTGAGAAAAAATATAAAAACTGGATTTAGACCCTTATCTTTGAAGGGCTGTAGCTATTTAACGAAGCGTTTTCGGATACAGCTTTATATGGAGTTTTTCTTTTATTTTGGTACCCTGACCCCAAGTTTTAATTTTTGCAAATCATTAGAATTACCATTACCATTACCACGAATTAATGCAGCGATAAATAATACTCAACAGATGTAGCATACTCCGTAAATTTTTATAAAGAGAATAAATTCGAATCGCTGATTAAACACCTCGATATGGACCTCTATAATCTCAAGAATTATGCAAATGGCAAAAGAAAACCAATAACAATAAATTAGATCATAGAACTTGTAAATACAGTTCTATGATGTCTACCAACACTGCAACATTAGCCGCGTACTACCGAACTCATATCCTCAGATATGTGGGTAGAGTAAAATGTTTCCAGGATCAGGCTGAGGAAGTGCAGGATAACTCGACGCCATAATAGTAATAATAATAATAGTAACAATAAAAATAATACTAATAATAATATCTAATAACAATAATAATTAATGCCTTAGCATCCAACAATAAACAGCTTTACGACAATTACAAGGGGCTTTGGTAGGTCATGAGTTATTATTACGCCCGCGCCCATGAAGAGACCTAACAGATTTGGTTGTCTGCATTGACCCTAAACGAGAAGGAAAACCACGAAAATTTTCTCGGACAGCAAGCTCCAAGCTATCGGTAGGGGCAGTCCATCACGGCTGAAATGGGGAACTGTAATGATGCCCCCTTCCCCCTAGTCTACAAGCGCGTTAATATCTTGGACTCTCAAAAGGGATCCAAATCTTAATGGTTTTCTCCGAATCAGGAGAGGGTTTGAAAGCAAACCAGCATCGACTTTTCAGGCCAGCGAACCTGATGTAGTCATCTAGCGTGCTCGAAATAATGAGTATGGTACGATTGTTTACAATGTGGTTCGTTCGGAGGAGTTACTGCGGAGAATTGGGTACAGTCAAAGAATTCAAACCCCTATTAGTCATCGTTACGTGAGACCTAATTGAATAGCAATAAGAATAATAATTAATGCCTTAGCTTCCACCAACAAACAACTTCATGGCAATTACAAGAGGCTTTGGCTGGTCATGAATTATTATTTCGCCCGTATCCGTGAAGACACGTGAAGAAAGATATTTGGCTGTTTGCATTGTCCTTAAACCAGAAGGAAAACCGCGAAAATTTTCTCAAACCGCAAGCGCTGGGTTCGATCCCGGGATCATTGGCATAATAAGTCACTACGTTATCAGCTGCCTATGACATCTTTTAACCCTTTGATGTTTAAAATTGTACAGATGCCCAATAAATAATAGTCGTAGATTCATAAATTTTATAAAACAGAGAAATAGAGCTATTAAAAAAAATAAGTAATTGTGTCGGAAAAAGTTGGCAGTTTGAATTACACAAAAAGATCTCTTTTAAATTTCTATGGCAAGCATTTGTACAATTAATATAAAATAAGTTAAAATGAACTTAATTATAACGCATATCTTTTATATTGAAGAAACAATTTAATTAGATTTGAATTTAATGGTTTGCTTGAACCTAAAAGAGAAATCGAACATATTCGCTCAAGCGAAATTTAATCGAAAGGTAAGGGTGACTAATTCATATTATTTGACTTAAGGTCGGCTTGTACAAAAGAACAATTCAACTGAGAAGATCTTGTTTATTGAAGTGCTCTTGGATTCTGTATACGTTAAACTATGAAAGTTTAGGTAGAATAATTTGAGCTTCGTAAACTATTCGGACAGACATCAATGTTGCCGTACAGAGGTATGCACGTTTGTATATAGATTATATACCGGGTGTTCCTTGTAAATTTCCAAAGGCTATAGAGTCTTTATAGCGCCAATATAGCGCCAATTGCCGTTTTCGACTTACGTGGGGTTGAGTAAAATATAACCCAACCTTTGTTTTTGCGTGGCGTTTCATTTCGTTTTCGTTAACGGAAAAAAATAGATTCCGGCTGAAGAGTTCACGAGCACTGCAGCCTATACTTCAAGGGCAATTTATGGTCGACTAATTCGCTGAACAGCGATTGACCTGAGGAGTTAATTACCATCTTCGATGGACAGGGAAAGGATATCAAATAATTCATATTATTAAAGTTTTTGTGCAATTTAAATTTCGTCTAATAATTTTTATATACCGCATGTGTCAAATATCATTAGGCATAGGGAATACGTATGAGTACATACGATGTATACGTATATGGAAAACGCGATACAATGCCGGCGAAGACTGCGACGATGACAGTTCGCAGTTAATGAATTCGCAGCCTCAGTTATTTTTTCTTTCAAGTCAACTAGATTTTCTGCTCTGCCAGCTTCATGTGTATAAACAATATTTTTTAGATATCCCCACAAAAAGAAATCATTTGGAGATAGATCAGGAGATAGCGAGATCCATTTAATGTTTCCTGTTCCAGTAATAAGACGGTCAGGAAAAGTATTTCCTAGAAATTCCTTTACCCTCACTGCATTATGTGCTGGACAGCCATCATGTTGAAACCAAACGATTTCCTGATTTATTCCAATGTTTTGAATGGCGGGAAGTATTTGATTTTTCAGTAATTCGAGATACTTGTCGGCATTTAATATACCATCAATAAAATAGGGGCCTATAAAATGGTCACCTAAAATACCTGCCCAAACGTTTAGTTTTTGAGGATACTGAGTGCGATTTGCAAAATGCCGGTGTTGATTTTCCGAAGCCCAATATCGAAGAACAGAGGGATTGTGCTTTCCGTGTAATGGAAAAGTTGATTCATCGGTGAAGAGAATATTTTTAACGAAATTTTCATCTCGATGTATCTTTTCCATAACGTCTTGACAAAACTCCATTCTCCGGAAATGGTCTTCGGGAAATATTTCTTGAGTTTTCCAATATTTGAAACATTTGAAATAGATAGTTACTTGTACCCAATTCCTCGGCAGCATTTCTAGTATATCTCGTGTTATCAATTTCCACAATACTATAAATTAATACATCCCGCCGTTCTCTTTCCTCAATTTTTTGTGGTGATACCTCTCTTGGTTTGCATTTCGTACAGTTATTGAGACAGAAACAAGTTTCAAATTTATTTATAATACATATTATAAATTGTTTGTCTGCAATGTACAGAACGGTCTGCAAAAGTCAGCGCAAACAAATTCATGCACTCCATTGCAGACTTGCCAGCATAAAACCATTTTACTAGCTGAAGCTTTTCAGTGGGTGTATAAAGAGCCATTATAATTAATTTTAATTAATTTTATTGTACGCTTTCAAACTGTAACGGCCGCAGCTAGACTGAATGCAAAATTTACAGTCAATCGGTATCGGAGACAATCGTCAGTCGTCGCGGTCTTCGCGCTGGCATTGGACTGGCTTTCTCATGTACGTATACATTGTATGTACTCATACGTTGATTCTCTATGCTTAATGATATTTAGCACATACAGTATATATTGGTTTCATATTTTGCTGTAATCAATTAAGTTCTTTTAACATAACTTAAATTTTTTTTGTAATATTAATATATTTTTCTTCCTTGCATTTAAGGTCAGTTATTCTTTCGTATATTGGGAATTAACATCTAAATTTTGTAGCATATTTCGTTATCGATGTATTTTATAGTAATTCCTTCTGCGGTCACAATTGTTTTTGCCGTGTCGTACGTGACCACAGATGTTATTTTTTTCATACATGCTGGTATCGATAAATGACGACGCATTTTTGTAATTTCATAATTTTGAATTAGAATTTAAATCATTTGTATTTGTAAGTAGGATATTTTGACTATCGCTATTTCTGTTTATAAAACTATTGTGAATTTATCTCTAATGGTACCTTTAGAAAAGAATGTGCGGGAATAAACTGTGTAATTTACTTAAGTAATAATTATTTTCCATTTACTTTTAACAGTAATATTACGTTCAACTTTTGAGATATTATGTTTACCGTGTTCATCTTTTGCGATATCTAGTTTTGGAATTTGTATAGAGTTATATATATATATATATATATAGTAAACCTAATCAGTAGGCGATTAAAGGTCTGTATATTACTTCAAAATATATGTATTTAAAAAACTCTACATGTTTCGGCTGTATACGCCTTTTTCAAGAGAATACAAAATATGAATCTTTTATATATTCATATTTTGTATTCTCTTGAAAAAGGCGTATACAGCCGAAACATGTAGAGTTTTTTAAATACATATATTTTGAAGTAATATACAGACCTTTAATCGCCTACTGATTAGGTTTACCATATCATACCAAGGTCATGAAGTTATTATATATATATATATATATATATATATATTTCACCTTAATATACAGTCGGTATACAGGGTGAAGATTTCAATTGATTAATATTTCTTTATTTGATTTTAGTGAATGCTTAAATATAAAACATTCATTTACTTAATAATATTATAAACATTTATTTTTCTTTCATCGTGAATATACGAATTATTTGTTCATAAGTTTTTTTTCTTTGCCTTGGCACTCCCCGTAGCAATTTCCTTTTCAGGTATACTAGGCAGCAATTTTGGAGTTAGTACATAGGTACTTTGTAAGTCTAGATATATAGCGTGAGGTTGAATAGTTTGTATATACATGCGCCGAAGATCGCGTAATCTCTTTTCTCAGTTTTCAGTCTGAGCTTCCGTAAGCAAAACTGAGTGGCCCTACCTTCTAACTTTTATTTTAGTCACCCACACCCGTCTCCACTGACTAAGGCCATATATGATAAATAGAAGCTCCCATACTTTGTGCGATACAACTACAGTCTTTTTTTGATCTCGATCATCGTCAGACGCCTTCGCTGCGGGAGCTTCCCGAGTAGGTAGCAATGTATAGCTTCTAGAAATTTCCGTTTTAGTAATTCTTCGAATTCTCAGAAACTCTGATTTGTAGTAATCATTACCAGTAGATTTCTATGTCCCATGATAGTGATGCTTCGACAGAAGATATTTCTTCATGTTCGTAGTAAACCACGGAGGGTAAGTCTTATTTGAGGAAGATCTTTGCAGAGGGTCAGAAAGGTTTTAAAACAGAATAAATTTTATCACAAAAAGTAACAAGATATAATTATCTAGGAAAGACCAGTCAGTTTGGAGTAGGTCGGAATGCAGTTTTATAAAATTAGCCTTTATAAGATTATATCTGATATTATCATTTGACAGAAATGGGCGTGTTCGAGATGTGTCCCTATACATAACGTCAAACCATGATGCAGCATGATATCTGCCTTCAACAATAAGGGAATCATGGGGAGAATCATGTCCAATATCGAATTCGCCGTCCATGTTTGATAGTATTACGTCCAACAGTCGATCATTTGCATTGGTAATATGGTTGAACTGAGTTAGGTCCAAAGATGCCAAAAATGAAAGCAGAAGCTGTGAATTCGTATCAGACTCCGCAGCAGGTTTGCTAAAATTTGGAATATGAAAATACCCTACAAGTAACATATTTTTTAATATAATTACAATATATTTAATTATAATAAGTTATTTACGGGATAGTATATTTAGGTATGTATGTCGTTTACTTATCTACTTGAATATATGATTTTTTTTCTGTAATGTGGTGGTGTATACGTGTGGATACATGTTGTGTGTTTTTCATCGCCTTACTGAAAAAATATACATCCATCTTTGCGTTTTCCTTGTGGACTTTATTAGTATCGTCTGGATGCACTGAAAGAATCAGTATTAGTACGTACATTACATAAAATTGTCCATTTGCTTGTAAAAATATCACTACAGCAATATTATGCACACCGAAAGTATACATACATTCATATTCGTGTTTTATTATTCGAGTCTCATACATCGAGACGCTAATGATAATAAAATATGAAAGTGCCTGGAAAAATGTTTTCGCAGAATAGGACGAAGTATTATTTTTCTTGTGTACTGTTTCCATTTCACAAGCAAGACCCTGCAAAGAACATACATTTCTTTTGTTACTTTTTAAGGCAGAGCGTAAAATGCGAGTGTGATATTCTCTTTCGTTTTTATAAACTACATGCAATGATTTTCATCAGAGTATAGGATGAAACATCTTCGTAGTATATATTTTGTACTTATTATTATGATACTTGTTACTGGCTACATCCTATGTAACAATAAAAGCGGTAAGAATATTGGGCCTTCGAAATATATTAAATAAAAGAATCACAGAAATATTGTATGTTTAATATTTAGAAAATATGAAATAGTGAAGTTTAGAGGCGTGTTTTTTAAGTAAGGTCGGTTTGAACATAAGTATACAATAAAAGGTTATTTCAAAAAAGTAAATTTATTTTCAGAAAGTACATACTTCACTCTATTTTTCGACATAGTTGCCAAGTTTGTTCAAACACTTATCATACCTATTAACCAATTTTAAAATACCCTCTTTATAAAAACTTGCCGCCTGCTCCGATAACCAAGAGTTCACTGCCGTTTTCACGTCGTCGTCATCATTGTAATGGTTGCCACTGAGGTGACGTTTGAGGTGGAGGAACAGATGGTAATCGCTCGGCGCAAGATCAGGACTGTAGGGTGGGTGGTCTAAAACTTCCCAGCCAAAACTGTCCAATAAATCGCGGGTCTGACCTGTAGTGTGAGGTCTTGCATTGTCATGGAGATGGACAATTCCCTTTGTCAGCATGCCGCGTCTTTTGTTTTGAATCGCTCTGCGTCGCTTTCTCAGGGTTTGGCAGTATGCTTCTGCATTGATAGTGGTTCCCCGTTGCATGAAGTCGACCAACAAAACACCATGCCTATCCCAAAACACCGACGCCATGATTTTGCGCTGGGATAGAGTCTGTTTGGCCTTCACCCTTACAGGCGATTGTGTGTGTCTCCATTCCATGCTCTGTTGCTTCGATTCGGCCGTGATATGCGAAACCCATGTTTCGTCTCCAGTTATGATCTGCCTCAAGAAGCCGTCACCTTCTTCGTTATAACGAGTCAAGAACTTCGTCGTACACTCAAATCGTTGGTTTTTGTGGTCCTCTGTTAGGAGTTTCGGGACCCAACGGGAGCACAGTTTCCTAAACTTTATGTGTTCAGAAACAATGTTGTATAGCACTGATCTCGACACGTCAGGAAATTCGTTTGAGAGACCTGTTATTGTGAAGCGCCTGTTCTCACGAATCTTCGCTTCAACTGAAGCCACCAAATCGTCTCTAATCAAAGAAGGGCGACCGGAGTGGTACTCATCACGAACGTTGTAACGACCATCTTTGAATTGTCGTACCCATTTACGCACTTTGCTTTCACTTATAACAGTATCACCGTACATTTCGCAAATCTGTCGATGAATTTCTGCAGCAGACAGGTTCCTTGCTGACAAAAACCGTATCACTGACCGAACCTCACACGCGGCGGGCGAGTTGATAGTCGTAAATATTTTGAAAGCATAGAACAGAACCGTACAGGTTAGCTACAGAGCTGAAACTAAGCACAGTTGTTCCCGAGGCATGCCGGTACACGACGCATGCGCTCGTTGCGATATGCGCGCGAACTACTAGTGTCTACAACAAAACGGACCTTAATTAAAAAACACGCCTCGTATTATAATGAAAAGTGAAAAAAAAGTATATATAAAGGCAAGTTTAAAAAACATTAAAGTTCATAAGCAAACGGTGCTATTTTTTGCGAAACAATGTAATTAGAATTATGTACCTGCTGGTCTAGGTCGGGTTAACTATATCTGTCAAGGGTGTAATGATGGCGGCTCGACTTTCAAATGCTCAAACCATAGTTTATAACAAAAGGGGCTCTATGCAGCGTAAAATGCGAGTATGATATTCTCTTTCGTTTCTTTAAACTACATACAATGCTTTTCATCAGAGTATACGATGAAACATCTTCACATATATTTTGTAGTTATGATTATGTTTACTTCTTATTGCTTACACTCTATGTAACAATAAAATATGAAACACTAACTATATTTATGTTATCATATAATCGCATCTCTTTTAGAAAATTTTCTTATTTAGAAATATTATTTATTAATTTTTATTTTAAAGCAATTAGTCAAAGATACGTGTTCAGAACGATTCCTGTTCTAAGGTTCAAGCCCATGGCCCTTCCTTAATTTCATTAATCTAAATAGAATTAAGAAATCGTAAATTAAAAGTTTGCTATGCAAAGCCTGTCTTCCTTAGGAAGTAGTAATATATTTCCGCAGCCGTTATCTATTGAAAGCTAATCTTATACACTAGTGAACAAAAAATTCTGGACAGTGAAGTAAATAAATGTTTGTTATTATAATTAAAAATTTTTTTTTGTTTTTTTTCACAAGACATAAAATATTATCTACGAAAACAGAATTGGAAATTAAAGAAGATACAAAACATTTAATTTATCAAAACAGCCAAAAGAAAAACAAAAATAATGAAGAACCTAAAAAATCCAAGCCAACCCAAAAAATGTTTCCGTGCCCTTTATTCACCTTTTATCTGTTGTATTGAAAGGTCATTTGAACTGTCAGTACTGACACTTATTGGTTGACAAAATGCAAGCAGAAAATGTAGCCCGAGCAGTAGCTTTGAACGAAAATGGATGCAGTATTCGATACATCGCTGCTGTCTTGAATATTCCCAGGAGTATCGTTCAAGATGCAATACAGCGCCATCGTTAAACTGAGAAATACACAAGAAGGCCAGGATCGGGCCGACCTCGCACCACAAGCCGGTGAGAAGACCGTTTCATGGTGTTATCTACACTACGCGATCGTGGTTTAGTATGAACAACTGTGTATCATCAAGTCGAAGACGTTTCCGATAGTGCAGTTTCTGCACGAACCGTTCGCCAAAGATTGAAAGACCTAAACATTGGACAATGGATCAATGGAGCTCTGTATTTTTCATGTCTGTCATTGTTCTGTCTTGTCTTTGTCTGCGTTCCCCAGATGGACGAGAATGTGTGTGCAGAAGTACCGGGTGACCGATTTTGAGCGTGTTGTCTATCTCCAAGAGCATTGGCATTTGGAGGAGGCGGTATAATAGTTTGGGTTGGCATTTCACAGTACCTTCTCGAAAACTGAGCCTTGCTCTCATTAAATATTGTAGCATAACGGCTCTTAGGTACATCAACGAGTGTTTAGTTGATCACGTTGTACCATTTGCTCCATTCTTAGGCGAGAACTTTTCTCTAATACGCGATAACGCGCGACCTTACACCGCGCGGGTAGTTGAGCAATATTTGAAGGGGTTAACTTTCGCCGTTTACATTAGCCAGCTCAACTTGCTTGCGACAGCTTGGACTTGAATCCAATCGAAAATCTCTGCAATTGATTAGGGCGACGTGTTCGGCACCGACAACCCATACCGGTAACCATTCGAGAACTTGGAATAGCCCTTCGTGAAAAATGGCAAGACATTATACGGGAAGAGGTCGCCAACTGCATTCAAAGTTTACCACGCCGTAAGGCAGAAATCATTAGAGTTCGTGGAGGTAGTACGCATTATTAATTGCTTAAATTGTGAGATTTAAAACCTAGCTGATAAGACCAATGTATTTGTTAATTTTGCACAATTTACTGTTTCGTGACGTTTTCTTATTGAATAAAATGTTAATTAGGTACCTTTTTTATTTCTCATTCTTTCTTTGTAGATAATGTTTCATGTCTTGTTAAAAAAATAATAAAAAAATAAATTTGTCTTGCACTAACAGACATTTACTGTTTTGTCCGCGAGTGTAGGTTAAAATAATGTGACAATGCTAAAACTTCGAAGACATTTACAAAAAAAACTGTTATATTATTATCCATGGTGTTACTATGATAAAACTGTCATTCTTATGTCGCTTTGGTATTATTGGTATATGCAGAAACTTATTAAGCGACTTATCATTTCCTATTGAGTAAACCTCTATTTAGGGATTTTATAGATCAATCAAGAGGATATTATTAATGTTCTGACGAAGTTTTGATATAGTACTCATGTCGATACATAAAAATTTTGGCAAAACAAAGTAAAAAAAAATATTTGTCTATGGCGCAAGACACTCGCTATATAGTCGTGTAATTAGCGAAATTTTAATTTTGCTCTCACAGATTACACGTGCCTGCGATGGTAAAATTGTCTGGATTTTATACAGTGATTTCAATAGATTTTTTGGTGCTGAAAATGGGAAAATTATTTAAAAAATTCCATCACGTAAGGTTTTTTTACAATCTAGGGTTTTTTGACCTATCTGCATGTATTAGTCTTTTTGAAAAGGACAATTTTGTTAAACCGGTGTTTAAATAAACTATTATAATTTTTTTACTTATGATGATGCAAGAAGTTGATATTCTGAATAAACATACACTAGATTTATGATAAGGAAGTTACAAATAGAAATAATTGAGCATGTCGCAAGACATGACTCATCATCTTCCTATTACTGCATGTCTACCTCCCCACCTCCACTACAAACATATTGCTATTCTAGACAAAACAGTTAGTTCATTCAATATCTTTCTTTACAACTGTGGTGTGAATTTGTGTAATTAGTTGACATTTGTGATTAGTTGCTGAGTTAATTTAATTTTTATTTTACGAGTTTTTTAAAATTAAATTCCAATGGCATCAAGAGGCTGTGTCAATGTACCCAACTCCTTCTGCTATATTTGTGGAAAGTTTACAATAAAAAAACAACAAAGAAACATTACAGATTTTGTAAAAAAAGTATATTTTGAATATTTTGGTGTGAAATTAGGAGACCAAGACAAACCTTGGGCTCCTCATAAGGTTTGTTCAGTGTGTGTTGAAGAGCTTCGCCAGTGGTCACAAGGAAAAAAACAGTCTTTTCGCTTTGGAGTGCCTATGGTTTGGAGATAACCGATCAATTATAGCGATGATTGTTATTTTTGTTCGTATTGTAACGTTTGTCTTTACGGGTTCTTAAATAAAACTAACAATAACTTTAGACACACACACTATATTAATATTAAAACGTATAACTAACTATTAACAACAATAAGTACATTTATGTATTCTATATTTATGTAACTATATTTATGTATACTTCGCGAGACTTGGGTATTGAATGTCTCCCCATCCCTTCTTCGACGCGGCTTATATATGTTCATATGTTCCCGCTGCATGGAGAATACTGTAGAAAATCCCGGGTCAGTGTCACGCGCTTCGCGTTCTCGGCGTATGTGGAACGCTCGAGATAAAGCGAGACTAATATGATGCGCGTTGTAGGATGAGTCATCACATTGCCCCCTTCTTAAGAATGAAGTTTCGTCCCGAAACATGTCAAGTTTTGGTTCCTCAACCCATGGCGAAATCGACAGGTAGGGCCTTTGTTACATTGTGACGTCATATCGAAATAACAGTCCACGGTCTTATCTTGCCTGGATGGACAGGAATATTCAAGCCGGTAACTGCATACCAGAATTTCCATACCAGTATGTCGGAAGATTACTTCCAACATGCTCCTTACAATTCTCCAGTCCAGGCGGTCCAATCCACAACCCAATTTTGGAACTGCTAATTTCAGAATGTCTTGCTGTAACATTTGTTCGCGTAAGTGGGTCAGGGCCTCCCATAAGGCTCGATAGGTTGGCTTTAGGCTCGACAGTTCTTTCGTGACCAAATAAAATATGGGCTGTCCTTCATTTATTATTTGGAGACTCTTCCCAATTGCTGGTCCCTGCTGCCTTAGCTTTTCGATTCTGCCAAATCTCTCTTTAAATTCCCAGGCAATTCCTTTGGCCATTCGTAGATCTCGGGCTACGCAATGAGCAAGCGCGTAGTCTGGCGGCACCGTGAACAAATCCTGCTGTTTCTCGATGGTTACCCCAAATCGAGCTTTTCTCGAACCAGAATATTCTTGCATAAAGTCTTCGAAGGTTAGTTCATGGTATTGGCTATCCAATCGGCGCAAGTCAGCGGTTTCGTCATCATTGTCTCCAGAGTATGGGGCTAATCGATTAAAATGTACGACTCTTGGCTTAGTGTGAGGTGTTCGCCTGATGCGGTATATTACATCGTTGATCCGCTTCAACACCTCGTATGGCCCCTCCCAATTCTTTCGAAGTTTTGGAGATAGGCCCCGTCGGCGTTGTGGATTGTACAACCAAACCCGATCGCCTTCATGGTAACCACTCTTCTCGGCGTTGATGTCATAGCTCTCTTTCATTCTGTCACTAGCATCTTGGATATTATGTCTGACTTGTTCATGGATATTATCCAGTCGTCGTCTGAGCGTGCTGACATAATCTTCTCCGGCAAGATCATCACCAGGCTTGCTCCCAAACTTTAAATCACAGGGCAATCGGAGTTCCCTCCCGAGTAGCACGTTGGCTGGTGATTGGCCTGTTGTCTCTTGAACGGAGGCCCGATACGCCATTAGAAATAATGGTAAATGTTCGTCCCAATCTCTCTGGTGTTCGGAGACCACTTTGGATAAGTGTCTGATCATGGTCTTGTTCATTCGCTCTACCATCCCATCTGATTGTGGATGCAAGGGAGTTGTTCTCGTCTTCCGTATGCCCAAAAGTCCACACATCTTTTCGAATAGACTGGACTCAAAATTCCGCCCTTGATCGGAATGAAGTTCCAAGGGTACACCAAAACGGCTGACTAACTCCTTCACAATCACGTCTGCTACAGTTCCAGCTTCTTGATTTGGTAGAGCATATGCTTCAACCCATTTGGTAAAGTAATCCATGACCACTATTATGTATTTATTTCCTTTGTCGCTTTCTGGAAAAGGGCCGGCGGCATCTATGGCGATCCTTTCAAATGGGCTTCCTACATTGTATTGCCGCATGGGTGCACGTCGACGCCTCTGGGGACCATTGCTTCCGGCGCAATTTGCACACTTTCGGCACCATTCTTTCACATCTCGTGAATAATTCACCCAGTAAAATCTCTGGCGCACCTTCTCCAGTGTTTTATGGACCCCAAAATGTCCCCCAGAAGCACCATTATGGAGTTCTCGCAATACCTCTGGTATTCTTTTCTTGGGAACCACCATTTGCATCTTGCGCTCACTTCCATCGTGATTTTCGACCTCACGTCTCAGGAGATCGTCATCCATGGTTATGGAATCCCATTGTGCCCAGTATGACTTCAATTCTCGTGAATGGGGAGCAATTTCTTGCCAGGTCGGTCTTTGCCCATTTCTTTTCCAAGCCCTGAGGACTGCAAGATCCGGATCAGCTTCTTGATCTGCGCGCAAATTGTCAGGTTGCCATTGGTCATCAACAACGGTGGTTCGAAGAGCGTTGGCCGATTTGTCTTCGATTCTGTTGCAATATCGACAGTCTTCTGGACAGGGCCTTCTGGAAAGGGCATCTGCATTTTGATGTTTGAGGCCTGCTCTGTGTTCAATGACAAAGTCATACTCCTGTAGCCTCTCAATCCATCTAGCTACTTGACCCTCTGGATTCTTAAATTGCAAGAGCCACTTTAAGGCGGCATGATCAGTGCGGATCAGGAACTTCTGCCCATACAGGTACTTGTAAAAGTGCTCAATGGTCTTAACTACTGCCAATAGTTCTCTCCTGGTTACGCAGTAGTTCCTCTCCGGTTTGGACAGGGTCTTGCTGAAGTATCCAATGACCCTTTCCTGTCCATCTTGGATTTGAGAGAGCACGCCACCAATCCCGACGTTACTGGCATCTGTATCCAAAACAAACCTCCCAGATGGCAGTGGATAGTTTAAAACAGGTGCACTGATCAACGTACCTTTTAACAACTCAAAGGCCGCTTGGCATTCGTTGTTCCAAATGAATGCTCGATTTTCTGTTAGGCGAGTAAGTGGTTTTGCAATGTTGGAGAATCCAGGAACGTAGCGTCGATAATATGTGCATAATCCCAAAAAGCTTCTTAGCTGATGTTTGTCTTTGGGTACCGGCCATTTTTCCACAGCTTTTACTTTTTCTGGATCCACAGCAATTCCTTTTCCGGAAACCACATGTCCAAGGTAATTTACCTCCTTGCGGAAAAGGTGACACTTCTTTGGACTTAATCTCAGGTTGGCATCTCGCAACCTCTGGAAGACTACTTCCAAATTTTTCCTGTGATCTTCAAAGGTCTTCCCTACCACAATCACATCATCGAGATATACCAGGCAGGTATTCCAAGACAGTCCCCTCAGTACAGTGTCCATGAGTCGCTCAAAAGTAGCTGGGGCGTTACACAGTCCAAATGGCATGACTGTAAATTGCCAGAGTCCTGTACCTAAACTGAAGGCAGTCTTCTCTTTGTCATTGGGATCCATTCCCACTTGCCAATAACCGCTCTTTAAGTCGAGAGTGGAGAACCATTTTGCTCCTGCCAAGGTGTCTAGCGTATCGTCTATTCTTGGGAGAGGATAGCTGTCCTTTTTGGTCACACTATTTAAACGACGATAGTCCACACAGAATCTGGTAGATCCATCCTTCTTCCTGACAAGGACCACTGGTGAAGCCCATGGACTATTCGATGGTTCAATTACTCCTTGGCCTTCCATATCTTGTATAATTTGCTTGGCTTCCTCACGTTTTGCCAGAGGTAACCTTCTTGGTCCTTGTCGAATTGGACTTGCATCGCTGGTATTTATTTTGTGCATTACAATATTGGTTCTTCCTTTCGTACCAGTTTCAGTTTCAAAGACGTCTTCATAATGTTTGATTAAATCCTTAACTTGACTTTGTTCCTTCTTGCTCAATCCTTGACAGGCGGAGTCGATTATCTTGGACAATTTCTCAGGAACCTGCACGAATCCATTCTTCTTCGCCTCTATGCGATGAACGACGGCCGACACTGGCGAACACCACCCCAGAATAGTACCCTTCTTCAATGAAACAGGGTAATGGTTCACATTCATTACCCTTATCGGTACAGTCTTCTGAGTCTTAACCAGCATTTTGGCAACTACTATTCCTCGGCCCACCTCATCATCATCTGCCTTTGGTTCCAACATTGTAACATTTCCGTCCAAATAATCACCTTCCATACACGCCGTCAAAAATGTCTCACTTCTTGCATCCAGAACAACATTCTCTGCTGTAATTACTTGTACATTCCCACAATCTTTCCCATGAAGAAACAATTCCTCATTATTTATTTTTAAAGTGCCTTCTTTCATGTTCAACTGGAAGCCGTAGGTGTTCATGATGTCTAATCCCAAGATTATTTGTTCTTCTATGTCGGCTACGAGAACACGATGTCGGACTGATGTTGGTCCTATGATAAAGTTAACATCCACTTCACCTGCCACAGAAGCTGCTCCTCCAGTTGCTGTCCTAAGTCTCCATTTGCTAGAAAATAACTTTTTATTTCTGGGAATTAAATCGGGTCGCACGATGGTTTTCGTCGATCCAGTATCTAGCAAGCAAGCATAGGTCTTTCTTTCCATAACAGCGTCCACATACAGGCCGTTGGTTTGATGTTGCAGGGATGCAACTTGGCCAGGCGTCTTTGGGGCTTCCTGATGCTGGATCGATGATTGCCCTCGCTCATCGACCCGCTTTAGTTTTCCTGCTGCTCAGACGATGCTTTCTTGGCCACCTTACCACATTTACTACGAACGTGACCAATCTCTCCACAATTCCAGCATCGCAGTACTCTTTTATTTGATTTGATCTGGTTTAGAACTCTACTAACCACCTGCTCCATGAACTCCTCATTTTCCTGCTTGTCAACAGTGCAGACACGAGCATGGTTCCGAGAGGCTTGCTTTGCAGTCTCAAACTCAAGCGCGTGCGCCAAAGCATCGATCAAGGTTTTCGGTCTTGCCAACCTTAATGCTTGCTGCGTATCAATATCCCGGAGACCATCTATGAATGTCTGGACCGCTAGGTGTTCCATGAAATTATCCGGCGCCATTGGATATGCAAGTCGAACTAGACGAGCAATATCTGCCTCAAATTCCTGCAGATTCTCGCCTTTCTTCTGTGATCGATTCTTCAGTTGGGTATGGTATACTTGCTCCAAATGCGCATGGCCATATCTCATCTCCAAGCGTTTAATGAGTTGAGAATAATCTTTACGTTCCTCAGGAGGCAATGTCTGCAAAATATCACTAGCATCACCCCTCAATGCTATGACTAAAGCAGTCGCCTTCTCGGCAGAAGACCATGCGTTTGCTTCTGCGGCCGCTTCGAATTGCGTCAGGTAAGTTGCCCATGACGTCTTTCCATCAAAGGTTGGTGGCTTGATTCTGGTCCTTGAAATAGCCACAAGTTCTTCTTTTATTTCGATGGGCCGCGGTATGACTTCTTCGTTGACCTGCCTGGGATCAGAATGACTCATGGTAGCGGGTAGTTTCATCTCGATCATTATTGCCACTAAAAGTCTAGAATGTTCTCCAATTTTCTCTTCTACAGCTGTGAAAACCTCTTCTTTTAACGCTTCTGATTTATCCGCTAATCGCTGTTCTAGAACTTTCTCCACTTGTTCCAGACTTTTTTCGAAGTTTCTAGAATTTTCTAGTAATTTCTTTTCCAGATTTTCTCGAGGATTCTAGCGGTTTCTAGGTTTCTTTGTTCCATTTGTTGCATTTGTATTTGCGCATTCTCTATTAATCGTTGTTCCATATTTTTCGCGCTATCGAGATTCTTCTGTTCCATTTGTTCTAGAGTTTTCGCTAAGTTTCCAGAAGTTTCCAGGTTCTTCTGCTCCATTTGTTGCATTTGAGTTTGTGAATCTATTAGACGCTGTTCCATATTTTTCGCACTATCCAGATTCTTCTGTTCCATTTGTTCTAGAGTTTTCGCTAAGTTTCCAGAAGTTTCCAGGCTTTTCTGCTCCATTTTAGTTTGTGAATCTATTATTCGTTGTTCCATTTTCATCAACAGCGAATTCACGTCAGCATCTCCGCCTGGAACTTGAAAGACATAATTCTCTGGATCCTCGCCTTCTTGGATCAACACATTGCGAAGCCGTTGCTGGAGGATCGACTTTTTGCCAGTTGTATCCTCATCCCTCTCTTCTAATTCTCGTTTTAACTCGGACACTTTTAATTCAGTCAGTTTCATTGTGTTGGCCATCACGATATTTAAAATAACGTCTTTCCGCACTGTATATTTATTTAATCGAATACTTAATTAACACTTAATTGTCTACTTAGTTTATTATTTATTAATTAGTCCACACCTGAATACCACTGTAACGTTTGTCTTTACGGGTTCTTAAATAAAACTAACAATAACTTTAGACACACACACTATATTAATATTAAAACGTATAACTAACTATTAACAACAATAAGTACATTTATGTATTCTATATTTATGTAACTATATTTATGTATACTTCGCGAGACTTGGGTATTGAATGTCTCCCCATCCCTTCTTCGACGCGGCTTATATATGTTCATATGTTCCCGCTGCATGGAGAATACTGTAGAAAATCCCGGGTCAGTGTCACGCGCTTCGCGTTCTCGGCGTATGTGGAACGCTCGAGATAAAGCGAGACTAATATGATGCGCGTTGTAGGATGAGTCATCACAGTATGTAGTACACGGATTCAATTTAAAAAACAAAAAGGACATCGTTTACCCAAACCTTCGATCCGCAACACGTCCTATACCTCATGGACCAGAAGTACCTGTTCCTTCACTACCAGATACATTAGATGATGTATCTGATGACGAAATGGTTTCACGCACATGTGCAAGTGAACTGGATGAGGCAAGTGATTACTATGATACTGGAAGTGATGAGCCAAAACTGTTTGCCAATCTGAATTAAATGATTTGGTGAGGGACTTAAACCTTCCTAAGGACTCAGCTGAGCTTTTAGGCTCAATGTTGAAAGAAAAAAAATTGTTATCACCTAGCACAACATTTTGCTGGTTTAGGAACAGAGAAAAAGAGTTTGCTCGATATTATTCCGAAGAAGATGCACTAGTTTTCTGTAATGATGTACCCGGGCTCATGGAACAATTCCACGTAGAATATAATGTTTCTGAATGGAGACTCTTTATTGACTCTTCAAAAAGGAGCCTTAAGGCCGTTCTTCTACACAATGGAAGTAAATATGCTTCTGTACCAGTGGGACATTGAGTTCATTTAAAAGGGTGTTATGAAAATCTTGAGCTACTTTTAATTAAAATTTGCTACAAGGATCAAGGCTGGACAATTTGTGGTGATTTGAAAGTTCTTTGTTTGTTACTTGGACAACAAAGCGGTTATACTAAATATCCTTGTTTTTTGTGTGAGTGGGATAGTCGTGATAGAAAGCAGCACTATTGTAAAAAGATGTGGCCACCAAGACAAACCTTACAACATGGAATGAAAAACATTGAAAGAAAACGTTTAGTAGACCCGAGCAAAGTTTTGCTTCCTTCATTACATATAAAACTGGGTTAATGAAACAATTTGTGAAGACATTAAAAGAAGATGGAGAGTGCTTCAAGTATCTTTGCAGCCAGGTTCCTCGCTTGTCAGAAGCAAAGATAAAGGAGGGTGTTTTTGTTGGGCCGAATATAAGAAAGCTTATGAAAGATGAAAATTTTGAATCTAAAATTGAGGAAGCAGAAAAACAAGCATGGATAGCCTTAAAAAATGTGGTTACAAATTTTCTTGGCAACAAAAACATGAAGATTATAAAAATATTGTGCAAAGTATGTTAGAAAAATTTAAAACCTTAGGCTGTAACATGAGTTTGAAGGTGCATTTTCTAGATTCGCATCTCGACTACTTCCCTGAAAATCTTGGTGCAGTAAGTGAGGAGCAGGGGGAAAGATTCCACCAAGACCTAAAAGAGATGGAGAGAAGATACCAAGGAAGATGGAATATAAGCATGATAGCTGATTATTGTTGGATGTTAAAAAGTGATGGTCCACTACGAGATTACAGAAGAAAAAGCACAAAAAGGAGTATGGAAAGACAAAGAAAAAGATAATATAAGGACTTGTAAAGACATAAATAGTATTTTACTGTTTCTTTTCATTAGATTTAATGATATTTGTAAGTAATTTTGTTTTTTATATCCTTTGTAAATAAATTCAAAATGTACCTAAAAGTTATTTTTAATTTAAAAAAAATATAATTTGAAGCCTTTTTGTGAAAAATCCTTACGTGATGGAGAAAAATAGAGTTCATACTTGGATTCAGCGCCCAAAAACACATAAGAATCAGCTATCAAATTTAAAACAATTTTTAGAAAGTTAAAAAACGCAGGCCTGTGTTATTGTATGAATGAATAGAGAAAATTATAATTAAGAATGCTGTAAATATTTATATAGGTATTAGAATTGGTAACTCAAAAAAAGGTATAAAACCCTCTACTACAATTAATAATAGTGTCTTAAATACGTATTGCGACAACTGAGTTGTAATCATCAGTAGGTAAAACTACTAATCAAAGTGTTACAGTTGGGGCACAATAAATATAACACACAGAATCTCACACAACTTTACACGGCGTCCACGTGTACACTGACTTTAAAGTGAATAACACAAACTAAAATTACGTCATCTCCAAAGGGCAAATCCATGTGCTTATTCTCAACGTACTCAACATTTTCTACCCTTTTCTAAGAATGAAAAGAGGCAACTGTATGGGATACTTCGTTGTCCGAGTTAAACGTATTAAATTTGTTTTTAACAATATGAATGTTTTCGTATGCGTCAAGATCTCTAGGCTTATTGATGTTTTGGACAAGTCTTAACCTTTGAACCGAAACGTTGTAGTCCATAGTCAATGCATGATTTACGACATTCGATTTTTTTGGTCTATTAAATTTAATATGTGATATGTGTTCTTCAAAACGGGTTATTATTGAGTGTTTCCTTTGACCTATATATTTCAAATTACAATCATCGCAATTAATTTCGTATATACCTGATTTCAAATTCAAATTAACTTTATTTGATATCAAACTTATAGATTCGCGGATTGTTTTTTTTAAATTAATTTATTAATTATTTCTCTGTCAAAACCATTATACCTCGCGATGTTTTTAATGAAATTTAGTTCTATTTCGTATCTCTCTTTTGTTAACAGAAAGGTTAGTAACCGATTGACTAAGAACTATAGAATTGATATACTCAAAATTTTAATACCATATACCAACAAATAATGGGAACGTGTAGTCTCTTTGAACACGGGATTTTATTCATTATAACTGTAGAAGAAATATTAGAACTAATAAATATATATACAATGTAAAACAAGTATATTTTATAAATATTACAGTCAAATATGTTACATTACATATATTTACATATATAAGGTATTTAATATTTAATAGCGATATCCGTTGTCTTGCTTTAGAATTTTCACTCCGCTATTATATTGTCGATATTGACCATTGTCATAAAATCCTGAAGCATCTGCAGCAGCATTTACTTGGAGTGATTTCAAAATTTCATCTGGAATAGGCGGCGGAGTTGGTAAATGAGCTCCACTGGGGCGAAAACCATTTTCGTCAGCTACATAGTCAACAGTATACACTTGCCCATCAGGTGCAACATAGGAATATGAACCATGAACAATGGATGATTCTTGATTGGTACCTGGATTTCTCAAGTGTCCCACTTCCTGTTGACTGATCTTATTTTCCGTTTCATAATCAAATTGGTAAGAGCCATCACCGTTATTTTCGTTAATATAACGAATTATTTGAATAGGTCTTGCCGAATACTGACTTTGCGCTTGATAATTTCGCAGAGGCGTTCCATAAACTGGAGATGTAAGTTGGCTTTTTACGTTTTGTGCAAATGTATTTCTTGTCTGCAAAGGAGTTAATAAGAAATTACCGCTTCCTCCAGAATTTCTAGCTCCAGCTGGTGGTAAATAAATATTGTTTAATTTGTCTGCCACTACAATGCCGAACAAAGAAACTGCGAAAACCTGTAAAAGAATAGGCAAATATTAAAATGAAACTCACTTAAATTTAAAAAAGTATACCAATTTCATTTTGATGATTTCTTTTCAAGTTGTATCGATTGAATATAAGTTGATTTGTGCAAAATCTCATATTTATATCGAGAAGATCCGGAACTGTTACACATCTTTCGAATTCGCGAGCATTTCGAAATACATATGTATATTAAGTCAAGGTAATCATGATACAATTACATTAAATTTTCGATTATATGGTTAATGAAGCGCGTGTGACATTTGGGTATTACTGTTAAAATATTATTATTTTCACATTTTATCTTAGTAAGTAATATCGTGTACTAAATCATCCTTAGAGTCCATATTGTACAACTTATTCCAATATACAAATTGTATATTACACATATATGTACATTACATATGTACTTTATTATACGAATTAAAAATAAATAAATTATTGTTGTAAAAGGTATATAAGAATTTAAGGATACTAATAGTTAATAACTTTAACATTGATAATAAATTCTATATATACACAGTCTGTTCAACGAGATACCGGGCTAGGCAGTAAAACAAAATGGAAAACGAAAAATTTTCTTATTCTAGTTCCGGACATGCTGTTCATTACCCTCAATACATAAATGTCAGCATTTATAAAGCCTATCGATTGCTTGTTATAAAATTGTCTACATTAATTGATTTTAAGACCGTTGCCATTCGTAAATTAAATTGCTTCAACATCCTTAAGCGTGTTGTTACGTTTTAAATGGACCACGCTGAATATATAAATTAAGCACGTGAATTTTTAAAAATGCGCTGTGCTCTTGCACATATGTTATCGCGCAAGTCAAACCGACTTTCGTTATTGTCACTAAGGCGGTCTGGCCATTTCTCATTATTTTTGACTTTACCGTTAACCTTTGTTTCGGTTCAAGCTGTGTCTGGTTTTTCGACTATAGCCTATCAAAGCCTTTATTATCCTACTCTTATCCGAGTGGAATGGCGTCGAAAAGACGGATATAAGGATAGTAAGGAATAAAATTGAATCTTTGTTGGGATAGGAGTCCCTATTGTGGAGAATACAATTCCGCTAAGCGGATAAAACAATTGTAATAGACGATTTTGTTACCATATATACTTGGGCCGTAAAAACAAAAAGAGAAAACCCCCTTCTTCAAGGGTAAGTTGCTTTATATTTCTAAAATAATGACTTCACGTACGAATCATATTTTATATTGTGCAAATTCTTTCTGTTCTTTTTTTTTCTAAATTTTCTATCAACGTGTCTACGTTTTATGGTAGACTCCTTTTTTATTAAATGGAAGCTGATTTTCGCCTTTTGTTTTACATAATAAGGAAATAGTAATACCTCAAGACGCGAGGAGTGGAAAAAGGGAAAGAAAATCTAAGAATTGCCAGACGACCATAAATCGACAATCACATCTGGACAGCTTTTGTGGGTGTACTTATGGAGACATCTGGTCTATTTGGAATACTTAAGTATCTTTAGTTTTTTTTCTACATATTAAGTTCTTTGATTCTTAAAAAAAAATGATTTACGTGTTTTAGTAATTTGTAATAACATTTAAATAATCAATTAGCTAAATTTCTATCACTTAAAAAAAATTTAAATATACTTGTTAAGACACCTGTTACCGATTTAAGGATTGTTTTTCGTTTGTGATATATTTCGAAATATCACCGTTTTATGCTGTATAATCATTATACTGAGTAATCGCCCTTGGTGGGTTTGAGAAGATACTTGCAATGTTTTTTTATGTTTGTCTGTAATTAAACATTTCACCTTTTTTTTTTCTAATTATTATTAGACCTAGGAAACCATACTAAATTATACTACCAAGATCTCTTTATAAGTACAATACAGCCGCTTAGCTGAGATTACTACCACTTCTAGTTTTCTTATCATTCCTTTTCTGTATCATTTCTTACTCTCTTAAAATTCCAATGCCATATATTAGTTATACGTTTCGCATGCGTAATAGGTGGAAAGACTTTAAACAATGCGATGGCGCCTCTTTAACTTGCGAATTAGATCTTAAACTTTAATCAATACTCCGCCCATCTTCGACAAGTTAGCCGTGTAGTCTTGAGGATACCAGGATCTAAGGTAGGTGGAATTTAGGAAGTAAGAAGGCTTAGCGTCTGGCGCATATTGGCAGATTTCGAAGAGTGCGGCGAGCACTACCTTTTTATCGTAGCAGTGTTCCCTTGAAGATGAATTTAAATTGTTTCAGCAGAAAAAAGTCTAAATCTGGCGAATAATGAGGCTGCGTTAACGAATTAGCAGAATTTACTGACAAAAATATTTGCAGAAACAAAGTACAATGATTTCTGAAACAACTGCAAAATTTCACCTTACTCTATTGGTCTGGACAAGTCGTTTTCAATATATTCAGCACCCTTTCGTTTGGTAATGGGATCCATGTTAGAAACATAACGATTCAGTGTCGGTGTTGATTTTGTTTAAATGTTCAGAATTGCTATCGACAACTTTGACAAAATACCCGCGTCGTTTTTACACATCGCTCGTTTTGAACCTCTTTGGAGAAGTGTGACAGTGGCTTCGTGTACAACTTTCCCTTGCCAAACATTGCATCCCATGATATTGCAAACTCTTCCGACGCTAATAATCAGCGTCTTTGCTATTATTTTATAAGTTTTTCGACGATCAGAGACAAGAAGAATACGTACATACTTTAGATTTTCATTACCAGCGCTTGTACTTGGTTTGCCCGATTTCGAATAATTCACAGGCCAACAAAAAAAAATCCTTTTTGGTGCATCTCTGTTTGTTTGAATTGTCGATAAAGTAGGTAATGTACAGTATATTGACATACGTCATTTTAACTCATCAGCTCTAGTTTACCTACTACCCTCATTGTGAATTGTTGTCGGTCTTGTTATGGTCTTGTTCGTAACTAGTCATTATTACAATATCATCGATAAAGTTTGTGTTACTATTTCATTATGGCTAGTACGTCCAGACGTTGTGTTAACGATCCTGATATATTTTGTTATGTTTGTGGTGAATACATACTGAAAAATCAGCGTAAATCGATTACAAACACAGTGCGTCGTTTGTATTTTGCTTACTTCGGTATTGAAATTCTACACCAAGATAAAGTGTGGGTGCCTCATAGTATTTGTAAAATATGCGTTGAACATTTGCGACAATGGGAGAGAGGGAAACGTAAGTCTTTGAAGTTTGGAGTGCCTATGATATGGCGAGAACAAAAAAATCATTTTGACGACTGTTACTTTTGTATGATTAATATAGTGGCATCAACAAAAACAATCGCCATAAATGGAAATACCCCAATATTTCTTCAGTACAAAGACCTGTTCCTCATTCAGAAAATGTTCCAACTTTTCACCAGGTAGTGCAGCAACCTCAGGAGGATGAAGCTGAAATACCTATTTCTTCCCAAGTAGATGATGACTTTCAATACTGCGGAAAAATATCAGATCCTAAGCCATTTTCGCAGAATGAGCTTAGTGACCTCATCAGAGACTTAGATCTTTCGAAGGAACGTGCTGAGTTACTAGCGTCAAGATTAAAAGAAAAAAATTGTCTTTCCACAGATGTTGGAGTGTCTACATATCGCACGAGAGAGGGAAAGTTATTGAAGTTTTTTCAAAATGTTATAAATGAACCCTTAGTTTCAAGAGAAAAAATCATTCTTCCGCCATTGCATATAAAATTAGGGCTAATGAAGCCATTTGTTAAGGCTCTCGATAGAAATGGTCAATGTTTCCAGTTTATTTCTCACAAATTTCCTGGTTTAAGTACTGAAAAACTAAAAGCAGGTATCTTTGATGGACCTCAAATACGTAAATTGATGAAAGACACAACTAATTTTGAGATTTGTATGAATGATGTGGAGAGGTTTGCCTGGCAATCTTTTGTAGCAGTTGTACAAAATTTCCTCGGAAATCATAAGGCTGACAACTATGTAGAACTAGCAGAGGAAATACTGGTGCGATTCAAAGATTTAGGCTGTAATGTGAGTATAAAATTACACTATCTCAATAGTCATCTACATCATTTCCAACACAATTTAGGAGATCTAAGCGAAGAACAAGGGGAACATTTCCACCAAGACCTAAAAACAATGGAGAATAGATACCAAGGAAGGTGGGACAGTCATATGATGGCTGACTATTGCTGGGGAATCATGCGAGATTGCCGAGTCAGTTTCATTCTAGAAAATCACTCAAAAGACAATTTCTTGATGTTTAATGTCAATAAAATATATATTTTTTCGTGAATTGTGTTTTTTTTTCTCGTGAACTAGAGCTGACAGAAGAAAACGGGTAACATTTTTGATATCGCCATGTAGGACATATTTAAAATCGGGGCTAAAATATCCAGCACCAAAATGGTTGTAGGCCAGTGTAATCTTCTAGAGATGTATGTAAACAAGAGTGGCTGATCGTAGACGTATCAACATATTCAAAGAAAAACTCAGTGGTACATATTGTAGCTCAAATACTAAGACCATGTCTATAGTTACTTCCATATTTATTAGCCAGTAAAAGACTTCAATCATGTACTGTTGAAACTATTAAAAACGTAGTATTAGCCATTTTACGAAAGCTCGAAATTTCGGCAACCCATGTATGAATCTTTGCGACTGATAACGCATCAGCTACGCCTTGTACTAGCTATTTATTTAAACTTATTTTCCATAATTTGTCACATGTTATGTGTATACTACATGCGTTATATCTCGCAGCTGAAACTATTAGCAACTACTATCAAGATGTAAATGAACTAAATGAATTAATACAGTATTTGTCAAATCTCCCAAGCGACCCTGGCAATTTCATGAACAGTGTCTTAATATTCCAGAACTCCCACAGCCAGTTTATACTTGATGAGAATCGTGCCTGGAAACTGCGTTCTACTGTATGTTTCATAATTGAATGTTAATATTGGATACATGCATTACGCGATGCATAGTTATTTCGCATTGGTGAGACTTCTACGTACAGTACGTGTTTCGAACTCATCATAATTTCCGTCAGTATACGAGGAGAATCACATAAAATTTGCGTCGCTGTTAATATATAAACAATCTTGTACTTTGCATCTCATGAGAAAGCGTTCCAAGATATCTGACGACTATGAGAGATACGGCGGCAATGATTTCCATGGGTAGCTGAGTTACTAGAAAACTATAACTAGAAACTATATATTTAAATGCGTAGTCCACTGCCAGTAGCTTAAATTACTCCAATATACTACGTAAAAGATCGAAGCTTAACTAACATCATGTGTAAATACAGTAATACAAAAATGTTAAAAACATATATGTACACATTGATATACACAACGCATACTAATTTCGCATTGGTGGCTTCTACGTACGGATACCTGTTTCTAACACCAGACTACTCTATTTACACTTGCCGCTAAACATCAATATGCTATTTTTACATAGTATATAGGAGTCATCTATGCAACGGGTGGTTGATTGTATAAACGTATGGTTTTCTTCTAGTAGCTTAGTCATCCACGAAAACCGTTGCCAGTGTGGTTCGCTTAGCCATTAGTTGTCTTGAAATGTGTGCTGTTTGAAACACGTGTCCGTAGGTAGAAGCGACCAGTGCGAAATAAGTATGCGTTGCATATATCCATGTGTATATATACATATATGTTTTAAACATTCCTGTATTACTGTATTCGGAATTTTAATACGAGGGACAACTTTTATATTTTTACAATGGTGCCTTTGACATATGTAATCACTATATTCTTAAAGTTTGACATTTGTCAATGAGAACTCCGCCACAGCTTAGAAATTGACTCACTAGTTTTTTGACAGACACAGTTTTAAGACAGTGAGTTTATAAAATAATGGAGATTACTCGTAAAGGTTTTCGTTGGATGATTTTTCACGATTACAAAAACGGCCTAACTCCACAAGAATGCATTATATCGCTTCGGTCAACTTTTGGTAATGAAGCACCATCCGAAAAGACGGTTTGCAATTGGTTTGCAGAATTTCGTCATGGTCATGCCTCAGTGAGTGATGAATCACGTAAAAGTTGGAAAACTGTTGTGATTCCAAAAAACATCGATGTTGTGCGGAAAATGATAGAACACGATCGACATGTGACTTATAGTGAGGTAGAGGCATATCCTGGCATATCGCAGACTGCAATTCATTCGATTTTACATCAACATTCATCTGTAAAAATAATATGTTCCAGATGGATTCCACATAACTTGACCGAAACACAGAAAGCAGCTCGTGTCAATTGGTGTAAAGAGATGCGCAAAAAATTTGACGTAGGAACCACAAAATCCGTATACAACATCGTCACAGGTGATGAAATATGGATATATGCGCATGAGCCGGAAACCAAGCAACAATCTACTGTATGGGTGTTCGATAAAGAACCGAACCCCACAAAAGTTGTTCTTGCAAGGAGCACTTCCAAGAAAATGATCGCTTGTTTTTTCAGCTGTATAGAACACATCGCAACAATTCTTTTAGAGGATCCAAAAACTGTTAACGCTGAATGGTATACAGTAATTTGTTTGCTAAAAGTTATAGACGAACTCAGGACGAACAATCGAAAAGTCGGATTATTCTTCACGACAATGCGAGTTCCCATACAGCACGTCTAACAGTTGGCTATTTGAAGGAGAAACGTGTTGAAATAATGTCTCATTGTCCATATTCACCTGACTTGTCACCGAATGATTAGTTTTTGTTCCCAAGTGTGAAACAAAAAATGCGTGGACAGCGATTTTCAACACCTCAAGAAGCAGTCGAAGCCTTTGAAAACCATATTTCTGAGATACAACCTTCAGAGTGGAAAAAATGCAAAAGTGTATAGACCATAATAAAGGCTAATATTTTGAAAAGCAATAAAATAGTTTGTTCCCAAAAATTTTGTTTTCTTCTCAGATTTTGTAAAAAAGAAAAGGTGACCCTCGTACTAGGTAAATGTTTCTTGATATGTGTTACGTAGATTATAAGTTATAAGTTATTAAATCTTACTTAAACAAGATTACGTATTTTCCGGTTGGGTGTCTATAATCAGATATTCAAACATGTTTTTAACTATCAAAATTTAAGGATTTAACTTTATTCATAAGAATAATCACCAAATGTAAAAACTTTAAAATTTGCAGTTTTTATTTAAGAGCATTAAACAGAAAACGCAATTGATATACCTTATTGATTTTACAAGAGGAATTGTAAGATCAGCTGTCACTTGCAGAATAATTAAGCATAAATTCTTTTTCAATTGGCTCTGTTTTCCGATATGATCAATAATCTTTCTGCTAACAATTTTTTATTGTAATGCTGTTTGCGCTTCTTCCACATTTCGCTATTACTTTTGGTAATTTGTGGAAAAAAATTGTTCAAACCGATGCCGCCTGGAAATTTGTCTACATCTTGAGCATCCGTTAAATCTAGAAGTATAATTTACGACCGGAAATTGTGGCAATGATTAGCTGTTTTCTCTTATAATTAAAGTATTTATACAATATTTTCCACGTGACCAACTCATGCGCAGAAAATTTATTTTTAAATTTATTTAGGCCTATTCATAAATACTTGTAAATTATGGATGGATTTACACAAATATATATCTGAGCATTTGGTTGAAAAAATTGCATTTAAGCAAACTTTAAACTTCAAAATTCTAATGTCATATGAAATTTACATACAAAATTGTTTTTGGAGCTTATCTCCTAATAATGAATAAACTATTAATAGATGTATAACGTAAAATGTATTTTTTTTCTAAGATTAGTTACAGTTAAATGTGTTATTTTATATACATTTATTTATCAATCAATGCATTTGATATTTAATAGCGATATCCGTTGTCCTGCTTCAGAATTTGCACTCCGTTACTATATTGTCGGTATTGACCATTGTCATAAAATCCTGAAGCTTCCGCAGCCGCATTTACTTGGAGTGACTTCAAAATTTCGTCTGGAATAGGCGGTGAAGTTGGTAAATGAGCTCCACTTGGGCGAAAACCATTTTCGTCAGCTACATAATCAACAGTATACACTTGTCCATCAGGTGCAGCATAGGAATATGAACCATGAACAATGGATGATTCTTGATTGGTACCTGGATTTCTTAATTGTCCCACTTCCTGTTGACTGATTTTATTTTCTGTTTCATAATCAAATTGGTAAGAGCCATCACCGTTATTTTCGTTAATATAACGAGTTATTTGGATAGGTCTTGCCGAATACTGACTTTGCGTTTGATAATTTGGCAGAGATGTAAGTTGGCTTTTTACGTTTTGTGCAAATGTATTTCTTGTCTGCAAAGGAGTTAATAAGAAATTACCGCTTCCTCCAGAATTTGTAGCTCCAGCTGGTGGTAAATAAACATTGGTTAATTTTTCTGCTACTACAATGCCAAACAAAGAGACTGCGAAAATCTGTAAAAGAATAGGCAAATATTAAAATGAAACTCACTTAAATTTGATAAAATATACCAATTTCATTTTGATGATTTCTTTTCAAGTTGTATAGACTGAATATAACTTGATCTGTGTTGAACCTCATATATATATCGAGAAGAACCGGAACTGTTACACATCTTTCGAGTTCGCGAGCATTTCATTTAGAAATATATATATTAAGTCAAGGTAGTCATGATACAATTACATTAAGGTTCCGATTATCTGGTTAATGAAGCGCGTGTGACATTTAAGTTTTACTGCTAAAGTATTATTTTCACATATTATCTTAGTAAGTAATGTCGTATTAAAAATCATCCTTAGAGTCCATATTGTACAACTTATTTCAATATTTATAAAAATATAGCCTTTTAAATAGATTCTAAAATAATTGACTAAAAATTGTATATGCACATATATTCCTATGTACACTACATATTGTCGTGAATTTTTCCCCGAAGAACAATTTTAAAAAACAATTATTTATTATACAAAAAAGGGATATTTATCAATACGTTTTTGCCGTATTACGCAGTTGTTATATAATGAAACAGATATGCAAAATACATATCCGTCACTGTAAACATGGACAAACACCTCGTATTTTTAGCATTTACTTCTGTTCAATACATATGTTTCGGCCATCTAGGCCTCATCGGTTGAACTAGTGAAGCAATGTGTATACAAATTAATACAGATCTGTTAAACAACGGATCTGTATCTGTATCTACATTTACGCTAAAATCGTCTCCAAGCTATAACCAGTTTCGTTCTATCAGGCGACACTAATTTAATCAGTGACATCTGACGGAAGAAAGCGACTAGGCCAGAAAAGGCGATCTTCCGCTCGAATAGCAATGCTATTACGTAAAGCGGAAAAATACGTATATTGGTGCTGTCCATTAACACGCGCCAGATGGCGGTAAATATACAAAAAAGGGATATTTATCAATACGTTTTTGCCGTATTACGCAGTTGTTATATAATGAAACAGATATGCAAAATACATATCCGTCACTGTATTTTGCATATCTGTTTCATTATATAACAACTGCGTAATACCGCAAAAACGTATTGATAAATATCCCTTTTTTGTATATTTACCGCCATCTGGCGCGTGTTAATGGACAGCACCAATATACGTATTTTTCCGCTTTACGTAATAGCATTGCTATTCGAGCGGAAGATCGCCTTTTCTGGCCTAGTCGCTTTCTTCCGTCAGATGTCACTGATTAAATTAGTGTCGCCTGATAGAACGAAACTGGTTATAGCTTGGAGACGATTTTAGCGTAAATGTAGATACAGATACAGATCCGTTGTTTAACAGATCTGTATTAATTTGTATACACATTGCTTCACTAGTTCAACCGATGAGGCCTAGATGGCCGAAACATATGTATTGAACAGAAGTAAATGCTAAAAATACGAGGTGTTTGTCCGTGTTTACAGTGACGGATATGTATTTTGCATATCTGTTTCATTATATAATTATTTATTATGTTAAACTTATTTTCAGATGTACATTTGTTTATATTTTGAATTATGTTTAAATATTTATTTGGGTTGGTTTTGTTGACCGTGTCGGTATATTTATAAGATAAAATTGAACAGGAAATGGATCGACTAGGGGAATTATTTTGTATTAAGTGTACCTGATGTCTGATTTTATTTTTCCAGCCGGTCAGAGATATCTCGTCCATTGAATGTAACAGTTTAGGAAATAAAAAACTTCCTTTTTTATTTCTATATTTTATTTAAAATCGGTTTATTTTGTTTTGGTGGTTTGATGTGTATTAATATCATTATCGTTTAATTACGAGTGTTGTTTATCTCGTATTTTTATGAATATTTGAAATCTACTTGATATCTCTCGCATTAAGTTTTTTGTGTGTGAAAAAGTTTACGTTAACGTAAGTAATTTTCATATTAGTTTTATATAAATTCTATTATTTGTAATTCGATTATAATTGTGCTAATTTGTATTTTTGATTATTTGTTATATTAGCTTAAAATATAGATAGGGAAGAAAACTATCATATTTTTTTATGAGGGAGTTTTTTGTCACGTTATTCTAGAACGTTTTGAAAGTCAGGTTTTGGAGGGAGATTTTATGCTTGTGTTAGTGCGCACGAGTGAAAGTTATTTACGCGTGTTTGACAATTGGTCTATGTACATTCTTGAATTTGGGGTTAATTATTTAGAATTTTGAATTTGAAAGTTTTCTAAACGATCTATTAGTTTTATTTTTGTTCGCGATTCATCAGAGTTTTTTCATTGCGTGCGTGTCTTGTATCACACAATCTTTCTACTCTAGGCTTTTGTATAATGACGCATTAGCTCTCTTTAAATTTTGTAAAGAGTATTTTTTTTGATTTTTTTTTAAATAAAATATTAAATTACAAGTGTGACCTTTTATTGACTATTTTAATTTTTCCACTATCTCGCTCGAGAGAGAGAGAGAGAGAGAGAGAGAGAGCCCAGGATCTAGAAGTCTCAATTAAGAAGTTTATCAAACTGAGCTAGTTCGGACATATTGTGGTGAACAGTGGACCTACCCTTCAAGTGAATCCACTATTCATAGAAATATGTGCTTTATTATTCGAATTAAAAAAAATTAAATTATTGCTAAAATACTTCGGTTGTTAAAAAATCCTAAAGTAAAATTTAAAAGGTATAAAAGAATTTAAGTTTTAGAGTTAATAACATTGACAATAAGTTCTATATACACACAGTCGGTACAAAAGGAAACCGGACTAATTAAAAAAAAATTGAAGTATGAAAATCTTTCTTAATCTAGTTCCGAGCATGCTATTCACTACAATCAATGCATAATTGTCAGCATTCATAAAGCCTATGGATAGCCTGCTAAAAGTTGTTTGTATTAATGGATTTTAAGTCCGCTGCCATTTATAAATTGAATCTCTTCAACATCTTTAAGCGTGTTCCCTTGTAGTGGAATTTAAATTGTGTGAATAGAAAAAAGTCGCTCGAAGCTAAATCTGAGGAGTACTAAGACAGGAGAAAAGTAAAATGACTTGAAGCATTATCGTTTTGAAAGAACTAGTCAGTTGTTTGGTAAAATTCCACCTTACTCTATTAATTCGCTTCAGCTGGCGTACCATGATGTGTTTGTAGTACGCAGCATTAATCGAAACACTAAAGACAATTAATTCCTAAATGGAAAATGTCGCGCGCATCGAAAAATATAATCAACATAGTCTTAATGCGTGGTTTGAATGGTGTTTTTATTGGTCTGGGCGAGCCCTTTTTAATTTATTCAGCACTCTTTAGTTTGGTAGTGGGATCATATTAGAAAAACCAAAACTCATTGTCGGGGATGATTTTGTTTGAAAGGTCAGAATTGTTATCGGCAGCTTTGACAAAATCTCGCGCCCTTTTCACACAATCGCTCATTTTGAAGCTCTATGGAGGAGCGTGACACCGATTTCGGGAACAACTTTGCAGGGCAGATCATGTTAACCCTTCCGACGATAATATTCAGTGCCTCTGCAATCATTTTATAGATCATTCACTGATCAGAGACAAGAAGAGTACACATGAGCTTTACATTTTCGTGACCAATGTTTGAAGTTGGTCTGCTCGAAGCAACGGATTCAAAGAAAAATTCAGTGATACATATTGTAGTTAATATATTAAGATCACGTGGATCATCACCTTATCAGCCAGTAAAAGACTTCAATTGTGTACTGTTGAAACCACTAAAAATCCACTTAACCACTTTACGAAAGTTCGAAATTTTAGTAAACCAAGTAGTAATGTTTGCGACTGATAGTAGGTCAGCTACGCTTTGTACTAGCCGCTTGCTTAAATATATTTTCTATAATTTGTCATATGCTATGTGTATACTGCATGCGTTAAATCTTGTAGCTGAAACTATTAGTCATTCTATCCAGATGGAAATGAACTAATAGCACTAACTAATGCAGTATTTGTTAAATCTCCCAAACGAACCCGAACAGTGTCTTAATATTCCAGAACTTCCACAGCTAGTTTGGACATGATGAAAATTGTGGCTGGAGGCTGCGTTCTATTATTTTCAACATTTATATCTACAGCGGTCCTTAATGTTGCAACTTGAAACAAGAGAGCGTCTCTTGTTGCCTTCAACAAGTCAGTTGAAATTTCAGGACTATCATGTTGAAATTGGTTTACAAACTATTTCCAATAACTACTAAGTAAAATGAATGCGATCACAGTATTAAAAAGGTATTCATTACCGTAAGTAGAATCCTTGCAAATAGTAGAAAACGTACAAAGAGCCTTAAGTGGCGAGAAAAGTGTCTGCGTTAGAGTTAGAATTAATAGTGTACTGCAAAAAATACAGATTTGATTAGATTAAGACAGATTCTAAATAATAATTTTTAAATCGTGGAAACATTTTTACAATCTTAAATTTAGTAAAGGGGGTTGTTCAAATCTAATTGGTCATTCAAAGCTAATCCTAAATTATTATATCTATTGATTTCTAAGTTTTCTAACAAGTTCAGTTTTTCGCTTTTCTTTCCTTGAATATGTAAAATTTTGAAATCTATATTAAATCTGTGATTAATTTCTGAACAATGATTTGCGAAAGTTGAATTTGTTTTCTTTTCTTTATGACTTCTCTCGTGTTCTTTCATCTTAATTTCGAACGTCTTCGCTTGTCCTATGTATACCTTATTACAGTCTTCACATGTTAACTTATATACACCAGAGTTCGATTCTTTTTCTATTTTATCCTTGTTGTTTTTAATAATGTTTTGTACAGTATTGTCTGTTTTAAATCATATATATGACATATATATCATATGACATATAAATGATATATGTATTATTAAAAATCTGGTGTGAAGAACACAAATACAGGTTCACTATTAATATTTTTTGTAAACTTGTCCGATCATATCCTTCCCCAGAGACGTAGATACGTATTTCGCCGTTCTACAGGCTCGTCGGTACGCCCCTGCTGGAGAAAGGATATTCTCAGACACATTCACGTATTTACGTCTCTGGGGAGGGATATGTTCGGACACGTTCACAAAAAAAATATTAATAGTGAACCTGTATTTGTGTTCTTCACACCAGATTTTTAATAATATGTTATATTATTAAAAATACCTTTGTATTAACAAAACTGGTGGGGTTTACCTACTCATGTATGTTTCAATTATTCTGATACATTATACATGCTGTTAGTCTGTAGTATGAGTGAAGACAAAAACAAAATGCAGTTTCTGGAGAGATTGGCTGTGCCACCTTTGGAAGGGCGTCGTTACTTCACATTGGTTATGTGGACGGGGCGAGGTACTTCGGCTGTCTGACAACAGGCAGCACTGAATTTACTTCTACGCCCGGTCTGGATAATTTCGGCGATGTGGTTCTTTTTTGTGAATGTGTCTGAGAATATCCTTTCTCCAGCAGGGGCGTACCGACGAGCCTGTAGAAAGGCGAAATACGTATCTACGTCTCTGGGGAGGGATATGTTCGGACACGTTCACAAAAAATATTAATAGTGAACCTGTATTTGTGTTCTTCACACCAGATTTTTAATAATATTTTATATTATTAAAAATACCTTTGTATTATACAAAACTGGTGGGGTTTACCTACTCATTAAACCCCACCATGTTTCAATTATTCTGATAAATGATATATATTCATTATTAAGTTTTTTAATGAAAGTACCATTTTCATCCAAAATTTTTCCTAAGTAAGTGATTGAATTGTAGGAATTAGTTATATAATTTTTTTATTTTGGGTAAACTAAAGAAAGGGTTTTAGAGTTTTGTTGACTATTCAGGATGTTATTGATAATATTTATAGAATAACCATTGCTTAAATGCTGTTGTGTATATTCTGTTTAGTTCGAGGTTGAAATTACTTTTACTCGTAGGTGCGTTAATTAATCTATACACCATTGATTGGTATGCTGATAATTTTTGTGTTATAGGATGAAATGAATTAGCGTGTCTTGTGGTGTCTGTATGTGTTGGTTTATAGTACATAGCGAACTCGCGTTTATTAGTTTTATATGTTATGGTTAAGTTTAGAAAATTAATGCTTTTGTATATTTCTGTTTCTATTGTAAATGTTATTTTGAGGTGAATACTGTTGATATAATTATATAAGTTTTTAATTGTCTATCTGAACAATTAAAGCAAATTAATATGTCGCTAATATAGCTAAACCAATAAACACAATTACTAAACAAATGATGTGTACTTACTTATTTTAATTTCTAAATTGTTCATGAAAATTTCGACTACTAAGGGGTTTAGTGGGTTCTCCATTGCTAGACCTTCTATTGGTTTATAAAGGCTGAAATTTTACAGCTTTTAGAAATGTGGGTGGAACAAAATTATTTTCAATTTAAAAAGAAATTTTATAAAAAAACTCAGTAATTCATATATATAATAATTGAGGATTAGCTTTAAATGACCAATTAGATTTAAACAACTAAATTTAAGATTGTAAAAATGTTTCCACCACCATTTTTCTCAATAATTTGTACATAAATATTTAAACTTGTATTTTAAATATTCAGTATTTTATCTACCTGATGAAGCCATTGTATGGCAAAACAATATTGCAGTGAATTTACAATAAACAAAAATTTTGAAAATTGAAGTTTAGTACTTATTTCTTATCGTTATAATAATTTTTAATAATAATAAGTTCCCACAGATAGGTTTGCTTGTTTCAATGACCACCAGAATTATGTAAACATTATGTAATTAGATGCTAAACAGGCGTTTTGGTTATATAAAAATACTTTTTCGCCATCGCGATAAGGCAAAGCTCCTGGAAGTGACAGTGGAAGCATATGCCAGTATTAGGATGTTTTGTCGAAAACATTCAGAATTTTCCATGTAAGACGATAGCATATCGTTAACAAAGATCAAGTGTAATATACAGTAATATAAAAATATTAAAAAAAACATATCAGTACACATGGATATAAGCAATGTAAATATTATGTGCTTCGCCTCGTATGCAACGAACTCGTACATATCGTTGCATACGAGGAGAAGCACGTACAATTTGAGATCCATTAACGTGGTTGAATTTTTTAGCTTTATCACTTAATATTTCGCGCAAATATAATAATTTGCGCCCAAAGAAAGTCAGCACAATTCGACTATTTCTTTGTTATCGATGTGGAAAATGTACCCGTTGGCATTAGCAGTTTGAGAAAGATGCCATAATTGATAGAAAAATTTCTTAAGTTAGAAAACTCTAAAAGGTATACCGGGTAAGCATTTCACAGTTCGGCAGCTATTTTGTTGTCCGATTGTGGTGCCGATGTTAAAACTCTAAAGCGTTTCGGTTGGAAGGGTGACAGATATGTAAGGGCTTCTCTACAGAATAAAGTTAGTATTGTGAAAAAAATTCTTGGAGATGGGAGTGAGTAGCAGTTCTACAAGTATAGTAAACCATGAAATCACGATTTTGGAACAGAACAAGGAAACAGGTTTTAATGCGGATAAAGAAATCTACTTCAACAATACGAATTGTATGTACTATTAATATTACCATTAATAAAAACTAGTAGAGATGTAGTAATTGTTTAAAGTGTTCAAAGCAAAAATGATACTTAATAATAATAATTTTGAATAAATAAGATTCTTAGCAAAGAAGATATTAATACAAAGGTATATTTAATAATATAAAATATTATTAAAAACCTGGTGTGAAGAACACAAATACAGGTTCACTATTAATATATTTGTGAACGTGTCCGAAAATATCTCTCCCCAGAGACGTAGATACGTATTTCACCTTTCTCCAGGCTCATCGGTACGCCCCTGCTGGAGAAAGAATATTTCCAGACACATTCACAAAAAAGAACCACATCACCATAAATTCAGCGCTGCCTGTTGTCAGACAACCGAAGTACCTCGCCCCGTCCACATAACCAATGTGAAGTAACGACGCCTTTCCAAAGGTGGCACAGTCATCCCTCTACAAACTGCATTTTGTTTGTGTCTTCACACATACTACGGACTAACCGCATGTGTAATGTATCAGAATAATTGAAACATACATGAGTAGGTATACCCCACCAGTTTTGTATAATACAAAGATATTTTTAATACACAAAAATATTAATAGTGAACCTGTATTTGTGTTCTTCACACCATGTTTTTAATAATATTTTATATTATTAAAAATACCTTTGTATTATACAAAACTGGTGGAGTTTACCTACTCATGTATGTTTCAATTATTCTGATAAAAGAAGATATTCAATACAAAATTACAAATTTTAATTACAACTGACCGCTGTCAAATTTACTCACTTGTGAGTACTTTATCTAACTTGTGAATAATATTTGATTTCTGTCAACCAAAACAATAGTCTAAGGTATCTCAAACACTGCCCTATAAGATAAATGTATTATTTCAAACTATTTATTGTTATTTAATTTGATAAGATACGAGGAAATTGTTTAAATCTAACAATTTAAATTTACTTATTTCATCAATATACGTGTATATTTTTAAGATTTATATAATTTATTAAGGACATAATTAAAAAAAAAATATTTAATAGAAAGTAGACCTTTACCCTGAGACGGATTTATTTATTTGTATTTTTTCTAAGAATTGGATTGTGTCACGTTCATGAAATTCTAACATAGAATTATATTTTACCAAATATACCAGTGATTAAATATTTTATACGATATAGTGTCAAATAATTAGCACATTCTATACAGAGTAGCTGATATTCAGGCGCGGCTCGTGATGACGTACTGTTAGGGCACGTACAATGATGCGAGTGCTTCGTGTATTCTCGTGTACTAACTGTAGCGTTTTCTTCGTAAACACCGAAAACACACGAGGCACTCGCATCATTGTGCGTGCCCCTACAGTACGTCATCACGAGCCGCGCCTTCTGATTTTAACACAGTGTTTGATGTGATGTTACCTGAAATTTAGATAGTATGGTATACAAGTTTTTCAATTATTCGGTGCCGAATATTTTTACTGCGTTCAAGGACATTCTAATTAAGGAAAACGTACCACTTCAAAAATTAGCCAGCATAACCAGCTTTGACCGGTCTTCTTAATGGATTTCTTTCCTTATGTCAAAAAGATTGTTTCCTTCATTTCTTCGTTATCACTGCATAATTCACGAACAAACACTTTGCGGAAAATTCTTAAATATTGACAGCATCATGAAATTAGTAGTGAAAATAATTAACAGGGTTAGAGGTCATGCTTTAAAACGGCGACTATTCAAGGAACTTACGGAAAAATTGGAATGTCAGTATGGCGTTTTACTTCTGCATACCTATATTTGTTGGCTTAGTCAAAGTAAAATACCTACTTTGGCGATTTAGGGAACTACTATCACAAATTAAAGCGTTTTTGGATGACATGGATATTAGCTACTTAGAATTGAATTATCCGAAATGGCTAGCAGATTTTGCATTTCCTCTTGACATCACAGAAAAACTTAACTTAAATTTAGAAATTCAAGGAAAAGATAAAAAGATATGATTTCTGCAGTTCAATCGCTTTCTGGAAAATTAGCACACTGGAAGACCAATATCGAAAAGTATGAAGTCAAGTATTTTCCTGATCTGAAAGAAGCTATTAATAATTATAGAATGGAAAACTTTGATACCAACAAATACGTACAGATCATCGAACACTTGAAAGCCGGTTTTACTATATTTGAGACACTTAGGAAGCTGGAACCCGTTGCTGGATTTCTTTCAAATACATCTTCATTCTGCAACGTCGAAGCTAAAGCGCAAGAAATAGTTGCAGTTTTCGGTCATCTGGATGCTACTTCATTAGATATGGAATTTATTACCATACGATACGACGCCGGATTGAAAACATTTGTGTAGCCGAACACATTTGGCGCTCAGTCTGTGTTTCAAAATATCCAGTACTTCGGGAAGCTGCCCTTCGTACAAATTCCTTTTTTGGTTTCAAATATTTATGCGAGTCGGGTTTTCCAAACATAAACCTTTTGAAAAACAAATTTCGCTCGCGAACGATAAATGATGAAAACCCAAGAACCTTCCTGAAAGCTTTTGTCCGATAGCTTTATTAAGCTCATGTTATAAGCTTCTGGAAATATTGCTATTAAACCGACTTAACCCATTGATATTGGAGCAAGTTCGCGTTGAACAGGCTGGCTTCAGACAAAACTACAGTTGTGCGGACCAGGTGCTCAGCAAAGCACATGAGGCAGGGTTTCAGAGATGGTTGAAGACAACTGTGTATATTGACCTGATTGAGGCATATGATACGGTCTGGAGAGAAGGTCTTCTCTACAAATTTGTCAACGTAGAACCGTGCTTTGCGACAAGCCCTTAAAAATAATTATAGGGGAGACCGGGAATAAATGAGACGTCTTAATAATGGATTGCCTCAAGGATCGGTACTCGCACCTGTACTGTTTAATCTATATATTTCCGACATGCCACACGCACACTCAAAAAAAATAGATATGCCGATGACCTGGCTCTTACATGCCGGAGTAAAACCATAAAGGGAACTAATAATATACTTTCAGAGGACCTGTCCGTGTTGGGAAAATACTTGCCGCCTGGAGACTAATCCCGAATATGAATAAAACAGAAGTGTCTCGCTTTCACCTCAATAATAAAGAAGCACGTCGAGAGCCGCAGATGTACTTCAATAACAACTTGCTATGTTATAATCCTTATTCAAAAGATCTGGGAGTAACAATGGATCGCACACTCTCATATAAAAAAACATTTATAGAACACCGCAGCTAAAATAAACACTAGAAATAACACAATCCCCAAATCTGCCGTACTACATGGGGTGCGAATGCATCCCAGTCTGGTTAAACAGCTGCCACGCAAAGAAGATCAACATCAAACTCAATGAGACAATGAGAATAATAAGTGGTTGCTTAAAAAGTACACCTCTACCTTGGCTCTCGGTTTTAAGCCATATTATCCGGAAACAGGAGAGCCTGGTATGAGAATATAATAAAATAATATCGAATCCCCGCTGGCTTGTTGAGTTCTCCTCAACTACTGCTAGCAGAACAACTTATAGCAGAAGATTTCAACTCAAATGATAGATAAAGAGAGTATTGGGAAGCCTTGAAACCCGCTAAAGCGGCCAATACCATTGATCCCTAACTAGGAATGGAGCTGCTTCACCATGAGTGGAAGACACTCAATAGAATAAGAACGTGCCACGGAATTTATCGTGACTAATTTTATAAATGGGGACTGACTGAGACAACAACCTGCGAATTTGGAGAATCTCGCCAGACTATTCACCGTATTACAGCTGAGTGCTTCCTTACGACATAAGGAGGTGAGATGAGTGACTTCTTTGAAACTACTGACTCCGAGTTGGAGTGGATTAATGGCCTTGATTTTAAAATTGAACTTTTCCATTATATTTTTAATCCATGTTAGCTATATATATATATATATATATATATATATATATATATATATATATATATATATATATATATAATATAATAACTTCGTGACCTTGGTATTAACTTAATTACTTGACATTTATATCCTGTCATTCATATTTTGTATTCTCTTGAAAAAGGCGTATACAGCCGAAACATGTAGAGTTTTTTAAATACATATATTTTGAAGTAATATACAGACCTTTAATCGCTTACTATATATATATATATATATATATATATATATATATATATATGGTAAACCTAATCAGTAGGCGATTAAAGGTCTGTATATTACTTCAAAATATATGTATTTAAAAAACTCTACATGTTTCGGCTGTATACGCCTTTTTCAAGAGAATACAAAATATGAATGACAGGATATAAATGTCAAGTAATTAAGTAACTTAATTACTTGACATTTATATCCTGTCATTCATATTTTCTCTTGAAAATATTCTCTTGAAAAAGGCGTATACAGCCGAAACATGTAGAGTTTTTTAAATACATATATTTTGAAGTAATATACAGACCTTTAATCGCCTACTGATTAGGTTTACCATATCATACCAAGGTCACGAAGTTATTATATATATATATATATATATATATATATATATATACATACATATTGCTATGAATTGTGATTTTGAAATTTGCTTATTCACAATTCTCGACAAATCTATCCAGCTAGGATACTCAGTCGCTTTACTTTCAAAATGGTACTGCTTTCCTCCCAAGGTTCTAATCGGGAATGTGGACAAAAGATTAATTTAGTTGAGCGCCACTCAAAATTTATTTGAGAAAGATATAGTAATATCTTTAAGTTACTTGTTTTCTTGAAATAAGGTTAAATAATAATAAACACAATAAAATTTAAATGAAATTTTAATACAATAATCAAAACAAGAAAAAAAAAATTATCTTTATAAAGTATAAAGATTAATATTGCCTCATTTAACAATATTATAAAGGTAAAAATAACGCATGGAAGTGACCGCAGCATGCGCTCAAAAACCTTTATGACTTTCGATCAAAATTAAAACTAATAAATTACAACGATGCTTTTTAATTTCTCCCACAAGAAACAAAATCAAAATAAACTATTTGACAGACCGAAACAAACTCTTACGCATGTGCAACCACATGTAAAAAATGCCCTTGATATCCCAAGCGTACTAAAATTTTTACATTAACAGAAATGTATTTTTTTTTATTCTAGAAATTTAAAAAACCTTCTTTATCATTTATATCAAATAACTAAGATTAAATATCATAACGATAATAATAATAAAATAGAAAAATTACAATATTCAATTCGTTCAATATAAAGATAAGATATCTTGTATAAAATATATTACTTACGTAAAAAATATATATTCATATACTCGAGACACATGACTAAGAAAGTGTTAAAAATCAATTACGAGATTCACAAACTCGTAAATAAATCGGTAATGATTTAAGCAAGCACAAAAACACAATTAAATCAAAAAACAAAAACCGAAATTACTCAAACAAAGATAAAGATTTACTTTAAATAAACACACCTTTCTTACTTCACTGAACACTTGTGTCTCCGGATACAGCAAGTACGCAGGCTTCGTATAAAAAAATACAGTATTAAAAATTGTCCACAGCAGATCAAACGGCATTCTCAAACTGCGCAAGTCAAATATATAAAATATTTAAAATAATAATATGTACACACAAAAATAATTAAACTTTTCAAAATATTTGTGGGGAAAAGTTCATAGCAATATATATATATATATATATATATATATATATATATATATATATATATATATATATATAAATAAGTAAATAATTATGATGTGGATGCTACTTTGAGCACTGCCATTTCTCAGTACACTTCAAACTACAGATAATTAGCTGAAGAAAAACAGTACAAAATTTCACATTAGATTTAGAAATTAAGATTTAAATAATTGAATATATTTCTTCCCATTCTTTTATATACAAAGGTTTGGAAATATTTATTTTTTAAAATTTTTATGTTTTCTGCACTTCAAAAAAAAAAAGAAATATAGTCTTTTTAATTTTTTTTCATAGAGTAGAAATATTAGCCATTGACCTATAAAAGTAAGCTAAATAGAAAAGGGTGATCGCGAAATTTTCCGAATTTGCTAGTTAGAACGAAGATCAGAAAAGTTGACGACCTTTGATGTAAATTGCTAGTCCCTTTAGACATGTAATTTGATATTTTGTTGATTAAAATCGTACAAAACTGTTTTTAGGTTATTGTTTTCTATAATAATAAATAAAATAAATAATAAATAAATTATTAATAGATGTATAATATAAAATATACTTGTTTTCTAATTCTTTTAATAGTTTCTTTTCTCTAACAATTTTCTTCATTAGTTACAGTCAAATGTGTTATTTTATATACATTTACATATCAATCAATGCATTTGATATTTAATAGTGATATCCGTTGTCCTGCTTCAAAATTTGCGCTCCGCTTTTATATTGTCGGTATTGACCATCGTCATAAAATCCTGAAGCTTCCGCAGCAGCATTTACTTGGAGTGATTTCAAAATTTCGTCTGGAATAGGCGGTGGAGTTGGTAAATGAGCTCCACTTGGGCGAAAACCATTTTCGTCAGCTACATAGTCAACAGTATACACTTGCCCATCAGGTGCAACATAGGAATATGAACCATGAACAATGGATGATTCTTGATTGGTACCTGGATTTCTTAATTGCCCCACTTCCTGTTGCCTGATTTTATTTTCTGTTTCATAATCAAATTGGTAAGAGCCATCACCGTTATTTTCGTTAATATAACGAGTTATTTGGATAGGTCTTGCCGAATAATGACTTTGCGTTTGATAGTTTGAAAGAGGTGTTCCATAAACTGGAGATATAAGTTGGCTTTTCACATTTTGTGCAAATGTATTTCTTGTCTGCAAAGGAGTTAATAAGAAATTACCGCTTCCTCCTGAATTTGTAGCTCCAGCTGGTGGTAAATAAACATTGGTTAATTTTTCTGCTACTACAATGCCAAATAAAGAGACTGCGAAAATCTGTAAAAGAATAGGCAAATATTAAAATGAAACTCACTTAAATTTGATAAAATATACCAATTTCATTTTGATGTATTCTTTTCAAGTTGTATCGACTGAATATAACTTGATCTGTGTTCAACCTCATATTTATATCGAGAAGATCCGGAACTGTTACACATCTTTCGAGTTTGAGAGCACTTATTTTGGAAATACATTTATTAAGTCAAGGTAATCTAGATACAATTGCATTAAGTCTAATTATCTGGTTGAAGTTATGTGAAGCGTTTTGACATTTAAGTTTTATTGTTAAATGTTTACCAGATTTGGACCTTTTTTTATTTTAATACGAAATACGAATTATCATCTTTAGTATTCGCTTTGTTTAAGTTACTCGTATACTAAAGACGTCAATTTGTAAATATATTCTGCAATAATTTACTATAAACTTTACACATATTTACTTGTACATTACATATGTAGATTATTATTAACATTGATTTGTTTCTTGATTATAGTTAAATTTACAAACACTTATTATATTGGAGGAATGCAGCATCTTGACCTTTGAAATATTTACACTTACATACCAACCAAAAGATAGGTTTGACATTGGAAAAATGTAACGAGCAGATACATGTATAATTATATGTAATGTCTAGACAAAAAACTATTTGTTTGGGTGTAAATAAGTAAATGAAATTATTAAATGGTAAAATTGGGCATACCTTCGTAAATAGATTCAAGGATTTTAAAAATAATATCAGATTTGTTGTGTCACTTCAGGTTATACCGGAAATAGACATCATCATATATTTTTATATTTTTGTTAAATTCTGGATACAGTAAACCTCCGCATTGCTATTTAGATCAAAACATTACTTCCTGGAAGTCAGTTTTCATTAGTAATATTATAAGTCATGAATGAATTGGTAAAATAGCTAATCTCCAAACACAAGTCCTTTAAACTCGGAATTTAACAATCGAATCTACTATATATATATATATATATATATATATATATATATATATATACAGAGTGATTCTAAACATGCGACACAAATTTTATGGGCTGCTTCTTAGGTTTATTATGACCATAAAAGTTCATATGAATGGTATGTCTTAAACTGCTTAGTTTTAAAGTTACGGGATGTTTAATAGTAAATTAAAAGTTCTTACAATAAAACCTACCAATAGAACAAAATTAGCTTATGGAAATTCTTGGAAATGACCGCCGTCAACTGCAATGAAAGTTTTTATCCTTCGTTGGATTGATTGGTGAGTGCGAATTGTCTCAAATGCTGCAACAATACGATTTCTCAGTTCATCAACATTTTCAATGGGTGTCGTATAACTGGTGATTTAAGGTGAGCCCAGAGAAAAAAAATCAAGAGTATTCAATTCTGGAGATCGCGGAGGCCACTAAACTGATATGAGCTGTACATCATCGTGCATAAAATACATTTGTAATCGTAATTGCAACTTCTTTCAACAGTAGTGGTAGCTCCTTTTCAAGAAAGCGACGGTGTACTTCTCCATTTAACCTCATCAGCAAAAATTATGGACCTATCGAATGATCTTCAACAATTCAGAACCACGCATTAACAGAGAATTGATATTGATGACGGGTTCCATTGTTTCGTATGGGTTTTCTTCGACCCATGTGATTATTATGAAAATTAATAACAGCATGTCTGGATAAATTAGTCTGGTCGATATAGAATACTTAAGCCAAAAACTGAGGATGTAGTGCGATTTTCTGTTATATCTATTGACAAAAAGTCAATCTTTGCGGGAAATCTGCTGGCAAAAGTGCCTGTACCTGTTGTATGTGATATGGATGCAACAGTTGATTGTTCAATATCCGACAAACTGTGGGCTGACTTATGTTTTATTTAGCACCATTTTTTCAACTTGTGTAGTTCTAAGTGTACGTGGGTGCCCGCTATCAGCCGTATGTTTTTTAAAACTTCCCATTTCACTAAAACCTTGGCGAAGACGGGCAAATATCGATTGATGCGGGATGACACGGTTCGGGTATCGTTCTTCATAAAGACGTCCAGCTGCTCTTGAATTACCATTAGTTAAACCGTTAACAAAATGCATATCACTAAGGATTTATGTAATTCATTTTAGAAAACTTTGACACAATAATATTGAAATGACAAATAAATATTTTCCCTTCAAAACGAATGTTTTTGCAGAGTTATACTATACTATACCAAATGAATCGTATTGTTGCAGCATTTGAAATAATTCGAAACACCCCCGGTATTCTTTAACGCACTCACCAATCAACTGAGGATAGAAGTTGTCATTTTCAACAATTTTTAGATAATTTTGTTGGATTATTACGTTTTATTTTATTAACTTTTAATTTACTATTAAACGTCTCGTAACTTTAAAACTGAGCCGTTTAAGACATACATTCATATCAACTTTTATGATTATAATAACCCTAAGAATCAGTCCATAAAGTTTGTCGCATATATTTAGAATTACCCTGTATATAGTAGATTTAAATAGTCGGCGATTTAAGGCCTGTTTTTCTTTAATATGTATATATTTAAAATAATCTCTTATATGTTTCGGCAATTAACGCTTTTGTAATGTGGGCCGTTTGGTCGGCCACATTGGATAGCAGGTTAGGGCGACTTATCGTAGTAAATGATACGCACAAAGTTCGGGTAACATATTATAATTAATTTAACACTTACAACTGGTTAACAAAGTATTTACATCGTTTACTATGTTCAACTCAGACAGGGTAGAACGTGGTTATTAAGTACAACACCGTTCGTACCACTGACTGGTTGTAACTCTCTAACGTATAGTTACTCTGACTATTACTATGACTGTAACTGTGTATGTGTATATCTCTTACTTAAACTACTGTCTATATATATTAGAGAAGATCCTTGGAGTCTTTTCTAGAACATAACACAAACCCTGACATATAGTCTTGTGTATGCAATAAACACAGAGTAAGGTCTTGTTTATATAACACGTTACCGTTTGTATTAAAAAAAGGCGAGGTTGTAGCCTTGCCGAGAGTGTTATGCATATACATGACTATATCGAGTTATTACACTTTTTCAAAGAATTTTAAATTACAATTTAAAATTTTTTGAAGAAGTCATGTAAGAGATTATTTTAAATATATACATATTAAAGTAAAACAGATTTTAAATCGCCCAGTATCTAAATCTACTATAATATACAAAGGTCAAGAGATAATTATATATATATATATATATATATATATATATATATAATGAAATTATTTGTCAAATTTGTCATTTTGACAAATAATTTCATACAAACGTTTCAGTTGAAAAAATAAAAAGTATAATAATAAAAACAGCTACAATAAATGTTCAAAGTGAGCTCTTTCATTTTCTATGCATAGCGCAACTCTTCGTCTCATATTATTGAAGGCATTCCTTAAATTATGTGGTGTAATTTCCTCACAGACGTTTCGGATAGCATTAGAAAGTTCTTCAATTGTATGTGGACGATTCGTAAATACTCTATTTTTTAGATGTGGATAAATGAAATAGTCCATAATTGTTAAATCCGGAGATCGTGGTGGAAAGTCTACTATTCGATTATCAAAGAATTCATGCAATAATTCCATCGTTTCTCTTGTCTTATGGGCTGTTGCATTATCTTGCTGGAAATATCCCTCGCGGAGCTCATCATCATGTAATTGATTTACAAATGGTAGCAATAAATTATTACGATATCGTTCTGAATTTATCGTATTATTAAAGAATTTTGGACCAATAATCCGTCTACGAGAAACAGCAAGCCAAACGCCTATTTTTTGTGAATGCAAGGGTGTTTCAAGAATTTCATGTGGATTTTCACTAGACCAGATGCGCATTGTTTGTTTATTTATATATCCTGATAAATGAAACCATGCTTCATCGGACCAGAAGGATTTGTCAAGAACGTCATCGTTATTAATCGTACCTAAGAACCACTGACAGTAATTAACTCTGGTTACATGATCGATTGGTAAAAGCTCTTGCACGCAATGAAATTTGTATGGAAATTTTTGTAAGTCTTTTTTAAGGATTCGCTGGCAGGTCCCATATGACAGTTGTGTTTGTTGTGAAAGCTTACGAATCGATTTCTTAGGTGATTGATTTATTCGTCCCTCAACATCTGCTATATTTTCAACTGTCCGCTTTAGTGGTCTACCAGCACCTGGTTTTCGAGACACAGACCCTGTTTCACGGAATTTAACCACTGACTTTTGAATTAATTGCCGCAAACTGTCATATGTTGTTCGAAAATTTGGAAGTTCTGCCCGAAATTCTTCTATACAAGGCTGCAAGGAGTACGACCATTCTCCATTTTCTAATTTTATACCATTCCTAAAGTATGATTCGATCAGAAAAACTTTATGATTTATTGTAAACATTTTTAAGTGTCAATTAATAAATACATTAATGACAGATGAGTTTTATTTATCAGAACATACACATAATGACAGATGTATTTTATTTGTCACTACCAACACGATATTTTCAAGAAATAATTTCATGGCTTGCTGGAGAGTAAATATAAATGATCATATTGTATATATATATATATATATATATATATATATATATATATATATATAAATATAATAACTTCGTGACCTTGGTATGATATGGTAAACCTAATCAGTAGGCGATTAAAGGTCTGTATATTACTTCAAAATATATGTATTTAAAAAACTCTACATGTTTCGGCAGTACGCCTTTATCAAGAGAATACAAAATATAAATGAGAGAATATAAATGTCAAGTAATTAAGTTGACATTTATATTCTGTCATTTATATTTTGTATTCTCTTGATAAAGGCGTACTGCCGAAACATGTAGAGTTTTTTAAATACATATATTTTGAAGTAATATACAGACCTTTAATCGCCTACTGATTAGGTTTACTATATATATATATATATATATATATATATATATATATATATATATGTGTGTGTGTTTAGATAATTTTTTAGCCGTTCATTAAATATATCAATTGATAAATTCTTGGAGGTTTTCGGCTTTTGTATGAAATATTTACAAATATTAATTAAAAAAAAAAATTTGTATGATTCGCTTTGTAATTTGTAGACAGCAATGTTTACATCCTCATTTACTTTGCAATTACATACTTTAAAATATTTGTCTTTTTACGGGTTCTTAAATAAAACTAACGGTAGTTTAGACACACATTATATTAAAAATAAAAACGAATAACAATTTAAAAACTAATTACTAACAATAAGTACATTTATGTATTTATATTTATGTAAGTTCACTCGGCGATGATTTGGTATGGAATGAAAATTCAAATCCCTTCCTCGACGGCTTAAATATCGGCTGTCGAACCTCTCTCCTGTTTTCTTAGTCTCGATCTTTCCTTTCCTAGATCTGTCGAGAAGGCGTCAGAGGCGTGATATGTGAGATATTGCTATGAATTTTTCTTAAATAATATTTTAAAAATTAATTAAAAATGAATGTACAATTATTGTGGGATAAACTGTATGTATTTTGAAAATGTTATTTCATGTGTGAGATAAAAACTTGATTTTTGGAATCCAATTAGTGGTCAAATATACAGTGGATATTTTTACCTCGTTGTATTATTGTTAAATACACAATCTTTATACTTTATAAAGATAGATTTTTTTCTTTTTTGATTTTCTTTTGTATTAAATATTTATTTAAATTTGATCTTGTGCTTGATTCTTTCATATACTATTACTACTAATAAATTAAGTAAAATATAAGTAACTCAGAAAATATACATAAATAAATTAGTGTGAATATTTCACGGGCGCCTAGTATTTTCTACAGAACACGGATTTCCTTATTGGAACCCTGAGAAGTAAGAAGTCTCATATTTGGAAATCAACCGGCTGAGTATCCTAGTTGGGAAGATTAGTTGGGATGGTGGCACGTTAATTCCACAAACCACTATTCATAGCAAATTTTTGGCTTGGCCAACGTTGGGGCGAACAGGAGCAGTATTGGTTGAAAGCAAAGAACAGAGCACGAAGATGGAAGGAATAATGAAATCAGGAGGAGAATGGAGGCAGCCAAAACAAGTAACTGGAAGTGAGGAATCTTTGGTTGAAGCAAGGGCAGTATTAGGTCAAGTAAAAACAAACACCATACATGAAGAGGGGCACGACAGGGTAAACAGGGATAAGATTATAATGGACATGCTGATAAAAATGCAGGAAACGATAGAAATAATGCAGAAAAGAGAGAGAAGAATGGAAGAAAAGATGGATACGATGATGGTAAAAATAATGGCGTTAAATAATGCGAGCAAAGATGAAGTTTTAACAAAGGGTATGGACTCTTTGCAATTGTCAAATGAAAAACAAGAAGTAGAAGAAATTATAATAGATTTAAATAGCAGATTAACAGAGGAAGTAGAAAGAAGGGAATTTGCAGAACAACAAATGAAGCATATGTAAAAAAAATTAATAAACAAAATAGAAGAAGTAAGAAAAGAGAAGAATGATATAAATGTGCCCACTTATATTCCTGTACCTGTACAAAATGAAGTGTTACCTTAATTTTATGGGATTACAACAACGAATCCTATGAATTTCTTAAAGAAAATAAAAGCCAGCTTGGAAGGTGTGCCTGGGGATAAGAAAAAGTTACAAATGATTGGAAACTGTCTGAAGGATGATGCTATGGTTTGGTGGGAGATGGTGTCAGATGAGGTGACAACAATCGACGAATTTGAAGCCAGGTTCACAAATCAATTCTGGGGACGAAACAAGCAGACAAGGGTAAGACAAGAATTATTATTTGGTAAATATAAAGTTGGAAATAATGAAACAAGAGAGACCTATGTCATGAAGAGGTACTCTGTATTAAAATATTTAACCCCTAAGATAAGTGAATTTGATTTGGTGTCACAATTAGTCAGACATTTTGATTTTGAAGTTAGTCAGGCAGTAGCAATACATAACATAACTGATATGCAACAGTTTCTAGAATTATTAAAAAGGTTAGATGATGCAGAGCGTGGAAATAGATATAATAATAATTATTCAGAAAGTAATATTAAGAGAAATCAATATTCAAGATTTAATTTGAACAATACACCTCTGAGATCAGAAAGACCTATGCTAAATGAATATACTCAAATTAATAGAAATAAAATGGCTTCCCCAAATAGAGAAATAAATGATTCAGATAGGAATAATGTAAAAGATAGAATTATAGATCAAAAGAAATATACAGGTACGAGGTATAAAGATACAAGGCCAAATTTTAATTTAGAATCTGTAAAAGTAGATGAAAAGAATAAATCAGAACTTGCTAGTAGTAAGGATTTTTGTTAGGGCCAACCAAAAAGAAAGAAAGTTTTGCATTGTTATATGATAAGTCAGATTGCGCGATAAATACTAGTTTGCCACACATTAAGGTTAATATAGGAAAAAGGAAATGTTATTGTTTGATTGATTCTGGTAGTGAAACGTCATTTTTGGATGAAAAAGTTGTTGAATGGTTAATTAAGAATAAGGAAGGGAAATATGTGCCCACAAGAAAAATTACAATTGTTTCAGCTTCTAAAAAGATAATAGCTGTAGTTAATAAAATTTATGTTATTGAATTTGAAATAGAAAACCATAAATTTATCGGAGAATTTATAGTAGTAAAAGGTTTAGGAAGAAATGGAATATTGGGAATAGACTTGTTAGATCAAATTAATGCAATAATAGATATTAATAAAAAGAAAATAATAATTAATAATAATAATGTACCGTGGATCCAGGAGGCTGGAGAGGAAGAGAAAATAATAAATTGTATGCAGAAAATAAATTGTATGGATAAAATAAATAATATGGAAGAAAATGAAGAAGTAGGAGTATTGGAAGAAAAGGAGTTAATGGTTTTAGAAGAAATGGATAAATAAAATGATGGAGAAGTGGAAATTCCTGAAGATATTGATTCGTTGAAAATAGATTGCGATGAAAAGTATGAAAAAGAAGTTAAATTAATAATTAAAAATAATATTGAATTAGTAAACAAGTTTCCCAGAATAGCCAGAAATTATCAACATTCGTTAGAAGTAGATGATACAAAACCTTTTAAAATTAAAAATTATCCCATTCCAATGAATATGTAACTACAGGTAGAAGAGGAAGTTAAGAAGATGTTACAAGATGGTATAATAGAACGTGGTAAAACTAGATATATGAATCCGTTAGTTGTGGTAAAGAAGAAGTCAGGAGATATTAGATTATGCTTGGATGCGTGCAGACTTAATGAGCGAACAAAAGCTCAATTTGAAACTCCAATTACAATAGAAGCATTACTGTGAAAATGTGGCAATGCAAAAGTGTATAGTAAATTGGACTTGAGGAGTGCTTTTTGGTTGGTACCGTTAGAAAAGGAATCAAGGAAGTATTGTGGATTTATGGTTAATGGAAAGGTATATCAATTTAGGACTGTACGATATGGATTAAGCAGTTCTGCTGCAGCGTTAATAAGGGCTATGCAACAAATATTAGAACCATATGAAGATTATGTAGTATATTATATAGATGATATTTTAATATATAGTAAGAATTATCAGGAGCACTTGGAGCATGTAAGAAATATAATGGAAATATTGGTAAGAGAAGGATTAAAAGTAAATATTAAGAAGTGTGAATTTTTTAAGAGTGAAATAAAGTTTCCGGGATATAATATAAGTCCTAGATATGTCAGTGTAGATCAAAGTAGGCTGGAGCTAATTAAAGAATATTCACGTCCTAAAAATGTAAGAATGTTAAGAGGGTTCTTAGGCATAATTAATTATTATAAACGTTTTATTCCGTACCTGGCACAAACAAGTGCACCATTGTATGAAATGTTAAAAAATAATGTTAAATTTAGTTGGAATGATGAAAGATTGACAGCTTTTGAAAATCTAAAGAAAGAATTTTATAATCAGTTAGTTTTGATATTACCAGATTTTAATAAGCAATTTATATTAAGGGTAGATGCAATTAGTGGAGTTTTAATCCAAATTAATAATGAAGGCATAGAGGAACCTATTTGTTTTATATCTCGAATCTTAAAAAGCTACGAAATTAAATATACTATTAGTGAGAAAGAAATGTTGGCTGTAGTACACGCGGTTCAAAAGCTTAGATTTTATTTATTGGGCAAGAACTTTATAGTAGAAACAAATCATGCTGCGTGGACATCACTTTTGTGTACAAGATTTAAAAATAACAGAGTGTATCGTTGGTCTTTGTTACTGTCAGAGTATAATTTTGAAATTCGGCATATAAAGGCAGTACTAAATGTTACTGCTGATGCGTTATCTAGAATGTATAACAATAAAAGTAATTTTAATTATGTTGAACTAAATGAATATAATAGGTATTATGCTGAGGGGGCATTTGAGTATGATGTGATCCTTCAGGTCCAACAGAATGAAAGTTTTGATAATTTAAGAGAGATATTAAGAAATCAAGATAATTAATAAAAAAATTATTGTGCGCGAAGATTTAATTAATGGAAAATATTAGCGATTAAAGTTACGTTATGGTTATTGATGTTTATGCTTGACAAGCATTATTACAAATATTTTGTCTCTTCCATACGCTATCCATGTGAGAGGTGTCCAGGAGGTTGAAGATGATATCTACCATTCGCCGAATACTGTTTACTCTGGAGTGTTCTTCGTCTGTGATGCATGGGAAAAATAATATGTCAACAATCCAAATGACATAAGTACAAACAGAAATAGATTCGAAGATGGCAATTCCGTTTTTTTATAAGAAGCTGTTGTCTTGGTAGACGTCGTCAAGAAGAGTTAATGGTATCACATTGGTGCTCTGCAACTGTTCGCTTCACAGGTGCGTTTTGAGGAAGAAGGCCCAGACTGAAACTGTGCATCGGCTGAGTGCGGGGACAATAGTGAACTTGTAAGAAACTGATAATGTTCAGTGAGTGAGGAAAACTATATAATGAATAAGATTTTTACATGTCCGGGCTTATTAATTATATATTTTTGGGATGTGCTATGGATTTTTCCTAAAATAATATTTTAAAAATGAATGTACAATTACCGTGGGATAAACTGTATGTATTTTGAAAATGTTATTTCATGTGTGAGATAAAAACTTGATTTTTGGAGGTCGACTTGATGTGAAAGCGATAGAGAGATATTGAGGAGAGACCAACATCTGCAATTATACTAGAACGTTGTGTTGTTTGAAATATATAAATTTTAATTAGTTCGGGTTGTTTTTTGAGTGTGACCATAGTTGATGGTATTTCATATTTAATTCCCGATAATTCTACGACATTGTTATTCTCGTAATTTTGATATAGCATTTGATTAAACAACGTTTTGTCGTAAACGTGTCTCCAATAAATTTTTTTATGTAAGTAGAATTATATTCATAAGACGTCTTAATTAGAAAAGCTTTTAAAAGTGTATTTCAATTGTATTGAAATAATTAGTTAAGAGTCTTAATTAGTAGAAATAAATAATAAAGAGTATTTTTAAATTTCTATGTTAATAAAAAAATATAACTGTGAAAATTTATTCGACGGGATTCAAGGTTGTTTTTTTGTACATGTCAGTTTTGCGAATGTGTAAAAATTTTGACGTGTTTCAAGATTTGATTATACAGTGTGGTTCTCTAGGGAGAAATTAAAAATAAACTTCATTATTTTTAGATAAGTTTAATCGGAGTATTAAGAGGAAGTTTTTTAATCCACTTAGCGGTCAAATATACAGTGGATATTTTTACCTCGTTGTATTATTGTTAAATACACAATCTTTATATTTTATAAAGATAGATTTTTTTCTTTTTTGATTTTTTTTTATTAAATATTCATTTAAATTTTATCTTGTGCTTGTTTCATTTCATATACCATTACTACTAATAAATTAATTAAAATATAAGTAACTCAGAAAATATACATAAATAAATTAGTGTGAATATTTCACTGGCGCCTAGTATTTTCTACAGAACACGGATTTCCTTATTGGAAACCTGAGAAGTAAGAAGTCTCATATTTGGAAATCAACCGGCTGAGTATCCTAGTTGGGTAGATTAGTTGTGGATGGTGGCACGTTAATTCCACAAACCACTATTCATAGCAATATGTACAAGTATCTCGAAACAAGCTTCACAAATACTCATATCAATCTTTTAAAATCTTCTATAACTTCTAAAAGCATTATATGAGTCTGGAAAACGTTGTGTAATGAAACAACCCTCAGTTATCCATGTCGCATTAAAAGTAATCAAATAAATGGTAAATATTTTACGGACATATCACTAACACAATTTAAATGTTAGCAGCATTAATTTATTGATAGTAACCTTTCAACGAAATCAGTTTAACTTAACAATCTCTGATATGATAGGAACATTTTTATCTTTATGTAATTTTTCCTATCCACCATTTGTTTCTAACCTAACAATTGATAACTGCTTTTCCGATATAATTAGAATTATAGCATATTATATTAATTGTTTAATAGAGGATTCGACTCTTAACTATCATAAACTATATAACTACTACTATATAAGTAAAAAGGCTTTAACTTACAGATACGTTGTTAATTAAGTATTCTCTTAATACAAGAATTTGAAACAGTATATTAGATGACTTTGATATAGCTGATAGATATTGCTTTCGAAAGACTGTTTAAAGAAAAGCATGGCGAGCTCACAAAGAGAATAACAACGGTATTTCCTTACATCAAATCACTTCGTTTGTGAAATCCAACACCTTAAATTCAAATTCTGTGAAAAGTGGAAAGCTAAAACTCGGCCACATAATATCGACTATATTAAAGTGTATCAAAATAGGAGTAATTTCTAAATAAAGTAACTATATACAGATAGTTGACATATTTGACTTGAATAGTATCGATATCCTTATTGGTTTAAAATAAATAGTTGTGTTTCGTTTAAGTAAAATTATAAATATAGCAATGTAATGAAATTATGTATAAATGGTTATGAATGAGTAATTTCTTAATGTTATTTAACGATGACTTGATATTGATATGTTTAAAATATTTGGGCTATACTAACAACTTCATTTTCTATGTTTATTAATAATGAATTAGAATAAGTTGCAAACAGTTTGTAACTTATTCTAGTGCATACCTAACGGAGGCACTATGTTGAGGATACAATTGTCGTTTTACGATCATATAAGGAGAGATTTTTGTATTATATGTTAAGCCATGAAATAATTAAGTGACGATAGCAATCTTTTACGGTCAGATAGCAAATTTGGATTTATACTGGCCAAGTTTAGTTCAAATCGAAAATTTTGCTGTTTTTACAGAGCTTTAATTAACGACAATGAGCGAAATTGAGTTAGAACATTAGAAGCGTGATAAAATTCTTGAGGGAAGAAGGAAATGCACGCAAAAATATTTATCAGTGTTACATTTAAAAATAACATTTTTAAATAATAAATATGTGTTTTGTGCCATGTTGTACTTGCGTTTTTCTTTCGGTGTATAACGTGGTACTATCAGGTGCTTCAATGACGCAATTGTGCAACAGGATATTACGATATCCTGCCGCACAATAAATCTTCAAGTATTCAAATCTTCAATATATCTTCAGGTAATGAAAGTAATGCTCAATCCAATCAAAAAAGTGATAATAGTGAAAACTTTGAAACTACTGAACAAAACGTTGGGAATGATAACATTGATTCAATTTGGTTTACTGAAATTATGAATATTGAAGGGTTACTCTTCAACGCTTCTTCAGGCGTGCACCAGCCTATCCAAATCGATGGTCAGGAGATTCGACAAATGGATGCTTTCAAAACAATAATTTATGTCTTGCTAAATGAAGGACGATTGATAATAACGGATAATTATTATAGCAGCCTTGATTTAGCAAAAAAAAATTTACGAAATAAAAGCTAGTAGGCACATTAAGAAAGCATAGAAAATGTTTAGATAAGCACACTATTGAAAAGAAACTCCAAAAAGGTAACATTTCTAGCGTACAGCAAGCGTATAACATTCTTGAAATGGATAGCTCAGAGAAGCGTGTTTATGATATCTACTTGTTATAGTGATGAAACGTTGGAAGTAGAAGCTGATAGAAAAGGAAACAAAAAAATTAAACCCAGAATAGTCTTAGAATATAATAAAGGCAAACAAGGAGTAGATATTTCCGATCAACTTTCTAGTTATTACACTTCTCTAAGAAAGTCCTTAATATGGTACAAAAAATTGCAATTGAGTTCATATGTAGTACTACAATAGTGAATAGCCATGTGATTTACAATTCGCTTGCTAATCAAAAAATGACTTTACTAGAGTTTATCGAATCCGTTATCAAGAGTTTACTTCGTATAGATGTTAAAACCAGTGTAGATCGGCCTCCGGTTATAAAAAGTAAGAAAGCTGCACACAAATTGGAGAATGCGAAAGATGATAGTGGCAATCCAGTACGAAAAGGATGTCATGGGTGCTACCTAACATTAAAAGAAGAAGGTTCAATTCCAAGGAGGCAGGACAGAGAGCAAAAAGAGTGAATACCATTTGTAATGAGTGTTCCCAAGCTTATTGTCTTCCATGTTACAATAAAATGCATTAGCTATATTTTAAATATTTCCTTGCTTAATTGATATGATTACTTAGTATATTTGAACACATTTATATATTGTAACACCACTATTATATTGTTTTTGTATTTATGTATTGACCTTTGAAATAGATCTTCAGTTGGAGAAAATTTTTTGTTTCAACTCCTAGGAACCAAATATGACTCACATCTGCATTGGCATAAACTTTAGAAGTTGTAGTGCAGAGTTCCGCGTAATTAGCCATATAAAACCAGTAAGTCTATTTAGGAAAATCACGGTAAATGTGAACTAAATATGACTTACAAAACATGTGAGCATCCTAAGGTATGATCCATATAGGCTTATGGGTCAGTGAATGTGGTAAGTAGGTAATGTGTGTCCACTTTATCTTGAAGTATAATGTCTGGTTTATTTAATAAAATTTGTTTGTCTCTATGTATTGCGATACCCCAATAGAATTTATATATCTGGTTTTCAAGAATTGTTGCTGGTGTATATTTATAATAGGTTGTAAATGCGTCATTAATTATTATTATTTGCAAAATAAGGAAACATGACAAAAGAAAATAATACATTTACATGTTAGGGGAGCAAGGCGTTGCAGGAAAATATGACTAGGCACTTAGCACATAGCTTCTACACCGTAGGAAGTTGTATTCATTTAGTAATTAATACTGTTACGGGCGAGAAATCATTTCGAGATCATGCTGGAATTTTTAATCCATTTACTTCATTATTAACCTCTTCAAGTCAATTTGGTCCTCTCTTTTTTTTCAACGTACGTTATGTATGTTATATTCTATTTTATTTAACTGTATTGTTAATTATCGTGCAACTTAAGCCTTTCCAAACGTTTATTCCTTCAAATTTTATTCACGTTCTAATATTTTGGCCGACCCTATATTTCCGAATGATGTTGCATTCACGACAAGGAATGCGCCATCTGTTATTATTTAATGCATAGTCTCGAGTGCAGTACATTCTGTTGTACTCAGTTTTGGTTCCTTTTACTGATTGCTTTATTATAGAAATCCTTTTTGAAATTCGTGCACCTATTTTAGGGCCTATTCGTCTTTTAACTCATTTGGTTCAATTAGTTTTAACGCTATTTAATTTCTCTCGCTCGGAGCGCCATCTCTCTACATTTGTTTTACACTAACTTTTGCAGTATCCTAGTTTAACGTTCGGTTAATTTTATGTAACGTAAATCTTTATTTAGGGAGGTTTAATTAACCCTCTGACGATTTTGGCTTTGCTGTTCACTCCTGCATCGTTTTGTGTTTATTGAAAATTAATTTCCCTTCTTTTAAAATTACCGGTTTTCCGATCTTGAAAATGACATTTGGCTTCTTCATTTCTCGTTCCTAGTCTGTTGGGCACTTGTACTTAAGGCATCGAAGCGCTTACTTGTGATTTTCCTTGTGTGGTGAATATTATATCTGCGGTAAGGTTTTATTATTTCACTTAATCTTTGCCTAATTTGTTCGATTAACCTTTCAGGATTCTGATTACGACATTACTTTCGTATATAACTTCAAATTTCCCGAGATTATTCTGGATTTATCTGCCTGCGTTTGGCATCATCGTGTAATCTTTGTGACCGGCAAGAACGGCTGGACAAATTTGCCTAATCACCGAGACGCTGCATTTGCTTTAGCGACTAATTGGAGGTGATACCGTTGTTTTGGCTACCTTCCTCTACGTTGGACTCTTAAATTCCTGCGAGGCCTCATTCTTGGGTTGGAGAAATTTCACCACGTGCAAAATGGCGTCTAAGATGGCGTGCTAGCGATATGCCCGTGCAAACCCTAGGAGGAGAATATTACAGTTGAGATTTCATAAGAGGACGTTAAATTTTAAAAGATTTATTTCTGAAGTAGGTGTAGAAATTCTTAATCTTTTATTTGGAACTTAACTAAATTGTAGCTTACATTTTATTAAATTTAATTCAAATCAAGCCGATTGCACTTTAGAAAGGCACGTATTCTAGTGATTTGATTAGCATAATTTCATAAGATCTCTTAGAAGAGCTTATCTTTTTTATTTACTCACTTTTGGTTAAATTATCAGGGTTAAACGTGCTAGACTTTAGTAGATGCTCTTCGAAAGACTTAAGATCCTCCGGGGATCAAGCTTTTGAGTGAATACTAACTCAGTCTTACCGTCAGCTTCTCTGGCTGTCAACTGTGTCGTTTATTGAGCCTTATATCGTGGCAGGATCCATCAGATTGGATGTTTCGATACTTGTAGATCGGAGCACTGTTCTAAACTTCTTTAGCTTAACTTATTTGTAAACAATCTGTACAGAACCATCTAATTACGTATACTTAATTGGCGTTCTATATTTACCTCTGTTATTTAGATACCTATCTGTCGAAAATTTATTAATATTTTACTCACCTGTTCATACAGGGGGTTCTATCAGAATCAGTTTATCTGGGTGTCAATCTCTTTATTATTATAAATTCAATCTCTAACTTTTTTTTTAAAATTTTGTTTGGAGATTCCAAATTCAACTTTTAAAGGAGTTCTCCCTATATATTATTCACTCTTACTCAACTTTTCTAAGCCTAAAGTTAATTTTGCTTGGATTCTGGGATATTGATTACCTGGGTAGACTTATTTGCTTTAAGGAAAAATTAATATATTGCAAATTAACCTCACTAGATATACAGGGGGGGGGGTTATTTTTCTGAAGTCTTGAACTTTTCTCTAAATTTTATAGTTCTATGCCCCTTTTGCTGCTGGGCAATATGCTTTTAAACTACTAGATAATTTACTATCACAACTTTTGTAAATTTGCCAGGTTTTGAATTTGATCTGTATATAAAATATATTATTTACATACGACTATATGACGTCACGTTTGGTTTAATAAATCTTGTTATTGTTGTTAATTTTGGCTTTGTTCTTCACCCTTCCCTCAAGTGGTGAGTCTGGCAAGGTTACTAAGGTGGTTTTATCAAGTAATAAGGGGGCTGTCCCTCTGGTGTAATTTGGAGCTACCAGGTCCCGCCTGCTTCTGTTTTAGTAGAATCTATGCAGGTGGAAAACGGTGGCGCCTTATCCAACAACTCGCGACGTTGAACCCGCGACGCTTTCCATAATCGTAGAGCTGGCCGGCAGAGTCCTTCCTGGGGACGTTGTACATCAGGTAGGTTCAGACCAGAGAGGGTGTGTGGCAGAACATCGAGCGACCATCTTACTACTCCCTTAATTTTTATTTTGCGTCGCGTTTGTAGCAATACCTACCTTAAGGCCGGTATTATAAACGATAAAATCTGCAGATTTTATTTAGTAAGCAAGTAAATTTAATTTACTTTATAGATTGAGTATTATAAATAGCGAATAAGGAAACTGAGCAAGTAAATCTAACAATTAATTTACACCCTAGAAAATTGTGGTATTAAATATTATTCATTGGTTAAATGCGAACAGCTGGTTGCTTCACTGTTTCAAACACAACCTAATTTTTGGAAATTTATATTTTTTGTGTGTTTGTTAACTTGAATTTTGATAATGCCAGATTTATGGGTTTGTATTTTACAAATATAAGAAAAAGAAATAGTAAAGAATTAGGATTTTTTTATATTTTTTTAGTTTATTCAGTGGCTCCATCGTTTATCGAAACGCTAAACTGTAAAATAGCTATTCAGAGTTATTTTACAAATATTTATTTTACCTTCATGCATTTTTTATAATACCAGATTTCAATTTATTCCTTGAATAAATTTATTCGTCAAATTGTTATTTAGAGATTTATTCCCTGTTTATAATACCGTCCTTAGTGAATGAACCTGTACAGGAACTAAATTTATTTTCTAACATTAAAAGTATTTATTACCTAACAAACCAAAAACTAGTTAAATTAATTAAGTACATATTGAACCTTATAACTTTTATTAATTATTTCTGTTAATCATCCTAAATAATATTTACAGAGATATTTCCTATTTTGTGAGTGTGTATGTGTGTATTTGATAGAATTATTCTAATGTTAAAAGTAAACTGTATAAATCTTCTTTTGACATACTGCATGTATCTTGTTACAAATTAAATAAAGAACATTATGGTTAACTTATATGAAATATATTATCGTATTATTTTACATTAGTTTGTTACAAAACAATCTGCGAACTTGATTTTACTTATAGTACAATGTTGCTATAGAAACTTTGTACAGTATCTAGTAAATCACAAGAAATTTTGAAAATATTGCTTATTAAAGGTTAAATATAGAAATAATATTAATAAAAAAATTATAATAACATTATTTAATAACCTAAATGAACACTATTACTTGGTGGAAGGTATTTGCGGCTGCTTTGAATTCCTATATTCGATCTTGACTGACTAAAACCAGAGCCATATTGAAATGGACGCAAACCATTTTGATTATTTGTGGACGTAAAACTTTTTATGTTTCCATTTTTTCGATAAGACTTTTGGTCAGTAATTGAAGTGTAAGTATTTTGGCCACTGCTTGGACTTAGTTGGTTTGTGAATGTCTTATCAAATTGTCTATTTTGGTACGGAGATGTAAAGGCGTTTATTCCTGTTGAAGTGTATTTTTTGTTTGAATCGACTTGTGTAAAACCATTATTTTTCGATGATTGGTATCCACTTGGTTTATTGTTTTGTTGATCATAGAAATTGCCTTCTGAATATCCAGTAACGGAATTAATTGGAATATGGTCGCCACTTGCTCTGAAACCTTTTTCATCGGCGATATAATTTACAGAAATGGTTTGTCCATTCGGAGCTACATAGGAATAATCACCTCGAACAATACTTGCTTCTTTATTTGTGCCAGCGTTTTGTATGTGACCAATTTCGTTTTGAGAGATTTTGTTTTCAGTTTCGAAATCAAATTGATAACTTCCATCCCCATTGTTCTGATTATTATATCTTATAATATGACTTGACGGATGAGACTGGAACGTTGAAAGTCCAAGTCCAACACTTCCGGCTGATCCAACATTTTTCTTCGATCCATCATATGACGAAGGATGATACGTTGAAGAACCAATAGAATTGAAACCATTACTGGGATAACTGTTTTGATTAAAGTTATGTTGAAGCTGGTTTGATGATGGATAAAATGTAGATTTAGTCGCAGCATTTATGTTATTTAAACCAAAAGAACTTCGCGATTTTGTGCCGCCGAAAGCGGAAGAAGTGAAGCCATTGCTGGGATAATTGTCTGAATTGTAGGGTTGCTGTTGTTGTACTCGGTTGAAACTCGCACTTGGAATTGAACTAATTGAACTAGATTGTGGATGTCCTCCAAAACCCACGTCATTTCTTTGATAGGGTGTTGAAAGGAAATTATTTCCTCCTGCGGATCCAGCATTTGAAGGCGGAAGATATGTTCGATCTAATTTAGCTGCTAGTGAAAGTCCTAATAAACAAACTAAGATCACCTGAAATAAAATACATACATAATTCAGTATCTAAAGCTTCATAATTCCATTTGAATTAATTATGAGTAAGTTTTTATTTAAGGCGAATTAGTTTATAGCAATAGAGCAATAGTATAGTATGTGTCGAACACTTTAGAGGCTAAGTTATCACATAAAAGAAAAAAAATGAAATTGCAATATGTCTACAATATATCTAAGGACCTGTTCGCACTAAGCACAATCCCATTTTGCACCAACAAGAATGTTATCTGCTTTATTCCCATTTCATACACTATCTTGCCGACCACATAATTATCGTTCTCACTTCTTACAGCGTTATTATTTGGGGATTTTCTTAGCTTTTAGTGTAATATATTACTTACAAATGTAACAACAAATCTAATCCTGTACTTGTGTACGACCTGAGGAGAATTTTCGGTTACAGATTAACGGTAAGGGTTTTATGACACCCCGGTAATTGAAAATTTGAGCAGAGCTTCGTGCTGCCCATTGAAGATACGCTACAATAAAGGGATTGAATATTAACGACTTTTTTTCTCGGAACCAAATAGCGGGTATTGAATATTTAAACATGGTTACATATGGTTACATATACATATTTAATATGTATCTATAATTGCTCTCATTAATGGAATGAAAAGTAATCCGGTACTTTTAATATAACCTAATGAAAAGTAGTATTAGATATGTAAATGTGTTGGGTACTTTAAAGGCTTAAGGGAAATGAGGCATAAATTAAAGTCGGAAAGAAATTTTTGTTCAGTTTTCTATCACTGTTGTATTGAAAAGTCGTTGCAAATAGTTTCAAAAAAACGTAAGAATTCAATATAAATAAAATTTTTATATTTTATTTATATTTTTAATTTCTTTGATAAAGGCACTATGTGTCGAAACATATAAGATTGTTTTAAATATATACATATCAAAGTAAAACAGACCTCTTAAATCGCTTAAATGGTTGAAAAAAAAAAGAAAGAAGCTATTCACCTGCAATGACTAAGAATGAATTAACTCAATTAGTAAAATATCATAAAGAAGAGAAGATATTTATTATAGATGAAATAATGAGAAAGTGGACATGAAGTTTTAAGATTACCCCCGTACCATTGTGACTTGAACGCTATTGAAATGATTTGGACTAAGGTTCAAAAATTATTATAATTCAAATATTGGAAGAAATGGTTATTCAGATGAAAGAGTTAAAGAAATGTGGAGTGAAGCTTTGTAACAGTGTGATGAAATTACTTGGTATAATTGTGCTAGGCATACGGAAAATTTAATTAAAAGATAGCATGAGCGAGAGCAATTTCTTGATAGGGCAGAGATTGCTCCAATAATAATTAATGTAAATGACTCAAGTTCTGAGTCAGAATCAGAAACTGACTAGTTTTCATTCATTTTTGTAATATATACTCCATTCACATTAAAAATAACATATTGCAAATAATACAAGTAATATTTTTGAGGTTTTATTTGGATGAAACAGGGAAGTTTACTTCTATAAAAGTTCACTAAACATTAATAACCAGGTAACTATCTTATTTTGACAAAATATTTTTGTATTTATATTTTGTAGAAGTTTAATATGGTAACATTAATACTGCCATAAAAACCATCAAAGTGCATCATTTGCATGCACATAATATGAAGCAGCGAAGAACTTACTGCCACTGGTTCAACGAAACATTACATGATAAAGATCTCGTGTTGATTGAAGTTTGTTTTTTTCTTATTGGTGGTGTACTAACTTGCAAAATTATCAAATGTAGTTATCAGAAAATCGTCATGTGTTTGTTAAATATTATCTTCATCTAATAAAGGATAATATGGATTCGGATTGTATTATCTGCAAGACGAATTATTATACCATTATTTTCTTAAGAAACAAAAATATTAAATGTAGACTATATAAATGTTTTCTTTTATGTATAATTTTATATAAATATATTGCATTTCACTATTGATAACTGACTTGAAATATTTCTTTTTAAATAAATTTTTGATCGAATATTTTCGTGAGTTTATAATTATAAATAACATTTAAAATAATTTGTTCAAATATTAATGTAATAATTTCGGCATAGTTTTCTTGGATAGAATATATTTATACAGAACTATAAAAGAAACAATACTTTTAAACTATTCATGTTCCCAATTTACTCATTATTTTGACATGTAGGTTATGTATATGCTTTCTTTGGTTATATTGCAAGTAACATTAAAATTTTGACAATATTGCAAAACATGACGTTTATATTTTATGATGACAAACGATTGTTTCCGCGATTGAATATTGACTTCATTTGACTCTGGAGTACTGATTTGAATCATATGTTTCGAAGCTGACCTTGAACTGAAAACTTATACTTTATGAACTTAATATATATATATATATATATATATATATACACATAGCAGTTGGTTTTTCATTGTACATTCAATATTTTCGTCGAGAGTATCATATATTAAAGAAATCAAAACGCATCTGATACTATTATCTGCCCTCCTTCCGCTATGACTTGAAAGCAAAAGATAATCTAATTAAAATTTTTTAAATTGAACGCCTGCATATTATAGGATATTTAGCTAGCTTATTCAATTCTGAATACAGTATATTTTTTTTTTCTTATTGGCAAATGAATAATGCCATAATAACAAAAAATAGAAAAGAAAAAGTTTGCTTTGGAAATGTAACCGAGTAAAAAACAAAATATTATTTAAATGTTAGTTCGTATGCCAGTTGATGAGTTGACACAGTTTAGCGATTAGCGAATCATTATTGTTAGCTTTCCTGAGTTATTTACCATATTAAGCATTTAAAAATGGAATTTGCTAATGCAGAGAAAGCAGATATGTTACGATGCTTTTATTTATCGAATGATAGCTGCCGCCAAGCTACAAATATGTACATTAATAAATAACCTGATCGAAGACAACCCCACTGGAATATATTTCTAAATTTGCGCATTATTGAGGCACGGAAAAAAATAAGAAAAGTAAGATATAGAGATATAAATCTGAGCAATGCCGAAGAAAATGATAAAGTACATATTTTGGCGTATTTTAGAGGAAATCGCTTCTTCAATTCGAATTGTTGTACAAAAGCTTGGCATCACCAGGTATAAAATTCTGAACGTTCTTAAGAAACACGAAATGAAATCCTTTAAAATTCGTTTAGTGCAACATTTACAGCCGCTCGATCTGCAAAAACGTATGAATTTTTGCAATTGGTTATTGAATATTGGAAGACCAAAATTTACTTCATCCGTCCATAATGTGTGTGACAACACACTTTATGGACGGATGAAGTAAATTTTCATAGAAATGCAAACTCGTTGTCAAATACGTTCTTCTACAAATGTCTGGATATGTTTAATAGGGGATCAGTTAGTAAGTAGGACCATATTTTTATAACAGCACACTTAATCAAAACTAATATTTAAACTTTCTTGAAACTGAATTTTAAGATTATTTTGACCATCTGCCTTAAGCTATCCGGAGACAAATGGTTTTAATATGACGATAAGGGGCAATTTGTAACAAATTTTCTACAATTAGAATCTGAAAATAGGTGCATTGGGAATAAAGGACCACATTTATGGTCCCCGAGATCGTCTGACCTTTCAATATTAGGTTTTTATGCTTGGGGATTTATAAAAAATAAGGTCTATTGCACTTTGTCGAATACCCTAGGAGAACTCAAAAATAAAATACAATTGGCAGCGTAGGAAATTACACCAGATATTAAGAAGATCCAACATAATTTATTATGCCGAGCTCATATGTGTATCAACGAAAATGATGGACATTTTGAACAATTTCTTCAATAGAATTTTTGCTTAATTGTGTTGTTTTTCTATTGTTCATTAACCAATATCCAATATCCTACCTATGTGTTCTTTTTTGTTGTTATTATGTCGTTATTCATTGCCCAAGGAAAAAAATATACTGTATTCAGAATTGAATAAGCTAGCTAAATATCTAATAATATACAGGGTGTTTAAAAAAAAATTCCTTAGGTAGATCATCTTTTGTTTTTTCAAGTGATAGTACTCTACTTCACAGGATCGGAAAGAGGGCAAAAAATAGTATCGGATACGTTTTGATTTCTTTTAAATATGATAGAAGGACGTAAGGACATCCAGTCATGTTTAGGAAAATTTTAGAATGTTGTAAAATTTGACTGAGATATATTTTATTATTTCTATATTATGATTAGACTGCGGAATAGACGCTATCCTCTACTGAGTCATGCAGGCGCAGAGACAGAGTCGGTTTCGCTTAATAATAAGATCGATGCAATATTCGCTCGTAGCCCTTTTTTATGTCCTGAAAGGCTTTTGTAGGACTGTTCAAAATACGAAAATCGGTGATATATTAAATTTAAAGATTATTACTTCTATGCGCTACTCACTAGCTCTGATGTTGAGTGAAGTTTTTCTATATTTAAAGAAATATTGTCCAATAAAAGAACCCACTTTAAAGAACAAAGTTTAGAATATATTGTAATAATTAATGTGAATAAAAAATGATTACTGTGGTGTGACGAAGCATTCACTTTAATTATAGGTGATATAATTAATTTCATGTTTATACTTTTTCAATATTTGAATTTTTTCAATGTATAAAGTTAATGCATTTTGTATATATATATATATATATATATATATATATATATATATATATATATATATATATATCTTGATTTAATTGCAATTTTAGTTAATTTAAATTCATTTAATTTCAGTGTTTTATTTATTTTCTTAAAAATAAATTTCCGTATATACATCTCATTGGCTTTATTACGACTCTGGCGAAATATATTTCGCATTCCGTCTGTTTGCATTAAAAGATGTATAAACAGACAACGTTTATCAATACCATCGCGCTATAACATTCATATATACTGTTGAGTTGATCGATTGTACATTCTAGGCACCGATGAATCACATCTGATACGGGATAGCGCCGGTTCCGCAGTCTAATTATGATACATACATCATGCAATTATTATTGGATTTTTATCAATTTCCTTCATGCAGTTATAGCTATATTCAAATTAAAGTTTTAAATTTTAACATAGATTTTTAGTGAAAAGCACTTTTACTTATATTTTAAAATAAAAGACTATCAGTAATGGTACGAAATGGAAATCAAAGAAGGTATGTTTTTGGAACATGGTACAAACTGGGAAATATTTGAAATGAGACTGTACGAAATAGGCATAAGTCTATCTAAGTATAAATGAAATATTCAAATTATACCTGCTTCATATTTAGCACTATTTTGAATAATACACTGGAACAACTAACATTAAACCACTTCAAATATGTATATATATACTAAATATTAATACCCACTTTTAGAAGTTAATTGGAAGATGACATACTCAGTCTTGAAAAAATCAAGGTTAAAAATGATAAGTGTTTAAAAATTTGAATGAATGTGATATATTTGTGTATATGTAATTTAACAATTATTCAACTACCAAACAGGATACTAACACGATAGAATAAAAATTCATCAATGTGTTTATTATTAAATATATATGAAATATATTAATATTATTAAGAGGATGTATAATATGACATAATTATGTTGAAGTGATTAATCAATTAAATACATAAGGAGATTTCCAGACATAAAAGAAATACATTCATTTTTTTATATAAATCAATTATCAACTCCTTATATTAATGTAATTATACTTTTTACAATCTAGCATTAAAAACTTCGATCTAGCCAAATGTTACATTTGGAATTACAATCAAATCTTTTCTTTTGCCAACAATAATGAGAAATATAAAAAGGAAGAAAGCGTTTATTTATTAATGTTTTATTTGCTAAAATTTCAAACACATGCCGGTTTCCCACGTAATAACAAGCAATTCAATTCGTCATTGATGATTATCCATTATTATTTCGTTGTTAAGAACGAAATCGAATCCATTGTATAAAGAAAGAAATTTCTAACAAATATTTCTAAAGAAGGAATTCTTAAATATAAGCGACACAAATTAAATAATCACTAATCTATAAAAAATTTGCCTTTTATAAAGTAGATGTTTTATTCCTTTAATTTTAAGTAAGTATAATTTATTTAGATTATATCTCTTCTTAATTAACTGAGTAATTAAAATGAGAATGCAGTCCTTCATCTTGTGTTGAATTGTATACATACCATTCAAGCATTTAATTTATTCATTATTGATGAGGAACCCTTCAGTGTTTGTATTATATCAGGAGATCAATCAACATAGAATATCTAGAAATACGTCACCGTTATTGATATCCTTGCTTTGACATGGGCTGCTGGAACGCTTGCTCGTCCTAAGGGTATTTGTCTTTATAGACGTTTTATAAGCAAAGTTATCATAATGATAACAACTACTTGGGATTCGTTTTGTTATGTAAATTTTGTGCTTTTGTGTTAGCAGTTTGAATGAGTAATAGTACTGAAAATAATAAAGGTGTGAATAATTTAGTATTTTCTGATTTTTAATTTTCAATAAAAATTGAAAAAATGTATTTAATGTATAGTTCTATTGATTAGAGCAAGAAATACTGGAAATTAAACGTTCTATCAATTTAGTATAAATTAATTAAAATCTATTTGCGTCAGTTAGGGCAGGAAAACTTTGTGATCGTCAACTAAAAAAAGATAACACAGCTTAACGCTTATTTGCCTGCCATTTTTTAACTGTTTCTAGGAAGCTTTTAGGTGTAGAATCCAAAATAACTGCCAAATTTAGTCCACCAGATCTAGTTTTTGAGATACGCTATATTGACTTCTTCTAAACAAAATCATCATTTTTTTTACTCATGTACATTTCAGGTTAAGTATTAGTATTTACGACAAAGGCTAGTGAAAAAACAAATAATATAAATTAGGTTACTTAATTAGCAAAGTAGATAAATATACATTCATGGCCTATCATTAAAAAAAAATCTTTTATACGATTTTCTAGCAAGGAGCTTAGTAGGACAGTCCCGCTGTAGACTCCAACAGTAGTTGGCCATTATGCAGATATTCCATCTTCTTTGCTATCGTTCTTCCATTGTCTTAATGTCCTGATGAAATATTTCCCCTCTGTTCTTCACTGTAATCACTAGGGACCGAACACGAGAGGCCAATGTCTAAATGTACTATTGGAAATTTGTGTTTTTAAAGAGTTTTTAATTTTATTTATATAATTGGAAGCAAACGGTGGTGATCTATAAAATACGAAATACATTTTTATTTGTTCATTTTGTTGTTACAGTTGAGTAAAGGAATATTAATATTAACTAGTAACACTTTCTCAAGGTTTTCTTCTGTAAAGCTTGTTCTCTTTGAACGAAATACATCATTGTAGATACAAACGTCCTTTCTACATCGCAACTGGTTATAGGTGCATTTGAAAAGTATTTTTTCTTTGTACTTGTCGTTCTATTGAAGCATTTGGTGCATACTCTCGTAAATGGTTTTAGCTACAGTTTCGGCATCAAGTGTATTTATAACTTTTGTTGCTATTACATATGCGTTATCTGGAATAGTTGGATGTAGTACACCAGCTACAACATTTATCACACAGCGTCGTAATATATCGACAGTTGCATCGGCACTTATCCATAGGTACTGATTTGAAGGATGGCTTCTAATGCATTCTACTGTTTTCGCGTAGCACTTAGGAACATAATATTCAAATTTGGGTTATCTTCTCAATACCTTGCGGATATAAACCCTACACAATATATCACATATCGCTACACTATTTACGTTTGCGAATATAGTCTAGATATCTTTTACATATGATTTTTCAAAAAAAAAATAAACTGACAATTTAAAATTACAAAATAAACCGTCTATATATACCTGTGAATACAAATTAATGCAAGTGTGCTAAAAACGTATCGGTATCTGTGCAGATGGACATACACAATGTATTTAACCAATAGCCACTTCGACTACAGACAGACGAGTTTCTATCTTGCGATGTTATCAGTGCAGATTAACGAAGTGACGTCTTAAGATTCACTCCCGTATAATAAGCACAACCTTATGCAGTCAGCTGACAAGAGATATCTTGTGACATCTGAAGGCCAAGATACAGATACGTGTGCATACACAGATATGTTTTTAACATATTTGTATGAATGTACATTTACAATAAATATTTGATGTGTTTACGCATCGATATGCTTTTCCTTGGTATATTAAGCTATCTAGCTTATGAATTAATGGACTACACAGTTATGCGTATTTCTTACTCTCCATTAGTAGCGGCCTAGCAGTTCGAGAGGAAGGGTTCATACCGGCAGGACCGTGAGATGTCACGAGATATTTCTAGCCAGTTGACGCCATAAGTTTGTGCTTATTATGTGGGAGCGAATCTTAATGCGTCACTTTATTAATCTGCACTGATGAGATCGCAAGAGTGAAACGAGTGTGTCTGTAGTTGAAGTGGCTATTGGTAAATACGCTGTGTATGGTAATGTGTACAGATATGTTTTCCACATATTTGTATTCACAATATTTGATTTTTTTACACATCAATATGCTATTTATTCGTCTATATACTTGTCTAAGAAAATTGAAATTTTATGACTTCAAAAATAATTATAAGTTTAAATGTTTTATCAACCTTGACTAATGTATTGTTGCAAGTTCCTTTTGGTACATTACCTTTCTGTATTTTAATAATAATAATAAATATTTAATTATATATTTTGTTTAAATTAAATTGGTCAAATGTCTTAGTAAATTAATTAAAGAAATTCGAAACTTTATTCTTTATTGAATAAGAACTTTTTCCAGTACCAGTAATAATTTCGTATTGTATATGTTCGAAAAATATTAATCGCCCACAATATTAGCAGAGACGTGTACATCTTAACACTTTTAATCCATAGGAAGATCCTTCTTGCTTTTCTCCTGGGTTTATAATATCAATTTTGTCATCCAATATTTCCCAAACTGTCTTTTTCACTTTTCCCAATTTCTCGAAATATGGTTCTTACGCCATTTTTAATTTGAATTTAATATACTGCATTTCTAAGTAATATAGAAATGTTTGTTAACATCTATATTTTCGATTCTACATCAACCTTGTTTTAATTTTTGATATTTTATACTTTTAGTTTTAAGTTTTATTTTATAAATAGGATATTACAGATTCATATGTACTTTATTTTTTATGTGTATTTAAGCAATTGTCAGCATTTGAATTTGAAATTTGATTTATCACCAATATTTTTGATAAGTCATTTTTTTTTATTTTTATTTTCAATACAATATAACGTTGCAGGATTATAGAATGACGTTTAGCATTTCTTTTTCATATTATGTTTAATTAACCGATTCAAAAGGATACCATCCCATCATATTGGAAGTGAACTAGAGTTACTCCTGTATTTAAGAGAGGAGACATTACTGGTGTGCGTAATTACAGGCCAAAATCTATACTTCGCAACTTTGTTAAGGTTTTCGATTATATTCTGTACAATGTAGCATAGGTATTACGAATTGAAATCTATACTTTCACCTTTACAGGATAGCTTTGTTACAGGAAGATCGACTGTCTTAATTTAGTATGAATCTCTCATGATATATGCATTACTGTTATTACTAACTAGGGGTTTGGCTAGGGATAATAATAAAGTTATTTTGTAATAATTAAGATAATTAGTGGTGTAGGTGAAGTTCCTTCAAAGGTCCAGGACGTGCGTGGTATTGGTTGATTAAAATAAATATACAACTTAGTTACATAAAATAAATCACAGCGGCGTCCTTAAAATTTATATTTATATTTACATAATAATAAATCGAAATTCGTATATTTAAATAAAAGAAATTGATGTATGTAAAAGTCATTAAATTAGTAATATATACACAAGGGGCGATAAATTAGTAATCGAGAAATTAATATAAAATATCTGAAATAGAAAGGTGAAACAGTAATAAAAGAAAGTAATATGTACACGAGGAGCGGCAATTAAGTAACTAAAATTAACACATAAAAATACTCTGAAACGAACGTTAAATGGAGTAGTAAATTAAGGGTTAATTAATTACGATGAATATAAAATAATCTCTGTATAGAACAATACAGTTGCCTTGAGTTGGCGGCCACGTGGTCTGAAGATATACTCGGACAAGTATATGTAGAGCGGTGTTGGCCGGTGGGATAAGAAATTAATTAGTTTAAATTAATATGAATTCGCTTAAAAGAATAACATATATAGAACAATACAGAATTACCTTAGAAGCGGAAGAACACCTGGACGGCGGGCATCGTGACTTGGACAGTACACGAGGTGTGTGTGTAACCTTCGGAGGCACTAGCGAAAAAGCCCTGATCGTTGTCCGTGTCGAAAGAAAGTAAAGTTTTGAAAAGGGCTGTTTATGACCTATCGAAGAGGGTGTCGATATCTTGAATTATAGTTAATTAAAAGCGCGACCTGAAGACGTGGTCTGTCGATGTCATAATTATTCTTAAAATAACCCTTGTGACATAAGCTTCCTAACGATATCAAACAAGACATATAAAAGATGATGTAAATAATATTAATAAGAATTTAAAAATTGGAATGTACTAGAAAGAAATTCGACAGTTACGTTAGATCAGGTAGATGACGAAGGGTAGAAAAGGCCTCGGTCGGTTCAGAATGTAACAATAGAAAAACTTTCTCTTTGGACACGAATATATACAGTTTGTACAAATGAAAAAAATGTCTTAGTTAAATATAATTAAAATGAGATATTTAAAGACGAAAGAATATGTGTATTTAAATAAATGAATTAAAACTTCTATATGCTAAGCGTAACACTGTTTACAATTTAAGTATACAAGTATGAAAAGCATTCGATACTATAAACCATAACATCTTACGATGAAAATTGAGTGAAATTAGATTTAGTGCTAACTTCATGTCGTTTATTGGCTCATAACTTTCGAGTAGAATTAATTACGTACACTAAAATATTTATCGATCGTTCGAATTTGTCCCAACATCAGGAATACTTCAAGGATCCAATTTGCGTCGTTTAATATTCTTAATTTTGATGAATGACATCTTCGAATTATTTTCATGTTCTACACTTGGGTATGCAGTTAATATCAAAGTGTAAATAACTTGGAGGATGCGATAATTCTAGAACATAATTTCAAAATTGTGGTCGAATAATAAATTATCTCTGAATATAGAAAAATGCTGTGTTATTAGGCACTCGAAGCGAAAGCATGTGATATCTTATTATTACAACATAGTTTGAGTCTAAGAAATCTATTGAAGGGTTAGGAGTTCTATTAGGCAGTTACTTTAGTTTAACTGGTCACGTAGTTAGTACGTGTAAATTTGCTTCACAAACTCTTGGATTTGTTATGCCTAACTTCAATCTTATGTTTATGTTGCACTAGTTCGCAGAAAATCGAAATACGCTTTGTTAATATGGCGTCAACCTTAAGTTTTTCACTAAATTCAATTAGGGAGAGTTTCGAAGTGTACAAGACTGATCTACTATATGACCACAAGTTGGATTCCGCACAAACACGCAGCGGGACAACTTTTGCAGTATATATATTTCTATAACTTGTTCATAACCCGGTAAACTCTATACAACATTTGGCGAATATTGGTTTCTGTGTCACGAGGATAGTCGCGAGACATGTCAAAACGCTTCTCGTCAGGGTAAAGGAATTATGCTGAGGAACCCATATTCCAAATGTGCAGATATGATCATATTTATTGCGAAGACATTTTTCTGGGTACTAAGAGTGAGTGACTTGAGTGATGATTATTTATCAAGTTCTCTTTCTTTCTTTTTTATTTCTCAATTGGAAATTTTTAAGTTGTGTTAAAGATTGTACTTAATACGAGTATTCTTTGATTGTTTCGACCTTTGCTTGATGTAAATCCATATCACAAATAAATAAAACACATAAGATGTTTTAGATTTACACTTTATTAATAAAATAATGACAGCTGTTTCGCCAACACAGTAGCTTTTTCAAATTCAACTCAAAGTTGAATTTGAAGAAGCTACTGTGTTAGCGAAACAGCTGTCATTATTTTATTAATAAACTGTAAATCTAAAACATCTTAAGTATGTTTTATTTATTTGTAATACGAGTATGTTCTTAAATTTATAATACTGTAATGACTCATCCGCTGACGCGAGATGCGTCATCCCTCTGGATGTTTTCGCGAGGCCTACGTGAAGGTTCTAGAAGGAGTATTCACCGATATAAAAGCCGTTTCGAAGAAGGGATGAACATTCATTGAATCCTACAGTCTCGCGAAGTACACATAAATATAGTTACATAAATATAGAATACATAAATGTACTTATCGTTGTTAATAGTTAGTTTTATATTGTTATACGTTTTAAATATTAATATAGTGGGTGTGTCTAAAGTTATCGTTAGTTTTATTTAAGAACCCGAAAAGACAAACTTTACAGTGGTATTCAGGTGTGGACTAATTAATAAATAATAAACTAAGTAGACAATTAAGTGTTAATTAAGTATTCGTTTAAATAAGTATACAGTGCGGAAAGACGTTATTTTAAATATCGTGATGGCTAATAGAATGAAACTCACGGAATTGAAAGTGTCCGAGTTAAAACGAGAATTAGAAGAGAGGGATGAGGATACAACTGGAAAAAAGTCGATCCTCCAGCAACGGCTTCGCAATGTGTTGATCCAAGAAGGCGAGGATCCAGAGAATTATGTCTTTCAAGTTCCAGGCGGAGATGCTGACGTGAATTTGCTGTTAATTCAAATGAAGCAAATGGAACAGAATAATCTGGATAGTGCGAAAAATATGGAACAACGATTAATAGAGAATGCGCAAATTCAAATGCAACAAATGGAGCAGAAGAACCTGGAAACTTCTGGAAACTTAGCGAAAACTCTAGAACAAATGGAACAGAAGAATCTGGATAGTGCGAGAAATATGGAACAGCGTCTGATAGATTCACAAACTCAAATGCAACAAATGGAGCAGAAGAACCTGGAAACTTCTGGAAACTTAGCGAAAACTCTAGAACAAATGGAACAAAGAAACCTAGAAACCGCTAGAATCCTCGAGAAAAATCTGGAAAAGAAATTACTAGAAAATTCTAGAAACTTCGAAAAAGTTCTAGAACAGCGACTAGCGGAAAAATCAGAAGCGTTAAAAGAAGAGGTTTTCACAGCTGTAGAAGAGAAAATTGGAGAACATTCTAGACTTTTAGAGGCAATAATGATTGAGATGAAATTACCCGCTACCATGAGTCATTCTGATCCCAGGCAGGTCAACGAAGAAGTCATACCGCGGCCCATCGAAATAAAAGAAGAACTTGTGGCTATTTCAAGGACCAGAATCAAGCCACCAACCTTTGATGGAAAGACGTCATGGGCAACTTACCTGACGCAATTCGAAGCGGCCGCAGAAGCAAACGCATGGTCTTCTGCCGAGAAGGCGACTGCTTTAGTCATAGCATTGAGGGGTGATGCTAGTGATATTTTGCAGACATTGCCTCCTGAGGAACGTAAAGATTATTCTCAACTCATTAAACGCTTGGAGATGAGATATGGCCATGCGCATTTGGAGCAAGTATACCATACCCAACTGAAGAATCGATCACAGAAGAAAGGCGAGAATCTTCAGGAATTTGAGGCAGATATTGCTCGTCTAGTTCGACTTGCATATCCGATGGCACCAGATAATTTCATGGAACACCTAGCTGTCCAGACGTTCATAGATGGTCTCCGGGATATTGATACGCAGCAAGCATTAAGGTTGGCAAGACCGAAAACCTTGATCGATGCTTTGGCGCACGCGCTTGAGTTTGAGACTGCTAAACAAGCCTCTCGGAACAATGCTCGTGGCTGTTCTGTCGACGAACAGGAAAATGAGGAGTTCATGGAGCAGGTGGTTAGTCAAGTCCTAAATCAGATCAAATCAAATAAAAGTGCGCGGCCATGCGGGAATTGTAGAAGAAACGGTCATATCCAGAATAAATGTGATAAAAGGACCAAGAAAGAATCCGCTGAGAATCCGAAAGTCCCAAGGACTGCCCAAATCGCATCCTTGCAAAATCAAACCAATGGCCTGTATGTGGATGCTATTATGGAAATAAGAACCTATGCTTGCTTGCTAGATACTGGATCGACGAAAACCATTGTACGACCCGATTTAATATCCAGGAATAAAGAATTACCTTCTAGCAAATGGAAACTAAGGACAGCTACTGGAGAAGCAGCTTCTGTGGAAGGTGAAGTAGATGTCAATTTTGTTATAGGACCAACATCAATCCGACATCGTGTTCTCGTAGCCGACATAGAAGAACAGATAATCTTGGGATTAGACATCATGAACACCTACGGCTTCCAGTTAAACATGAAAGAAGGCACTTTAAAAATAAATAATGAGGAATTGTTTCTTCATGGGAAAAATTGTGGGAGTGTACAAGTAATTACAGCAGAGAATGTTGTTCTGGATGCAAGAAGTGAGACATTTTTGACGGCGTGTACGGAAGGTGATTATTTGGACGGAAATGTTGCAATGTTGGAACCAAGGGCTGATGATGACGAGGTGGGCCGAGGAATAGTAGTTGCCAAAATGCTGGTTAAGACTCAGAAGACTGTACCGATAAGGGTAATGAATGTGAACCATTACCCTGTTTCATTGAAGAAGGGTACTATTCTGGGGTGGTGTTCGCCAGTGTCGGCCGTCGTTCATTGCATAGAGGCGAAGAAGAATGGATTCGTGCAGGTTCCTGAGAAATTGTCCAAGATAATCGACTCTGCCTGTCAAGGATTGAGCAAGAAGGAACAAAATCAAGTTAAGGACCTAATCAAACATTACGAAGACGTCTTCGAAACTGAGACTGGTACGAAAGGTAAAACCAATATTGTAATGCACAAAATAAATACCGGCGATGCAAGTCCAATTCGACAAGGACCAAGAAGGTTACCACTGGCAAAACGTGAGGAAGCCAAGCAAATTATACAAGATATGGAAGGCCAAGGAGTAATTGAACCATCGAATAGTCCATGGGCTTCACCGGTGGTCCTTGTCAGGAAGAAGGATGGATCTACCAGATTCTGTGTGGACTATCGTCGTTTGAATAGTGTGACCAAAAAGGACAGCTATCCTCTCCCGAGAATAGACGATACGCTAGACACCTTGGCAGGAGCAAAATGGTTCTCCACTCTCGACTTAAAGAGCGGTTATTGGCAAGTGGGAATGGATCCCAATGACAAAGAGAAGACTGCCTTCAGTTTAGGTACAGGACTCTGGCAATTTACAGTCATGCCATTTGGACTGTGTAACGCCCCAGCTACTTTTGAGCGACTCATGGACACTGTACTGAGGGGATTGTCTTGGAATACCTGCCTGGTATATCTCGATGATGTGATTGTGGTAGGGAAGACCTTTGAAGATCACATGAAAAATTTGGAAGTAGTATTCCAGAGGTTGCGAGATGCCAACCTGAGATTAAGTCCAAAGAAGTGTCACCTTTTCCGCAAGGAGGTAAATTACCTTGGACATGTGGTTTCCGGAAAAGGAATTGCTGTGGATCCAGAAAAAGTAAAAGCTGTGGGAAAATGGCCGGTACCCAAAGACAAACATCAGCTAAGAAGCTTTTTGGGATTATGCACATATTATCGACGCTACGTTCCTGGATTCTCCAACATTGCAAAACCACTTACTCGCCTAACAAAAAATCGAGCATTCATTTGGAACAACGAATGCCAAGCGGCCTTTGAGTTGTTAAAAGGTACGTTGATCAGTGCACCCGTTTTGAACTATCCGCTGCCATCTGGGAGGTTTGTTTTGGATACGGATGCCAGTAACGTCGGGATTGGTGGCGTGCTCTCTCAAATCCAAGATGGACAAGAAAAGGTCATTGGATACTTCAGCAAGACCCTGTCCAAACCAGAGAGGAACTACTGCGTAACCAGGAGAGAACTATAGGCAGTAGTTAAGACCATTGAGCACTTTTACAAGTACCTGTATGGGCAGAAGTTCCTGATCCGCACTGATCATGCCGCCTTAAAGTGGCTCTTGCAATTTAAGAATCCAGAGGGTCAAGTAGCTAGATGGATTGAGAGGCTACAGGAGTACGACTTTGTCATTGAATACAGAGCAGGCCTCAAACATCAAAATGCAGATGCCCTTTCCAGAAGGCCCTGTCCAGAAGACTGTCGACATTGCAACAGAATCGAAGACAAATCGGCCAACGCTCTTCGAACCACCGTTGTTGATGACCAATGGCAACCTGACAATTTGCGCGCGGATCAAGAAGCTGATCCGGATCTAGCAGTCCTCAGGGCTTGGAAAAGAAATGGGCAAAGACCGACCTGGCAAGAAATTGCTCCCCATTCACGAGAATTGAAGTCATACTGGGCACAATGGGATTCTTTAACCATAGAAGACGATCTCCTGAGACGTGAGGTCGAAAATCACGATGGAAGCGAGCGGAAGATGCAAATGGTGGTTCCCAAGAAAAGAATACCAGAGGTATTGCGAGAACTCCATAATGGTGCTTCTGGGGGACATTTTGGAGTCCATAAAACACTGGAGAAGGTGCGCCAGAGATTTTACTGGGTGAATTGTTCACGAGATGTGAAAGAATGGTGCCGAAAGTGTGCTAATTGCGCCGGAAGCAATGGTCCCCAGAGGCGTCGACGTGCGCCCATGCGGCAATACAATGTAGGAAGCCCATTTGAAAGGATCGCCATAGACGCCGCCGGTCCTTTTCCAGAAAGCAGCAAAGGAAATAAATACATAATAGTGGTCATGGATTACTTTACCAAATGGGTTGAAGCATATGCTCTACCAAATCAAGAAGCTGGAACTGTAGCAGACGTGATTGTGAAGGAGTTCGTCAGCCGTTTTGGTCTACCCTTGGAACTTCATTCCGATCAAGGGCGAAATTTTGAGTCCAGTCTATTCGAAAAGATGTGTGGACTTTTGGGCATACGGAAGACGAGAACAACTCCCTTGCATCCACAATCAGATGGGATGGTAGAGCGAATGAACAAGACCATGATCAGACACTTATCCAAAGTGGTCTCCGAACACCAGAGAGATTGGGACGAACATTTACCATTATTTCTAATGGCGTATCGGGCCTCCGTTCATGAGACAACAGGCCAATCACCAGCCAACGTGCTATTCGGGAGGGAACTCCGATTGCCCTGTGATTTAAAGTTTGGGAGCAAGCCTGGTGATGATCTTGCCGGAGAAGATTATGTCAGCACGCTCAGACGACGACTAGATAATATCCATGAACAAGTCAGACATAATATCCAAGATGCTAGTGACAGAATGAAAGAGAGCTATGACATCAACGCCGAGAAGAGTGGTTACCATGAAGGCGATCGGGTTTGGTTGTATAATCCACAACGTCGACGGGGCCTATCTCCAAAACTTCAAAAGAATTGGGAGGGGCCATACGAGGTGTTGAAGCGGATCAACGATGTAATATACCGCATCAGGCGAACACCTCACACCAAGCCGAGAGTCGTACATTTTAATCGATTAGCCCCATACTCTGGAGACAATGACGAAACCGTTGGCTTGCGCCGATTGGATAGCCAATACCATGAACTAACCTTCGAAGACTTTATGCAAGAGTATTCTGGTTCGAGAAAAGCTCGATTTGGGGTAACCATCGAGAAACAGCAGGATTTGTTCACGGTGCCGCCAGACTACGCGCTTGCTCATTGCGTAGCCCGAGATCTACGAATGGCCAAAGGAATTGCCTGGGAATTTAAAGAGAGATTTGGCAGAATCGAAAGGCTAAGGCAGCAGGGACCAGCAATTGGGAAGAGTCTCCAAATAATAAATGAAGGACAGCCCATATTTTATTTGGTCACGAAAGAACTGTCGAGCCTAAAGCCAACCTATCGAGCCTTATGGGAGGCCCTGACCCACTTACGCGAACAAATGTTACAGCAAGACATTCTGAAATTAGCAGTTCCAAAATTGGGTTGTGGATTGGACCGCCTGGATTGGAGAATTGTAAGGAGCATGTTGGAAGTAATCTTCCGACATACTGGTATGGAAATTCTGGTATGCAGTTACCAGCTTGAATATTCCTGTCCATCCAGGCAAGATAAGACCGTGGACTGTTATTTCGATATGACGTCGCAATGTAACAAAGGCCCTACCTGTCGATTTCGTCATCGTTTGAGGAGACCAAAGCATGACATGTTTCGGGACGAATCTTCATTTTTAAGAAGGGGGCAATGTAATGACTCATCCGCTGACGCGAGATGCGTCATCCCTCTGGATGTTTTCGCGAGGCCTACGTGAAGGCTCTAGAAGAAGTATTCACCGATATAAAAGCCGCGTCGAAGAAGGGATGAACATTCATTGAATCCTACAGTCTCGCGAAGTACACATAAATATAGTTACATAAATATAGAATACATAAATGTACTTATCGTTGTTAATAGTTAGTTTTATATTGTTATACGTTTTAAATATTAATATAGTGGGTGTGTCTAAAGTTATTGTTAGTTTTATTTAAGAACCCGAAAAGACAAACTTTACAATACATATATAAAATTTTGTTATAGTTATCCCTTTTTGGTTTTTACTGTTGGCTGCTTCCCTTAGAGGAAACCTAATCAAGCTATTGACCGTTTCTACTGTTTTTGTATGTAGTGGTTTCAACGTTTTTCAGAACATTAACCAGGTAATTTTCAGAACAGTCTGTAAAAAGCGTTGTAACGACAAAAGTGATATGAATATTCCAATATTAAGTATCGATCGACAACATTAAATGTATAAATTATATATAATGATAACAACGAAGAGGGTGGAACAATTCTCTAGCGATATATTACTGGGGTGTAATATTTTCTCCAAAAACAGCAAATTTGTATCTTTTCTGAGGTATTCGCTAAATATAAATGAAAGGAATAATTTATGCATGCTTCAAATGATATGTTGTTATTTATATAGTTATTTTAAAATTAATTAGGTGGAAGCTATTTGTCACTATTGCCCGAATTAATTAATTGCAACGAAAACTTGACGCACAGCATGACGCAAAAATATGATTTCAATATTGCAGTTTGATATAAAATAAATCAGATTTGTAAATTTAATTTAAATTAATATAAATGTTGTTTTGAAGTAAATTAAATTTCTTAGGCATCAAATTAAATAAATTTCCTGATGTTTTATGATATTTCAAAAAATATATTTTGTCATCTCAGATATTTACTCTAGGAGTTTTAGACATTAGTATGGAGATAAAGTTGTAAAACAATTGTTACTATGAATGTAATAAATATGTGTGAAAATTACAAAATTACGTTTTTAATTTAATTTTGTAACAAATGCACAGCAATGAAATAAAAATGAAAAAGCAGTATTACTTAATTTATACTTTATTGAAGTAAAATCCCATTACAATTGTTTCGACACACTGTGTCTTCCTCAGATGGAGTTGCAATGCAAACTAAACCTTAAGAATGTTGACAAATTTAAACTTAAATGGATATTATAATGAAAAACTATACTCAAAAGAATGGTTCAATAATAGGCACTTTCTATTCATGATATAAACTTTATTACACAAAGGGACCAAAGTTTACCGAGTACAAGCATAAAAAAGGGAAAAACCGAAATAAATTAAAGAATCAGTTGTAAAATAGGCCTAATAAAGGAGAATTGCCGAAATATACTTGATTATTGAGTAAAAGGTTTGTGTTTTTATGTTTCAAAATTTCCATAATTTCCAGTAAATTAAATTTTTGCGATTTATTTTCTGTGTGTACATTTTAAAGTTTTAATTAAAATGATGTGCTTCTTCGCTAAGATGTATTGCATAATGTGAGTAATTTTTGTTATTAATATAGCTACGTTTATGTTCTTTGATTCTTTTAGAAAATGATCTATCTATCTGGCCTATATAAAATTAAGGGCTTGAACTACATTTAAGTTTGTAAAGTCCCGATTTATTGTTCCTATTTATTCATTATAATACTAGGTTTGTGTAATAAAGTTTGCATCTTGAATAGAAAGTGTCTATTATTGAACCATCCTTCTGAGTATAATTATTTTTTCATTATAATATTCATTTAAGTTTAAATTTGTCAACATCCTTTAGGTTTAGTTTGCATGTAAGTCGAAACAATTGTAATGGGATTTTTCCTCAATAATGTGGAAATTAAGTAATATTGCTTTATGATTTTTATTTCATTAATTATTAATTTCCATTAAGCAGACGCTACGATTAAAAATGCAAGGCATTGTACTTTTGTCTCTATAAATTCATTTTGAACGGATCTCGGCTGCGCGCGGGTCTCCAGTGTTTATGTAGACAGCCGTTGAAGGTTATACAATACTTTGCAATTTTTCTACAAGAAATAAACACCTTTACTTATTATTGCGCAAATTTGTCCAATTTTGTATAAAGCTTTGAAACATTAGTGGCATTGGAAACTACCATCTTTTACATCTGTTACATCCTAAAAAGAAACCGGGATCAGATTTGTAATCGGCGTTCCAAGAATAACCCGATCCAGCTAAAATTCTGTGCCGATTTGTCCTTGTAGATCATTTGCTGAAGCCTTTATTTAAGTTAAAGTTAACAAATCTTAATTAAATGTCTTAGAATGCATTAGAATGAAAAGTAAGTGATATTTTTTTAAAACAATTACAGCCCACAATAAAACCAGGTTTTTCTTTTGTTGCATGACATTTTACGAGTTTTGTTTGCTAATGTCGCGTCAGTGATTCTGAATCTACCATCAGATACCTTTCTGCAGCTCGAGTTGTTGATATAGAGCATAGGCATCATCTTAAAATTTATGAACTTGTCGAGTACTTACTGTTATCATTAGTGTTAGTAATTAACCAATTTTTGTGTATTTATTTGTGTATTTAAACTTACTTGAAGCGGAAACTTGGATCTTTGCGTATGAATGTGGGTGTTCTGATGTTGGCTTCTCAACATCTTTGGATATATTCACCTACTACGAGTACCACACTATTTGCTTTCCCTTAGTAAAATGTAGTCTACAACTGAGAGCAGAAAGCTGGATTACGCCAGAAATTTTAGAAATGGGATATAATTCTCAGTATCCCATATTTTTAAGTGAGTTCAAAAATTATGAAATGTTCTACAAAAACCTCTTGCAAAAGACTAGACGAAAAAGGAATGATTTATTTGTTACCCCTTCTTCGAACAAATCTAAAGCAGTATGGTCCGTCATCCGTAATAATACAAACTGTTAAGGGTCCACCAAAAGTTTGACACTGCCACATAATCGAAAGAATACACTAGAATATACTTTGCCATGAATTTAATCAGTATTTTGTTAAGCTTAACGTGTGTTCATTTGAAAAATCAATCTAAGTTACTTTGAAATTTTGATAGAATAAGACACAAATATATTAGTATGTGTTTGTTGTTCCGTAAACGTAAATTCAAATGACATGTGATAATGTCAATCACAAATATCAGTTAGTGCATAAAATAATCGTGCGTCGATTCTGGAATAAATAAATTGTTTCTCAGTTTTAAAATGGCTTTCACTTTAGAACATAAAATTTTTTTTAGTCCAGGCTTATTTTCGAAGTGGTAATAAAATTGCTGGTTTATGGGTTTATTCAGTTCAAGATTGCATGGTAGAATTTCAAGTTGAATTTCCACATTTTGTAATAGATTATATACAATTTAAGAATACTTTGGATAGAACTTTAAAACTTTTTTCTGAAACTGGTAGTCTCTTAAGAAAATCAGGCAGCGGAGCAGTTAAGAAACGTACACCTCAACTTATCAATCGTGTTAAAAAAATAATGGAAAATGAACCACAAACATTTGTTCGACATTTGAGTCAACAAATAAACCTTTCTGTTGGTACAACTCACAAGTTATTAAAAAAAAAAAAAACAACTTTATCCATACCGTGTCACAGCAGTACAAGAATTGTTAGAAATTGATTACCCACGTAGACTACAGTTTTGTAATTGGTTTGTAAATATGAACAATAATGGAGAACTTTCGCAAAGAGTCATCTTTACTGATGAAGCATGGTTTTATAAAACGGAATACATAAATTCATAAAATACAATTTGGAGTAGTGAAAATCCACATGTAATTAATGAAGAATCGCTACATCCAGAGAAAATTGGTGTTTGGGCAGCGATAAGCCAAAGGCGAATCATTGGACCAATATTTTTTCAGGGAACGTTAACTGCTCAAAGGTACCGTACGGAAATTTTACAACCATTTGTCAATAAGTTGCATGATGATTAACTTCAAAATGCATATTTCCAACAAGACGGAGCACCTTGTCACTGTACTGCAGAATCTTTGGATTATTTAAGAGAATTTTTTGATGAGCGTATAATTAGTCGAAATACTGAAATTGCTTGGCCTGCACGTTCATGCGATTTAACACCTTGCGACTTCTTTTTGTGGCCTTATCTAAAAAAATAACATATTTCGAACACCTATATTGAAGTTGAATGATATGCTACAGAGAATCGAACAGAAATGCATGGAAATTAATAACAATCCAGTAATGTTGCAGAATATCATCAGAAATTTTGAACGAAGGATTTTAAAGTGCATTGATCTTGAAGGACAACATTTTCAACATTTGTTATAGTTTTCAATAAATACCTATTATTTGTTATTTATTTGTATGTATGAAACTGTGAAAATATACGACTTCGTAGGTTAAGTAGTAAATTTTAATTTACGACATACTTCAAAATGTTCTCAGTAAATCACATACTACTAGATTGACTTTTCAAATGAACACTTGTTATGTAAACAGTTATGAAATTGATTATTTTGTGTAACGAAATGGAATATTTGCAATATCTGCAAAATGACATGAGTTACACAAAATAACATTTCTTAACGTGTTGCATACAAGATTTTATCTAATTTTGACCAAAACATAGTTTTATAATTTTCCAGTTGATCTGACATTAAACGTCATAACTAATTTAATTAGAAACGTCATACGACATAAGTCGTATTAAATTAGTAATGACAGTTTTCATGTTATTGATAATAATTTATTTAATTTGACAAGTGTTTGTTAATTTAAGTATAAATATTTACTTTCATTAGGTAAATATTTCGTTGTCTCCTGGTTTATGACGAAAGCTGATGATAAAACATGACAAAGGCCGCATTGATCGTTGTAATAGCTGGCGCTTGTCGAAAATGTGTGTTAACTTTTCTGTGTGGGAGATATTTTAGACGAGTTTTCTCATTTTGTAACAAAAATCCCTATTACAAAGACAAAAGTAACTTGTGAGTTTGTGATCACAGAAGGAAATATTGAAGGGCAAAATTTTCTTGATCTTGTTAGAAAGTATATTTCTTTGCGTCAACACGATAGGTTTTTTGTCAAATATAATAATGGAAAATGCAGCGCACAGCCAGTTGTCATTAATATAGTATTGCTTAGTTTTTGAAACTACCAAATCCTTTCTTATTTACCGGACACTGCTTTAGAAAGTCATCGGCTACCTTTTTGGTAGATGTTGGTGCGGATATTTTGAAGGTTAAGCGACATGGAGACTGGTAATCAAATATTATAACGGAGGGTTATGTAGAGAATTCTATAAAAAATAAGAAAAGGATTGCTACTATATTCTTGTTGACTCAAGCTAAAATGCGAGTTCCTTTTGCATCATGAAATCAGAGCAACAGCCATGAATTCTACGTCCCTCACCAATTGTTCACATTGTATCATAAATATTAATAATGCATAAAATGAAGATTCAACCAGTTTGTGTCATTAAACGTTCCCCTATTCTGTGTTGTCTTTATTAACTGGTGATGAAATGAATTTTTCATTTCCCCATCACGCAATGTGCTAGGTATTCTGGAAATTCCCTTCCTACTGCTAATAAACTGAAAGATGGTTCCAGGATTTGCCCGAATGGAGCTTTCAACATCAGTCAAATAACTTCGATAAGCCCGTGACACAAGTGTTTTACATAGGCCTCTCAAACGGTTGAATTCATTACAAAAAATCGGATTTTTTGTTGATCGCCATTTACGTCTGTAGTACAATTTTAGTTTCAAAATTGACTTTATTTCTGGGGTAAACCATTGTGGATAACAAGAATTACGAACTGAACAAAATTTAGGAACAAACCTGTCAAAAATATCATAAATAGTTTTATAGAAGTGAGTAGTAGCAGCATCGACACCATCAAAAGAACCCAAAAAAGACCAATCAACGCCCGAAAGATTAGAACAAAGAAGATCAAGGTTAGCCTTGCGAAAATTATATCGCATATTATAGTTTGACAGAAACTGAGAGGAACGACCATTGGCCGCACAGAGGTTCAGTGAAATAGATAATGGCGGATGATGCGGATCCACCGGGACAAATGGCAAGTTGTCAGCAGCAACATCCATTACAGAATCAACATTAGATAAAATCAGATCAAGAAGCCGACCATTACAATTTGTTACAGAATTAAATTGTTGAAAGTGATGCATTGAACGGAAGCACTCAAAGCAACAACACTTAGGACATGACATAGGACTACTCAGGAAGAGAGGCAAATTGAAGTCACCAATAATAATAGTAGGCCTATCAAGTAAAATAATATTCAGGCGCTCAAATAATTCCTCAAACTGATGCAGTGAAATATCCGGAGGTATATACATTGCTGCCATACAAAAAGATGCAGAACTGACAGTAAAATTACAGAGAACAATATCAGCCAATGGAACAAAATCAGTAATAACACTTACATCCATGATTTCATAATTATATAGGGCTGAATGAGCAATAAACACACCACCACCAGTCGTACGATTTGTTAATGCAAAGTTTCGATCAGATCTTATAACATTAAATGATGGTGGCAATATCTCAGAGCTATTTATGGAGCCATCCAGCCAACTCTCAGTGACAACAATTATGTCATATGATGATCCAACTGCACTAGTATAAAATTCATGCGTTTTAGATTTGAGGCCACGAGTGTTCTGATAATAAATGTTAATCACAGGTGGTAACCCGCCGGACGAACTTAGTTTAACGAAGAAGAAGATACTATTGAGGGAATACCTTTATATATTTGATTTTTATATCTGTTTCACCATTATCCAAGCGAGCTTTCAATTCCGTCTTAATTTCATTGTGAAGCTGAATCTGCATGGGCGTCCTATCCCTGAATACAGATATGCCACCAAACTTAGGATTATCCCTGAGCTTAGTCAACTGACGGACAACAGCTGTAGCACTAGATTCAGATGAGAAAACAACTTTAATTGGACGCTTACGCTGTGACTGAGTAGGATCATACCTGCCAAGGCGAAATGTCTTTATATTAGCATCTGTTATATCCAAAACCGAGCACATTTCACAAACCAACCCATCATCTAATTTAGATTGCTCAATGCGAGAATCACAACAAGCCTCATTACAACCGAAAATGACAATATTATTTTTACGCTTTTCGCGCTCACCAATCTCATGTATAACCCCCTCAATGTCAACAAGAGAATTCCTTGAAACAGGAGGGGACTCACGAATAGATTCCTTCAAAGCCCTAACTTCCTCCTGGAGAGAAGAAATGATGGACTTCAGGCCAGCAAGATCATTAGCAAAATGTAAGCAATGCTTACAAGTCCAGGAATAACCGGTATTAGAATGAATCTTCCTTGCCTCAGCAGCAGAAACGTTAGCACACTCTATTCTATAAGGCTTGGCACAAATGAAACAGTTAACAGTTTTATGCAATTCCGCCGACTTACGACAACAGGAGCAATTCAACATTGTGACACAAATGTTAAAAACTAGGGAAAAGAGAAGACACTCACTTCACGCTAGCAGTGCCCGTTGCAGCGACTTAGAATTAACAACACATAGGAAAAAATAGGCAACGGTAGGGATCTCGAACAGTGTACAAAGGTAAGAAAAAGAAGGAAGGAAAAGAGTAACCCCGTATTATGCGTCACAACGCAACAAATACTCGCCGACAAAAAGCAGAAAAGAGAAAAAAAAGAAAAAAAAGCAAAAAAAGCACAAGCAATAATAAAAAGATTCAAGATATAGAAGATTTATACCACAAATGTTGCAAACTTACCGCACAAAATACAGCGCCCACTGTCACTGCACATATACAGTGCTTCTCAAAAGTCCCCTCCCCCCCTCTTATCTTTGGAACGATTATACATACACAAGTGAAATTTGGAAACTGAATATTATAGGTTATAAACTTCCCTACTAGTGATGATAGATGACGAAATCGTCATAGATGACGTCACAAGGCCATTGTGACCAATAATTTTAAATGGAACGCTACGGCCAGCGACACCTCTTTTAAAAGGTATCGAAAATACCTATTCAATGATACTAATTTTGTTTGTGTTTGAGGCAGTTTTAATGGCTCATTAGTAAACATGAAAATTTAAATTCCATTCAGTATGATATTAAATACAGATTTAAGAAACAGTATGTACTTAAAGAAATTGCTCGAAGTGACCTCCATTTACTTCCTGACAGTAAAATATCCTATTTTTAAACTCTTCTCGTACTTCTTCAAATGTGTCTGCGGAAACAGCCTCACATTCTGCAACAATACGTTGTTTTAAAACTTCAATATTGTCAAGTTCAGTGGCGTAAACCTTCGATTTAAGGTACCCCACAGAAAAAAATCCAAAGGTGTGAGGTCCGGTGATCGAGGTGGCCATTCCGTTGAACCTCGTCGTCCAATCCATCTACCAGGATACTCCTCATGCAAATACCGTCTTACTGCACCGTAACAGTGTGGAGGAGCACACAAATTATTAAATGTACAAAAACTTGGACAATTACAAAAACGTCGAATTTTGGAGACTAACAAAAACGTCAGATTATTTGACAACTATCCATAGGCGGAGCTTGAATTTGGAATTTTAGTATTAACTTGACAATTTGACGTTTTAAAACAACGTATTGTTGCAGAATGTGAGGCTGTTTCCGCAGACACATTTGAATAAGTACGAGAAGAGTTTAAAAATAGGATATTTTACTGTCAGGAAGTAAATGGAGGTCACTTCGAACAATTTCTTTAAGTAGATACTGTTTCTTAAATCTGTATTTAATATCATACTGAATGGAATTTAAATTTTCATGTTTACTAATGAGCCATTAAAAATACCTCAAACACAAACAAAATTAGTATCATTGAATAGGTTTTTTCGATACCTTTTAAAAGAGGTGTCGCTGGCCGTAGCGTTCCATTTAAAATTATTGGTCACAATGGCCTTGTGACGTCATCTATGACGATTTCGTCATCTATCATCACTAGTAGGGAAGTTTATAACCTATAATATTCAGTTTCCAAATTTCACTTGTGTATGTATAATCGTTCCAAAGATAAGAGGGGGGGAGGGGACTTTTGAGAAGCACTGTATATTAAGTACATACTACTTAAGTAGACACTACCTGTAAACTCATATTTATTTATATCACCTGTTGTTGAACAAGAAATTGCTATAAAAAGTTTAAGTACGTCTACATCGACCTGTTACGACAATATATCATCTGGCATTGTTAAATACTCTTTACCAGCTATTCTTCCAGTTTTAATGTACTTGATTAATTATTCATTTCAAAATGGCGTCTTCGCTTTCAAAAAAATACCAGTTGTGAAACCCTTATTTGAAAAGACGATCGCAATGATTTAAAAAATTACCGCTCAATTGGTCTGCAATCTGTATTTGCTAAGATATATGAATCAGTCATAAATAACAAATTCATAAGCTACTTAGCTAAATTCAACTTCCTATATTCAAATCAGCATGGTTTACGATCTTTCGCATCTTTCGATCTGAAGCAAATATATAGTAGCGTGGATAGGGGTGAGTTCCATTGGATTATTTATTTATATCTAAAGCGTTTGCAAGTCCAAGAAGACAGCGCTGGTGTTGTGTATTCTCCTTGTCTATTCCTTGTGGGCTCTATTAAGCGGTATAGTTGGAAGTCGCGAGATAGTGATTCTCGAAAGCCAAATTGTTCTTGGGGAATGGGTTCAGTGATAGAAACTTTCTCCCTAGGTTTCGATAGAATGGTCGCTTCGATGACTTTGGAAAAGGCAGGACAGTAGATTAATAGATATATAATTTTAGAGGAAGAGTAAATCCTTCCCGGCTTCAAGACCATTACTTTTTTTCCATGTGTCGGGAAATACTTTTAGATGCATCACAGTGTTTTTGATGGCATCAATATTCTGTTCATATACTTACAAAGATATAAATTTCAAATACATATCTAACATTTATTGAAGGATAGTTTTATGAAGTATACTACAACTAAACAGTTTTTAAACCTATAATGAAATTAAGTTAGCATCAAATCACATATGAAAATTATATTTAGAAATGCACATTCTAACTAAACATATAATCTTCGTGGAGTGATTTTCATGATTTTCATCCAGCTGTTTAACAAAATCATTCTACTTATCATTCTTCTAGTTTGGTTTTCCAAATTTCCTCTTATCCCATAAGTATATATAAACAATTTATTTTGTCATACTTTATGTAATTAATTTTTACTTCATCGTCAAATGATTGGCATCTTTTACTGAAAAAAAACTAATTTAATGATTACTATAAAACGATTTTGTTCATTTATCTTTTTTTTAGAGCATGAACAATATACCGGCTGGCTAGAAAAAAACGAATCCTGTTTAAGTCCTTACATCTCCGGAAGGCTATGAGATTTGAGTCTTTACTTTATAAGAGACAATGCACTGAAATTTGTTCCTTCTAAATTACAAACGAATATTTTAAAAAACAAGGGAATGCTGAATTTTTTAATATTAACTACAGAAAATCAATTACACGTTAAGGATATTCACAAATAGACTACAATTGTACCTACATTTTGTTTGCTGAACTCAGCTTATAAACATGTTGTATTTGGCCTCCATTTTGTAAATTAACAGTTCTTAATCTATGTTTGAACTGTAAAATAGCTCCTCTTATCAAATTTACAGACACTTCTGGCCACACCTCTTCTAACTGTCGGCGCAGATCTTCTAAGTTTGCAAATGGTTTCCGTCTTTGCGAATACACTTCAAATGCGTTCCACACAGAGTAATCTAAAGGATTATAGTCTGGAGAACTAGGCGGCCACTGGCTTGCTTGTATAACAGATGACGTGTTTTTTAGTAAAAACTGTGTCCTTAATGCTCTCTGGGATGGAGCGCTGTCCTGAATAAAAACATAATCATTATTCGGTTATAATCGACGTATTTCTGTATTTTCGTCCCGCAAATTTCGTATGTGCTATCTGCGTTTGTTCTTGTTAACTAAGGATCAGTAAAAAATAGGCAACTCTTTCCGTTCCAGGATATGATGCATGACACCATGAGTTTTTTAGAGAACTGCGACTTCCTGTGGTACAAACGTTCTGGTTGAATAGCATTCCTTTTGGGTATCGAATAAACCTCGTTATTTTGTCTATTTTGAGGTACTTGGAGCATAAAATACTTTTGATCTTGAAAAATTAAATGGGGTAGGTCAGCATTCGAAAACCGGCTGTACAGTCGCAGAGCTGTTGATGATCGACGGTCCTTTGCATTAAGTGTAAGTGCTGGGGTTTGCAGCCTTTTGTAACATTTAATACCTATACGCTTTTGAATAACTTGTACAGACTTGCGACTAATTTCTAGCCTGGTTGTTATTTTACGCTGAGATAAATGAGTTCCCGGTTGATTTTCCTGTGACAACGATAATTCTCTTAAGATTTCTGAATTTTTATCAGTTGTAGCAGTTATAGATCTTTCGCTGCCGAGATTTCTGTAAACAGATCCGGTTTCTACAAGCTGTGGAATAGCTCGATTTATGCTGGAAGCCAGCCATCTCTTGCCTGGAAACTCGTAATTCTTTTCCCACACCAGTCTCTTTCTCTATGAAACATGGCAATTATGTTTACATCAGGCTTTGTCGAATGAGGTGCCATTATTACGAGAAAAAGTACTTTAATTTGAACGAAATGCCACTATAACAATTGCAAAATGATAACTAACTACAAATGTCACTCAGAACTTGATTTGCTTTAAGAAAAGGTTGGTTCGATTTAAGTTCCTTATTAAATTATCAACGTGTAATCGTTATTTTTTAAGTTAACTTTAAACATCTGTTATTCCATCACTGAAGAAAATATACTCATAAAATTTTTCAAACATAATTCTCATCCTTTCTTTCGGATAATATAGCTATGGAAACAGGATTCGTTTTTTTCTAGCCACCCGGTATTTATGTAATTTTTTAATTAATATGTGATTATAGAAGTAATATATAGAAGTATATTTATAATTAAAGTAAAGCACAATTAGTAATAAGATATACATACTTACCAAAAATTAAACATTTTTTTCCGAAGAAACATCGTACATATATTTCACAAACGGGTAAATAACCTTCTGTAACCTTCGTAATTTGTATAAACGTTACTCTCAACACCAAATTATATCATCACATGGAGCATATTAAAATAAAAAATGCTAACGTGGTCTCTTCTCTTTACTCTGTTCGTTCAAAGAGATCACGGGGATAACATGTCCTATGAAGTTGAGTATTACGTTATTTAAATGACTGACACTAGTCAAATGTTACTTAGATTTATGCACGTGCAAAAAGAGAACACGTTCCCTTTTAGCTTTCTCTTAACAAAATATAAAAGTAATTATATGAAGTTTTCAATTGAGCACACGACGAAATATACAAGGTGCTACCGAGAAATCCAGAAATTTGAATGTGGCGCGCGAAGGGATTGTAGTACAGTTCTATAGCGGTAGGTGGTGTGCGTCTATTCTAAGTCAGTCTGTCAAACGGTGCTTTGCTAGGTGGTGATAAACAGTTTTTTTGTTTATATTTGTTGAGTTGTGTTTGAGCTATTGTGCGACACTACAATGCTTGATGTGAAAGAGCAAAGATCGTGCATTAAATTCCGCTTCAAACTTTAAAACGGCAGCACAAACTGAAAACGCTTGAACAAGCTTTTGGCGAGGATGCTTTAGGCCAGACGCAAACTTTTTAGAGGCACGACCATTTTGAAAATGGGTGTGGCATGAGCGTTCTGGACGTAGATCGACGTAAAATACGTCACAAAATGTTGCGAAAGTGCATGGTACTATCCTGCAAGACCGAAGGGACATTTGTAAAATTGTCGGCTTGTTTACGGCGTTTGTGAGCGTATTCTGTTCGACGAACTCAACATGCTGCGTTTTGCTGCTAAGTTTGTGCTAAGGTTACTCAGCATTGAACAAAAACGGCACCTTGTTTATATGTGCACAGAGCTGAAAGAAACTGCCGAAACGGATTAGCGATTAAGAAAATACGCGCACTGTTTACTTTGTTATATAATAGATGGGCCCTCAAAACGCATGACCGGTACGCGAGCACAACGCCATCTTCTGGTTTGTTCTAGAAACTTTCAGATTTTCCCTCGTATTTTTGCTATTTATCCGTAGCACCTAATTTGTTAGGCAGTGTTGACAAAAGATTTTCGTATTGAAGGTACTTTCATTTAGTATTGCCCGTTCCATTTTTTAATGCAAACTGAACATTTTAAACAGGTGAGCAAGGATTTTTCAAAATAAATGAAAAGATCTGCAAAAATCTGTGTTTTTATAAATACAATTTCAGTAAATTAGATCAATTAAAGTAAATCAGTTAATTAGGGTTTATTCCATATCCTGTTATCATGGATTACAGAACTAAAGTTATAGAGTTTAATGGAAATTCGACATAATTTCGAATATTAATACACTTGTGAAATTTAGAAGTACAAAACATACCACTAAAATAGTGTTGCATTATGCTCTGCGAAATCGATCGCTACAATTTCATACCGCCGAATATATATATACAGCTTCAGGAAATTAATTATTCCCCACTAATATTAGTTCCATTAACTGGTAATTTGAAATGTCCCGAGGCAACCATTACCATGACAATTACATCGACAATTTATAACAACAATTTCACCTGGTAGTTTAGCGGATTACTAACACTAATTATTTTTTATGTCATTTAAAAGATGTAGATATTTTCTTTAAATTTTTTTAAATGTTATGGTGAACGATACTTACATTGCATTCGTGTTATGGGTTTACACGAATGCAGTTTAAGTATCATATTTAATGTTTGTATCTTTGATAAACAATTTTATATTGTGGAAGATGTGTCCTATTGAAATGGTGAATAGAAAGGAAACAAAGCTGATTTAATTAGTTCTATACGAGAGTTACTATATTTTCCTGACGGATTTATTTACTTAATCCAGGGAAATCGTGTACCATTCGCTATAGAGATACATCGAAGCCGAGTTTTCAGTTGTTTTCTCCATATTTTATTTCACTTTCTTCAATACTTTCATATATTTCCACCTTATTCTCGTTTGTTGTATCCCATCTCTTCTTTCCAGTCTTCCTCCCTTCTTTTTTAGACATGAAATTTGTCCAATTAGCATATTCTCATCTCTTCTCATCTTTAATTTAGCATTAAAGACGTCGAAATTTTTCGAAACATGGAAGATATCTAAGGTGTGTCCTATTCTTGAAAACGGATCGCCTTCGGATATTAAGAATTACAGACCGATTTCGCTTTTACTTTGCTTAAGTGTTTGAAAGAGCTATTTATTCACGAATCTACAATGTAATCAGATGCCATTTTAACACGGTTTTATGGAGAAAAGATCCTCAGTATTATCCCAAAAATCCAAGGAATAAATAATCATATATTGATTAAAAAATTAAAAATCTTCGGTTTCTTTTGAGTCACTATTGACATTTATTCGGATATATCTTTTGAACAGATCACAGCATGTAACGTACAATGGGTTCTCGTCACGTATTTTTTATGCACATTTCCTCAAGAATTAAATCTGGGTCCAATGCTGTTTTTACAATTTTTTGATGATCTTCTTGGTTCGGTCGATTGCTATCGTTAGCGTTGTGCCTTTGTTGATGATCTTAACATCTTTAAAGCAATCGAATCAATAAACGACTGTATTCGACTGCAAGATCAAATTATTAAAATTGAGTTGTGGTGTGAAGCTAACAAACTCGATATGAACGTAAGGAAGTGTAACATTATCAGTTCTACCAGAAAAGTACATCCGATGACATACACTTACACTTATGGTACAACGGAGTTGAATCGTCGTTATTTAGTTAAAGATCTAGGATAGCAAATTCAAGTTTTTTGAGCACAATAAATTTACGACGTCGGCTACTAGAATGCTGGGTTTTATTATCCGTAATTTAAAATACTTCACCAATATTACTACACTAAAAACTTTGTATTATTTATATGACAGATCGAGATTAGATTATGCAATTTTAATTTCGTATCTATATTATGAAGTCTATAAAATAAGTCTGGGGAAAATTCAACGTCGATTTCTCAAGTACATATATGTATTTTAAAACTGAGGGCACATACACTACAAGAGGTTACGATAACGATACATTACTGCGAACAGTCTTACTTTTTATATAATCTAGTGCACAACAACATCGATTGCATTGATTTGGTTTCGCAGTTGCCTTTTCTTGTGTCTTAAGGTTCTTCGCGAGAGCGGACTACATTTTTTCTTCCCACGGCTAAAACGAACACAGTTTACGCATCTTCCATTTTCGTAGCAATTTCAATGAGATCTCTATAAATGTTACGCACCTTTACTAAAGTCATCGAGATTGCTTTGTTGCGGTTTTCGAAGAACTTGTTTTTCATCTCATATTTATGTTTTTAAAATATGTTTATTTTTTCTTCATTATGAATTTCGATTGTGTTATTGACTTATAATTACTTTATTACTAAGAGTTTGTCAGATTGCAATATAAATTTGTCCTGTTATTGGAATAAGTAGTTATGTTGGACAGTAAATAAGGAAATTAAATTACATGGCCTAAATTTAGAAACGAAGCAACGACAGAATAATGTCAAATTGTTCTGTCGTTGCTTCGACACTCCTGCCCAAGCATAGTTCCCTATGTTTAAATTTTTTCTTTCTATTCTTCTCTAGAATCTCGTGTCATACTTGTTAAACTAATTTTCTGTTTTCAGCTAGTGACAGAGATTCTTTTGCTACTCGGAGATAGTTAGTAGGAGGAGGGGTTCTGGGGTTCTCTAATGATATGCGTTTCGTTATAATTGATACTACTTCATTTAAATCTAGAATACTTTTCATTGATATCCTCATTTGGAAGTGCATATGTGGATAACCTCAGTGACTACTATTGAATACGAAGATATCTATCACGTTATTCACTGTTTTTTAAAACTTTTAGTCAAAAATAATTGTAATTACTAGAGACCGGACATGAGGGGTCCATGACTCTCAATAGTGCCCCCACGGGCGCACTATTGGAAATTTGTATTTTTAAAGAGTTTTTAATTTTATGTAATTGGAAAACAAACGGGCGGTGATATATAAATTACGAAATATATTTTTATTTGTTCATTTTGTAGTTAAAGTTGAGTAAAGGAGTATTAATTTTAACTAGCAATACTTTCTCAAGGTTCTCTTCTGTAAAATTTGTTCTTCTTGAATGAAACACATCCTTGTAGATAGCAAACGTCCTTTCTACATCGCAATGGTTATAGGTGCATACTGGATATATTAATTTATTTCAGCGTATTTAGCAGTTAGATTTTGAGACATTGTCTCCATACACAATTGCCGCAATGTTAATAAATCTGGATTTTTATTATAAACTGCGTCAAACTTTGCGGAAGTCCACATCCGAAGTCACACTGCAGTATATTAGGATATGTTTTCTTTAATAGTCTGCCTCTTTTTAACATATATGCAGCACTGTCACTGATAAATGAAATAATCTTTTTTTGTACTGTTGCCCGAATGAAGTATTTGGTGCATATTCTCGTAAATGGTTTTAGTTACTGTTTGCGCATCAACTGTATTTATAACTTTTGTTGCTATTATATATGCGTTATATGGAATAGTTGGATGTAGTACACCAGCTACAACATTTACCACACAGCGTCCTAATATATCGACTGTTTCGTCGACACTTATCCATAGGTACTTATTTGAAAGATGGCTTCTAATGCGTTTTCTGCTTACGTGTAGCATTTAGAAATATAATATTTGCGTAAGATGGATTCATCAGGAACATTTCGACCAGTATATTTTCGGAGAAATGTTTTGAAGGTGAGATTGTTAAGTTTATATAATGGAATATTTAGTCGCCATTAAAATTTCACGGAGTTCCTCGTTAAAATGGTCTTATTCCAATGGGTCTAATATCTGTGTATGTGTTTGTGATGCTAAGTGACGTTTTACGTGCGATTTCTTGGAATTTAGTAACCATATTTTACAGACTCTGCATTAAATTTGGAAATCGCTGGCAATGGATATACAATCAGTATGACCCTTAATCCAACTCGCCATTGTTTCACGAAGCCTTTCTCGACGTTGTTTCATATCATATATGAAAAAGTAACTTAACAATGTTCTAGATCTAAATAAATGAAAATTAAAAATGTATGCGTAAGTTATTGACACTTAATGAAATTCACTGCGACACTTACGTCAAAATAATTGGGAGAAGTAGATTCGATTAAACGATATTAAACAGGATATATTACAGAAATTACGTAGTATGGTAGTTAACAGTTACAACAAAGAAAAAAAGAAACTAACTCACCGTACTTTATTTATCTGATATATATATATATATATATATATATATATATATATATATATATATACATATATATATATATATTTAGTGTTAATAAGAATTAAATTTCTTATTTATTTTATTGGCCGTGTCTTAATATTAACCCACACACCAAAAATTTTTTATTGTTTCCCATTTGTAAATACATATACTATGTTTCCCTAATACATGGCTTGACCATGCTAATTTTAAAAACGAAATTGGAAATTTCATTTCTCCAACAAAGACATTTAGTCACACAAAATATTTCTGAGTGAAGCGGTCGATCCCTGGAAAGGTCTCGGGCATGTTCCGAACACACATGTACAAAAATGTGTTTTGAAACTGAATAAATCGGTGAGTTTTTATATCATTAAATTTGTCTTATTTTATTATTATTTTAATTTTAATTTTTAATTTTTAATTCATTCATACAAATGTAAACATATTTTCTTACCTTTCGTTGTAATAATTTTTTGTTTCTAGTCACTTGGAGAAGACTTAATAATAAAAAGAGTCGAAACGTCGTAGAGAAAAAACATTGAAATTCATTAAAGGTCGCTAAACCAATAAAAAAGTCTATTATTTTAATATATATATATATATATATATATATATATATATATATATATATATATATAAAGCAATTGATAAATTATTGGAGTTTTTCGGCTTTTATATGAAATATTTACAAATATTAGAATGTATGTAATTGCAGAGTAAGTGGGGATGTAATTACATACATTCTAATTTGATATTTGTAAATATTTCATATAAAAGCCGAAAAACTCAATTAATTTATCAATTGTTATATTTATAATATATAAACTAATAATAAAATAAATTATAAAAACCTCGCTTCTATCTACGCCCATAAAGAAAGGAATTTCACTATAATATTGAAGTAATTGCGTCGCAATTCAAAGGCAGGAAACAGATGTGCGGTTAATCGAATGAATAGTGCTATTCAAAAACTGCGCGTTGTACTTAGCGATGTTATAGATTATTTATATGGCCCATTGTAATTTCGGCCCGATGCGCCCAGTCTCTAGCAATTACGTTTAATCAACCTATAGTAGCATCTGCAACCAATATTACAATAATACCGTAAGCTTTTCTGTTAAATTAAGGCTCTGTATATTTTATAAAGGTATACAACTTGAATTAATTTGTTATACCTTATATATGTATATTAATTCCCAAAGCTGTTTCTTCGCTAGAATAAATAAATTAGCCGACTACGAATAGGGAGACTAAGATACAGAGCTTTTTGTGTGAGATAAGATATCCCGTAAGCTTTGATTCGTTTCTGCAGGAAAGGTGCGAATGAAAGAATAGTGTTTGGATATTATCTAGCAGCAAAGGCAAAGTATATGGTTCACCGATTTATTTTTATTGCATTTTACACATATAAAATCTTTTAATAAGATCGGCCTAAGGTATAATAATAATAATAATAAATAGTTTATTTTTCTTTTCCTTTACTTCCATAGCATAACAAAAATAACCGATACAAAATTAAATAATAATAAAAAAAAGCAAATTCACAGCTAATATAAAAAAAAGTAGAGAAAAAAACCTCAAGGTTAAGTTTGGCTTTGAGTGAAAAACACCACAACCATTCCTCAACTTAACCTTGTAATACAATTAAAATTACAACGTAGTATCATGCCTAATTTCACTTAAATCTAAAATTCTGCGATGACGGAAAAATAAAACAAAAATAAAAATACAGAAATCACTGTAAGCTAGCGCAACACCCGTTCAGAGAAAGACAATCCCTAGTTGCCGATGGTCAAATAAATATTGGCGCAAGTGTTTTTTAAAGTAGAACATGGCAACTCCTTCAGGTTGCGAGGCAAAGCGTTATATATTTTATATATAATTTGAACTTAATGCAAATGAGAATTAATAATCATCAGGGTTAGCACTTGGCATAACGAAAAGTTTTGTACTCTTCTGTTTCGATGCAGTTTTTTTAATAATCCTCATATACACGCTGATCTAAATTAAAGGTTCACCAATGCTGTCCTTGTTATTGTAGGAGCTACATAGTCGGTTAAATTAAGAAAGTTGTACATTTTTTCCCCCTGATTACGATAGTGAAAACAGAAAAACGATTAAACGTGCAGGTTCCCAGTTATTTTTAAAAATGTATATTTTCTAATGGCACACTCAGTATAATATTATACCAATCGATGTAAAATCAATTGCTTAACAAAATGTTTATATGACTTTTTTTACAAAAGTTGAAAATAACCGAGGTAATTCAAAAACAAAATGTCTATCCTTTAATAAAGGTACGGAGCTCAGTAACTAAGACGCCGTGGTGGTTAACAAAATTAAATGCTTAAGTACCCTATAAATACAAAGGAATTTTTAATAATATAAAATGTTATTAAAAATCTGGTGTGAAGAACACAAATACAGGTTCACTATTAATATTTTTGTGAAGGTGTCCGAACATATCTCTCCCCAGAGACGTAGATACGTATTTCGCCTTTCTACAGGCTCATCGGTACGCCCCTGCTGGAGAAAGAATATTTCCAGACACATTCACGAAAAAGAACCACATCGCCACATCACAGAAATTCTCCAGACCGGGCGTAGAAGTAAATTCAGCGCTGCCTGTTGTCAGACAGCCGAAGTACCTCGCCCCGTCCACATAACCAATGTGAAGTAACGACGCTTTTCCAAAGGTGGCACAGTCATCCCTCTAGAAACTGTATTTTGTTTGTGTCTTGACTCATACTACGGACTAACCGCACGTGCACACATGCGGTTAGTCCGTAGTATGAGTGAAGACACAAACAAAATGCGGTTTCTAGAGGGATGACTGTGCCACCTTTGGAAAGGCGTCGTTTTTTTTTGTGCGGACTAACCGCATGTGTACACATGCGGTTAGTCCGTAGTATGAGTGAAGACACAAACAAAATGAAGTTTCTAGAGGGATGACTGTGCCACCTTTGGAAAGGCGTCGTTACTTCACATTGGTTATGTGGACGGGGCGAGGTACTTCGGCTGTCTGACAACAGGCAGCGCTGAATTTACTTCTACGCCCGGTCTGGATAATTTCTGTGATGTGGCGATGTGGTTCTTTTTTGTGAATGTGTCTGGAAATATTCTTTCTCCAGCAGGGGCGTACCGATGAGCCTGTAGAAAGGCGAAATACGTATCTACGTCTCTGGGGAGAGATATGTTCGGACACGTTCACAAAAATATTAACAGTGAACCTGTGTTTGTGTTCTTCACACCAGATTTTTAATAATATTTTATATTATTAAAAATACCTTTGTATTATGCAAAACTGTTGGGGTTTACCTGCTCATGTATGTTTCAATTATTCTGATAATTCTGATAAATGGCACTTTTCTGTACAAGTGACCCTGTGATAGAGTTTCTCAAAGTACTTCCGATTGAGTGCGAGAAAATAATCAGTTGTGCGCTTAGTAGTAACAATTTATAATTAATTGTTTTGTAAATGCCTTTCTCACATATTGAAAAATGTGATATGCTGGAAACATATTTGATGTGACAAAAAAATTGCGAAAGAGAGGTTGAACGATACAGGGAATTATTTCCTGGGCGATAAGTGCTTTACCGGCATTACTTTTTAAGACTTTATCGACAATTTCGAAGTAACGAAAATACTTTTGACAAGAAAAGGATAAAGAACACAAATATCATTTCAGAAGAAATGGAAATTACCGTGTCGACATATTTTGAAGTGCATTCTAGAAATTTGAGAAGACAGTAATTTAGAGAAAACGGTATTTCTTTTACAAATATTCAAAGAATTTTGAAGAAACATAAATTTTCGCCGTATAAATTTCAACCAATTCAGACGCTAGAAGACAGACGGTGAAGGCGGTAGAAGATTAGAGTTTTGTCTGTGGTTTATTCGTAAATGTACTGAAGACCGAAACTTTTCTCGACAAGTATTGTGGAGTGACGAAGCAAATTTTTCAAATAGCGGTATGTATAATAGAAAGAATAATCATTACTGGAGTAGAGAAAATCCTCTATTAGTTCAACAGCGTAATTCACAGAGACGTTTTAGTATTAATGTTTGGTGCGGTTTGATTAAATTCATAATTGTAGGACCATATTTTTATCACGGTACCTTAACGGGAGAACGATACATAGAAATTCTAATTTAGATTTAGCGACTCGGCCAAATGTTTATTTCCAACAGAATGGGCACCTGCAAATAATTATTGACCTGTTCCAACACTTCTGCAGATATTCTTTGGAGATAGGTAGATAGCCACACATGGCCCAATTCGTTTTCGCCCTCGTTCGCCTGACATAAAACCTATAGACTTTTATTTTTGGGGATATGTAAAAAACGACATGGCTTTCAGCTTCTTGGTCATCTTCATGGATCGAAGCCAAAGCCAAAGCCAAAGCCAAAGGTGTATTAGATTCTCTGTATCTAAAAGATTAAGGAATTATGACTACAACAGATTAACTAGCGAAGCTTAACTGTGAAATATTAATTTTTTCGCATCATTTATAAAATTTTTTGGAGTCTGAAATTCAGAACTTTTATCGGCTTGCTTATTTGCTTAAAGGTTTAACACATGAAGTATATTTACCATTTTTCTGTCCCATCGGGGCATTTTGTAATAAACTATTTAAAATCTCATTTCATTGTCATTAGAAATGGTCAGTACACGATATTCGGATGAAATGCTAATGTTTACACGTTTCGGGATGGACGAGCCTTTCACGTATTTTTTCATTTATCTTCATAACTAGGAAAGGTTGACGTCGCGACGTGTTGCGTTTGCATTCTTGTACAAACTTAGTTAGTTAGCTCAATTTAGTTTAGCCAATTGTAGAAATAAATGTAACACATTTGGCAAGGAATGCATGTGGAATGAGCTTTTAATGATTATTAGTTCAACTTGGGCAGTATATATACATGCCGTATAAAAGTGAAAGACATGTCTGTTTCTGAATATCGTGTACTGACGATTTCTAATGAGAATGAAATTCTAGTATTTACATGATTTGGGATGGATTTCCATTTATAAGGTACAATGTTAAAAAAATTAAGTTCATCTCTTATATATTGCCTTGCTGATAACTTTCAAGACACTGTATTTCCTTCGATACACATTTTTTAATTTTTTTTACAGTGATTTGACAATTTGACGATCCGGTTTGGTTCCTGACGAACTTATTCCTAATTTAACAATAATTAGATTGCGGGTCATTTTATCTGGGGTTCACAGATATGCATCAATATAAAAGTCGCAAAATATAACTAGAGAATAATTTTTATAGCAAATTAACACATATTCATTTTTGTTTTTTTAATTGAATTTTCATTGACCATTAATGCAATAAATTGATAAACAGACATTATATATTTGAAAATTACTGTTATCGATTAACTGTAATATCGAAATTTAAATGACTGGTATTCATGGTTAAATTGTAACTTAATTAAATATTTTGAATGAGTGCGTTTTAGTATAAATTATTTCCTAAAAAAGAGAATTGAATTCATTCAATGTAAATTGCCTTGGGATGCTTTACCCGTTTAAAATACAGCCACACAACATCATGATAATAAAATAAATTAAATTTCAACTTAATTAGAATCGCCCACTCTTTTATTTTTAATTTAAGGCTCGGAAAAAAGGTGATTCAGTTTTACTAATTTGATTTTATATTCCTATCTTTGTCTTGAATAAATATATAACTATATTACTTACATAATATGTGAAAGTATGTATGATTTTGGTTATTATTAAGCTTTGTGTTTAAACGTTATAGGTTTATGACAAAAATAACAAAATTAACAAGGATAATTTAAACTTAGCACTCCATACCGTTCGAATAAGCACTTAATTGTACATACATATTTCAATAACAATTTTCAAACGAAAATTTTTGGTTTTTATTGCTATAATTTCGTTTTTATAAATCAAATTAAATATATTTATTATGCACTTAATGTTTATTTGGATATTGGAATGATACATATAGTGGCTAGATGACATTAATGTACTGTCATTTATATTTTTAATTCTTTGAAAAAGGCACATATGCCGAAACATGTAAGTTTGTTTTAAATATATACATTTTGAAGTAAAACCTGACCTTAAATCGCCAACTAATTGGATTTACCATATATATATATATATATATATATATATATATATATATATATATATATAGATAACGGGCGTTCATTTGAAAAGTCAATCTAGTAGCATGTGATTTACTGAGAACATTTTGAAGTATGTCGTAAATTAAAATTTACTACTTAACCTACAAAGTCGTATATTTTGACAGTTTCATACATACAAATAAATAACAAATGTGATTGACATTATCAAATGTCATTTGGATTTACGTTTACGGAACAACAACCACATACTAATATATATGCGTCTTATTCTATCAAAATTTCAAAGTAACCTAGATTGACTTTTCAAATGAACACACGTTATATATATACAGTTGATAAAGTATTTATTTGCAGTTTGTACTGCTCAAAGTGCGAACCGCAAATTGTACTTAATCCCTTTCTAACACACATAAATACATACTATGACATATAGATAGATAATAAATGAATAATTATTCATTTATTTTCATTACTGAATGTCTGTTTCTATAGATGGTATTGTAATAAAAATGGTAAATTAAATGAAAAAGAATTCGGCTTTCAATGACCGAATGAAGTATGTATAAATGCGTGAAATCTGTACCGAAACAGTATAAGCGGTTTAGAACAGAATATCTTGCGGCTAAATATTCTTGGCTAAGTGCAGGCAATTATTTTGCGTAAGCATTATACGTAATATAAGAGGTATCTTTCATTTACAACTAAGTAGATACTATAAAAAATTACTTTTCAATTCCAGTGTTATATTAAATCATGTGGTAGTTTTTATTTAGAACATGTTTTAGATGTATGACGTAAACATAAAAATATCTATTGTTACTACGTTCCATTACAAGCCAGAATTATTAATTAGAAGGCATAAATCAAAACCGTGTAATTAGTAAAATACATAAGTGAAGTAATTACAGGTTTTCCAACGCTTCGGATTGTAATATCTATGATAGTAATTGACGGGTTGGTAGAATATTAACATTCCTTAAATATTTATAAGCAGATGGTGTTATTGTGTAGGATCATAAAACTATCAAATCGCATAATATAGACGTTCTAAATGTTACGCATATTAATCAAATTATCGGTGGTAGATTATTATCATTAGAAGAAAATTGTTGCAAATATAATCAATATATGTAAATGCTAAGTAAATTTAGGAACTAGTACATATTCAGGTTCATGAATCTCTCAAATAGAATTTATATGAAAATAAATATCTGAAGATTTAAAATAGCATTTACATTTATAAACATTATCAGTAAAGAATTATATAAATTAAAGAAACATTTAGCTTCGGCACAGGAAATGAATTATGTTTAAGGTAACTTCTACCATGGTATACTACTATGTGAATGTATTTTGAATTTTTTCTCTAATATTAAGTATACACTATAGTAGTTACTAGAGGAATTGCAAAAACAATTTACATGAATATAAATTTGTTCCAATTATGTTCGTTTCAATAAAGTTGTTTTTGAATATTGTGATCCAGTTAGAGACTAAGAAATAACTTATTTCTTTTAAAATACTAAACTTCCTATAAACTAAAAATCACCCTCTACTATCTTTTAGGTTAACTTATGCTGTTTTGTGCACTGGAAATATAAGCAATGGCTCTACTATTTTCACAGCCACTATGCGCTCTACGTAAGCTACAAATGTATGGTCTTCTTGAGCCTTGTCATTAAATTCACGTTGTGCAGGAGCTGAATTGAGCTTTATTAATTATTAATGGTTGTTGCAGACGTTTTGTTACTTATTCCCTGTCTTTACATACAGCTATGATGGCAGCGTCGATTGACACAGATGGCTACTTTATTAAGTTCTGATTCCACTAGATCAAGTGTAGAGTAGGCAGAGAATCGAACTCTGAACACTATCACTTAGAATAAGTATCTCCTTGCTTAATCCTAAAATGTCTTTCGTTTGAGTAAAAATACTCTTGTACATCGCGCGTTTTCTATCTCAGAACCTAGGGCACTACCCTCTGAACTTAAACATATTTCTAACAATCTACTCCAGAATAATTAAACGCCTACGACATACACCATACTATAGTTAGAAATCGTAACCCCAAACCACGGAGCGAACCCTATTCTAACATAAGCACTGCCTTCTTACCGTATATTCAAGGTATCACCGATCATATAGGAAAGATTCTACATAAAAATAAAATCAAAATCGTCTTCAGGCCCCATTCTAAAGTTTTGGATCTTTTACCCTCTGTTAATGACAAAATATCTCCGCTCCAATACAAGGAGTGTATCGTATTCCGCGTTTATGTCGCAGTGTGTATATTGGCGAAACTAAGTGGCCAGTTGGCGTGCGTGTGTCCAAACATGAACGTTGTCAGAACATAGCCAGTTCAACGCTGGCAGAACATAAACTCAACTCCGGTCATCAAATTCTATTCAAAGATGTCAAGCTTCTGCCCCGTGAATCGCATTACTTTCCTAGGAAAATTCGTGAATCTATTGAAATTCACAAACATCCCCGCAATCTCAATAGAGACTATGGCTATACGTTACATTCAACGTGGCAAATTCTATTAAATTCTTATTCGAAATATCACGCCCATACGACGCATCCGATTGGCTCATTGTTACCAGCCAATAGCAGGCCACCATCTGACCCGATCCCCCCTATACAAGTTTGTGCCGATCTCTGCCCTAGCATTCTTCAAGCAACTGCAAAACGACGCACATCTACGTACAGCCCTGCAGATGTACCTTGCAACTGTGGACGAAACGTTGGCAATTACGCCTAACTCGACGCGGTTCCAACCCGGAAACTGATAAAATTAATTAACATGTTTAATATAAATTAAATTCTCTGACACTTATTCATAATAACACTGTATATATATATATATATATATATATATATATATATATATATATATATATATATAATAACTTCGTGACCTTGGTATGATATGGTAAACCTAATCAGTAGGCGATTAAAGGTCTGTATATTACTTCAAAATATATGTATTTAAAAAACTCTACATGTTTCGGCTATATACGCCTTTTTCAAGAGAATACAAAATATGAATGACAGGATATAAATGTCAAGTAATTAAGTTGCTATGGTTTAAATTATTCAAAGATACATTCTAGTAATAATAATAAATCATGCCTTAGTATTCCAAAAAATAGATAACAAGGTGTGAAAATATGTGTTGTTCGCTGCTAGCAATTTGTGTCTCCTTCTGGGTATGAACTTGTGTGTTGTAATATACAGACCTTTAATCGCCTACTGATTAGGTTTACTATATATATATAGTAAACCTAATCAGTAGGCGATTAAAGGTCTGTATATTACTTTAATATACAGACCTTTAATAAACAGACCTTTAATCGCCTACTGATTAGGTTTACTATATATATATATATATATATATATATATATATATATATAGTAAACCTAATCAGTAGGCGATTAAAGGTCTGTATATTACTTCAAAATATATGTATTTAAAAAACTCTACATGTTTCGGCTGTATACGCCTTTTTCAAGAGAATACAAAATATGAATATTCATATTTTGTATTCTCTTGAAAAAGGCGTATACAGCCGAAACATGTAGAGTTTTTTAAATACATATATTTTGAAGTAATATACAGACCTTTAATCGCCTACTGATTAGGTTTACCATATCATACCAAGGTCACGAAGTTATTATATTTATATATATATATATATATATATATATATATATATATATATATCTATATGTATATAAAAAAAATCTTCATTAGAAGAGTTTTACTATGAATATGTGATGCCTACATTCGAATTGTAAAATATATTGCAGCGGAAAGGGTAATGTTTGATAGCAAAATGAATGTTGACGAAAAAATAGATTCAAATTTACAGCTTAGATATTACCATAGAAACAAAACTATGCACAAGACCTGTAACTATACACAATTTACATTTTCTTTATAAGTTAAAACAGAATTCAATGAAAAAGGAAACATTTATTAATTAATAAGAAAAAGTAATCAAGAGAAGCGTTTCGCTAGGAAATTACTTAAATCCAGAAGGGATAAATTGAGCTACTAAATTTTTCACTTCCAAATGAATTTAACAAGAACGAAATCGCTACTTTGACATGAGAAACTATCTAGGCAGGCAACGTAGTTTAATATCTTCTATGCAATTTCACCTTAATGCATAAAATATAAGTAAAACTTTGAATTTTGACAATCAGTGTTTTTGCACGTACATTTCTGGTTCTTGCTATTTATATTTTGTTAATAATTCGTATTTATTGTTTTTTTTATCGTATTAGTTTTTGCTGTCATAAAAGGCAATATGTATTTCTTCAATTAAGATCAGGTCTTACATATAAAATCTGTATTTTATTATAGCTATTACGGATTTATCATAAATTCTAATATATTCAGTATAAGAGTTTGAATAATTGCTATCACTTAGTTTGGAATATTTGCAGATATAAATTCATTTTACTACTTTCATATCGGTAATTACCATTACGTGTCATATTTTCGTTGGCTTTATTTCGAATATATGGGATTAATTTCGAAAAAAAATCACGTAGCATTCTAAAAAGGAGAGGCAATGAATACAAAATAAGTATTGAATATCGACAATCGCGCCAAGATTAATGTGATCGCACTAATTCAAAAAAGATCATCAAACACGCTCATGAATGCGGATGAATTTAAAAAAAATTGAAAATGTTAGTATTTATTAAATTCCGTCAATGAAAATTAATTAATTTGTTAAAATACCCAACCGTAATAGAGAGAATATAAGCTAAGAATTTGTTGTTATGTTTCTTTTGTATATACGAGGAATGCTCTATTTCTGCTAAGCCTCTCTAGTAGGCCATGATATTTTACCACACATTTTGTTTCACATCTTAACCTAGTTATTAATACGCTTAATGACGGCTTTCAATAAGGAGGAGGTTATTAATTCGTCATGTGTATTTTTTTTATGTTTGCGCGCGCATAATTATTCAATGGGTTGACCGATTTAAATGATGGTTTTGATAGAGGGTGTATCCAAGATGATCATAGTGAGCTGATCCCGGGCTAGTACTATGCTAGTTTTACCTATTCGAGTATTCTCCTATAATTTTATGTCAATGCCTCCAATATGGTACTGGGTCATTGAAAAACGTTCATATACTAAACTGAGCTGATGAGTACGTTATTCGCCAATCTCATTTGAAAGATACTTATGTATTTAACGCAGACGACAAACTTTTTCACGCATAGTATCTCGACTGAACCTAGAATTTATATGCTCGCGTGTTCCAGATAGCATTTGCTCACGTACTTTAGTTAGTTTCTCCTATACGTCTCATTGCTTGTCAGTAGAGTATATTTACCGATTCTGGTACCACCTCTGCCTCCCTGACGTCAGAGAATATGACCTTAGGGGTGATAAAATGCTTTGAAACATGCCTGTCTGTTTCAAAGACAGACCTGTCTGTTTCAAAGAAGAACATTTTATCACCCCTAAGGTCATATACAGTCAGGATGGATGACCGTCACAAAGTTTCAAATTTCAAGTTCAAAATTTCTATTACGTCACGTCCTGTGACTCTACTCTGGTCTTTTCTTAGTTTTTCAAGCTGCACTTTTCATTTGTTGCGTTCCTTGCAAACAATTCTTTTTAATACAAGCAGCAGCTTTTGAAGGCCTTGTCATTTTAAACAACCATATAATAATGCAAACAAAACAACAAAAAGTATGAAATAATAAATTTTTGAAAAAAGTAAAATAAATCCGACTGCCAAAAAAGGGGGCTAACAAAAAGCAGGAAACTTTTATCATAAAAGTGAGAAGAGAATGTATTTTTATTTTACGTAATTACTTATTACATAGAAAGGATCAAGCTAAACTTTTTGTAATCGGCGCCAAATTTAAAGCAAAAAAGTCAATACGAACTGAACTACCAAATTAAGTAACTAAACACAAATCAACTTAAGTTTTTAAACAAATAATCAGTATTTATAATAAAAAGAAAAATAATTTTCTTAAATTCAATTTACTTTGAGAAAATACATAAAAAATTAGAAATATAATAATATAATAGTTACGCTATTATCCGCTAGGAGGTATTCTATATAAGTATGAGGCCCATAGTTGGTTGATTCTTTGAGCTAAATAAGCATTCTATGGCATATTCTTCGTTTTTTCGAGTTGTTTGAATTATTAATAAAGTTACTGGATGAACCATTTATTTTAAAAACTTAAGTAGATTGTGGTGGTCAACTACTTAGTGTGTTAGCTTCTTTCATATTTTCTGAAAAGTTTAATTCTATTCGTTCTATTTAATAAATAATTAAAATAAAATGGATTATTTTTTCCTTTCTAGAGCAAAACAATTATTGGGTGCTTTTTGTTTGCGGCCTTTTTTTGAGAATAACTATTAAAACGTAGACGCCGTCGATACGTAAGTATAATTAGAATTACCCTTATGAAACATTAGAAGGCATAGCTGGTCTTGTACGCTAGTATTAGATTTTCTAAAAATTACTTATTTTAACGCATTAGGGCCAAGTATCAAATGATTCGAAACCCAATTAGTTCGTGGGTGTTGGAGGATAGAGGAGGAGAGAACCGGCAATTCTATGAAGCATTGGGGTCAGCTTTTCTTCTGGCTCAATTTGATCTGACCTGCACTCAGTGTTGATGAGCTGGTTCGCGAATTATATTTCATACTCTCGTAACTTTCGGTACTGCTTTCTATTTTTTATTGTTAAGTTTTGGCGTGTGTTTGTTATTTTGTGTTTCTGAAATGAATAGAACCAATAACCATTTAAAAAATCAATTTTCCTCGTATTCATTCGTCGAAAAATATTAGATAAAGCGGTTTTGTATGCCATTACCAGATTTAGACATTTCAAAAATGTAAAATCTTTCTGCCTCTATTTTATGCACTTTGCAAACAGAGACGAGAAATTTTAGTAGAAGCATTTACTTAAAGAATAACTGAATGTGCTGATGTGACGAACAGTAAGTTTTTTTCGTGTGCATTCCTTGTCTTTTAGTCGGCGAAGAGTTAACATAAATGAAAAATGGTGTATTGTTTAAAAAAAATTGACAAAATTATTTAAAAACATTTTCATTAATTTCATTCTTCAAATTATTAATAGCCACTTCTAATGTGGTTAATCCATCATTTAGTTTGAGATTTTCATTTTCAAAGTAAGTGATTAGTTTTGGTAAATTACCAAAGTGTTCCTGAAGAAAGTACAACTGATTTTTTTCATTCAGAAATACTTCGAACATCGTAATTATACATGTAATGAAATTTTGTAAACTACCGAAATTCTCTGCATAAAATCTAGTAGCTTCCAACCATGTTCCCCATCTAGTTATTACTGGAGAGGGTGACAGTGACAAAGATGGAAGTTTTTCCATGTAAAGAGCTACTCTCAATGGTGCATTTCTGAAAACTATTTTAAAAGCGGATGCAAGTCTATCAACTTCCGGAAAGGTGTCTCTGATATATTCACAGATTCTGTGGAGAGCCTGTGCTACACAAGTAATATGCAGCATATTAGGATATGCTTCCTTTAATAGTCTGCCTGTTTTTAATATACGATATATGCAGCACTGTCACTGACAAATAAAAGTATTTTTTCTTTGTTCCGGTCGTCCGAATGAAGCATTTGGTGTATGTTCTCGTAAATGGTTTTAGCTACTGTTTCCGCTAAACTGTATTTATAACTTTTGTTGCTATTATATATGCGTTACATGGAATAGTTGGATGTAGTACACCAGCTACAACATTTACCATACAGCGTCCTAATATGTGGACAGTTTCGTCGGCGCTTATCCATAAGTACTGATTTGAAAGATCCTTCTAATGCGTTCTATTGCTTTCCTGTAGCGCTTAGGAACATAATATTTAGATTCATCAGGAACATTTCGATTAGTATATTTTTGGAGAAATGTTTCGAAGGTGGGATTGTTAAGTTTTTTTAATGAAATATTTGCCGCCATTAAAGTTTCACAGGTTCTTCGTTAAAATTGTCAGATTTCAAAGGTTTAATTTCTGTGTATGTTTGCGATGCGAAGTAACATTTTAAGTGCGATTTCTTGATATTTTTTAACGATATAAATAAATAAATTTCGAAGTCACTGGCAATGGACACACAATAAGTATGACCCTTATCCAACTCGCCAATGCTTCAAGATGCCATTCACGACGTTGTTCCATATCATATCTGAAAAGTAACGTAAATAATGTTCTAGATCTAAATAAATGAAAACTAAAAATGTATGCGTAAGTTATTGAAACTTAACGAAATTCGCTGGGCACTTACGTCAAAATAATTGGAAGAAGGAAATTCGATGAAACGATATTAAACAGGATCCATTATAAAAATTACGAGGTATGTAATTAATAGTTAAAACAATGATAAAAAGAAACTAACTCACCGTACTTTCTTTATCTTGCGAAATGTAAACGAATAAATAAAATAAATTATAAAAACTCCTCACGCTACTATCTACGCTCATGAAGAAAGGAATTTCACTGTAATATTGAAGTAATTGCGTCGCAATTCAAGGACAAAAGACGGATGTGCTGTTAACAGAATGAATAGTGCTATTCAATAACCGCGTGTGGTACTTCGCGATGTTATAGACTACTTACATGGTCCATTGTACATTTTACTAGATTTTATGTTAAGTCGGTTTTAGAGTTTTATATTGTCAAATAAATTTTTAACATGTTACATAAAAATGTGTGTGCAAAAGTGTCAAGTAACTTAACAAAAAAAAGTAGACATTTTAAAAACCATTGCCGCTAATAAAAACCAAACGCATTAAGAGATTTATCTAAGGCAAATGAAAAGTGTTTAGAAGTTAATAAATATACCTTTACCATTAAGCAAAAAAAAATCGGTAACGTGATATATTTTATAACTGAAAGTTGAATTGTATTTGATAGCAAGGTTCTGCAATATTTTCTAGACTGAACTTAATACTTCGCCACTAACACTATATTAAATGAATAGAATCTTTCATCATGAATCAGTTATATAGATACCTTGCGTGTTCCGAAATGTTTTTAAAAACACGTTTTTCCTTTGTGTATAGTACGTGTGTATAGTCCTATTAATTTTATCGACATTTGCTGTATTTATTACTTTGACAAAATATAAATATAATTATTCTTTCAAGAGAAGAACAACATTAATATATATGCACACTACTCAAAAAGTAAAAGTATGTAAGTCACTTTTTTAAACTTCGATTTTTTTCTAACATTTAGTGATATTTGGATCAAACCTGGAATATACATTCAACTGTCATTTATTCACGTAACTACAAAATTCTACTCGAATACTTTTTGTTATAGCCAACTTCTAACCTCAAATGTTCGAACAATACAAAAACTTAAATGAAAAAAATAACTTTAGGAATAAATATTTAAGCAGGCTTTGAGCCATTTTAGTTTTAAACAATGTTAAACTGGTTTGACTGTTCACTAACATTTAAAAGAAGCAATGGCTCAGCAATTAACATCGTATCGATAGAAGTTAGTAGAACTCTAACTTTACTGAAAGAAGGATATTCACAACGTTATGTTGTCCAACAGCTTGGGGTTGTACAGGGAATTGCGTGGAAGTTTTGGACACGATATCGAGAAACAGGTACCGTAACAAGGCGCGCAAGTACAGCTCGGCAGAGGAAAACTACAGCAAGTGATGACCGTCTTCTGCGATTGCAGCCCCTTCGAAATCGGACACAAACTGGGCGTGACCTGCAAGAAAATCTAGTAAGGGCAAGAGGAGCAAGAATTAGCGATCAAACTGTCCAAAATAAGCTGAGAGAGGCGGATTTGAGAGCAAGACGTCCTTCAAAAGTGCCTAAGTTGACTAAAGAACACAGTAGAAGAAGATTTGAATTTGCAAGAGAACACTTAAACTGACAACTTCATTGAACTCCTGTTATGTTTAGCGATGAGTCCAAGCTTGTTCTGTCCCCTTTAGGTGGTGGATCTATAATAGTGTGGGTGGAATAACAATAAACACTCTTACGGACCTTGTTGTTATTCACAATGGTGAAATAGCAGCTCGAAGGTAGATTGATGAGATTGTAGAACTTCAAGTCATTCCTGGAGCAAATGTTGTTGGTCAAAATTTTATTTTTATCCAAGATAATGCCAGACCGAACGTTGTTTAAGTCGTCACTGATTATCTTGATGATCACAAGAAATATTCCTAAATTTGTTTGGCCCGCATACAGCGCAGATATGGATCCAATTGAACATGTTTGGGATCAATTAGGGAAACGTGTTCGACGACGTCCAAGTCCTTCAATTACAACTGAACACTTGGCACAGGCCTTAATTGAAGAATGGGACAATTTTCCTCAAGACGCTTTGCGAAGGATTATTTATAGTATGCCACGACGTTGCGTAGTACTTGGACAGGCAAGAGAAGGCTATACTAGGTATTAACTTCACAATTTTTACAAATTAGCCAAGTTATTAGACTTTCTTTTAATTTGATTTGATTTCGACCGCCTTATTTTTGCACATATTAGTACATAAAAGTTAGTAGTAGGTTGTTGCAGTGTTTTACTGTTTTTAATTTGGTAAAATTGATTCTATGAATAATGGATCATTACATATTCCAAGTTTCATACAAATCTCCTAAAATATAAAAGAAATATCGAAGTTCAAAGAAGTGACTACTTTTATTTTTTGAGTATTGTATATAGTATAATTTAATAATTAACATATTGCTATGGTTTTCTCCCCGCAACATTTTGAAAAGATTTAATTATGTTTGTATATTGTATTATATTTGAATTTTTATATATAGACTTGCGTAGTTCGAGGAAGCCGTTTGGAGTTGCTGGGCAATGTAAACGGGGAGGACATTCAAAATTAGGATGAAAGAACACGAGAGAAGCCATAAAGAAAAGAAAACAGATTCAACTTTCGCAAATTATTGTTTAGAAATTAATCATAGATTTAATATAGACTTCAAAATTTTACACATTCAAGGAAAAAGTAAAAAACTTAACCTATTAGAAAACTTAGAAATTAATAGATACAATAGTTTAGGATTAGCTTTAAATGACCAACTAGATTTAAACAACTCCCCTCTACTAAATTTAAGATTGTAAAAATTTTTCCACCACCATTCCCCAATAATTTTCACATAAATATTCTAACTTGCATTGTACATATTAAGTATTCATCCACCTGATGAAGCCATTATATGGCGAAACAATATTGTAGTGGTATTTACAATAAAATAATTTTTTGAAACTAGAAGTTTAATTACTTATTTCTTAGCGTTATAATGCAGTTTCAACAAGTATCTCCTTCGTCAATTAACTTTCCTTTTACCTTTGTTTGAATTTTTGTACTGACGCCTGTTAAATTTTGTAGAAGAGAAGTACCGCGTTTTCCTATTGGAAACCCGGAGAGAAAGCTGTCTCATTAAAGAATTTAACCGATTGAGCATTAAAGTTCGACAGTGTTGTGGTGAATAGTGGTTCATCTTTATTCTTACCCACTATTCATAGCAATATGTTTAATGCCATTCACTGTAGTTTTTTTTAATTTCAAGTATTTAAGAGATTCTCCAAAGGACTATTTAATTTATTCGTATTTTAATAAGAAAATAAGAATAAGAATGCTTTATAAAAATATTTTCGAATATTTTGATTTAATTAGTTAAATTAAAAGAATATTATAGTTGTTATAAATGGAAACCTAATTTGTATGACTACGTCAGTTGACAAAAACAAAATTTCTAACGTTTATAATGTTTTTTTCAACGTTCAAATGTTTCAGGAAATCTAAATTAATTTCAGCAATGCATTAGCAGAAATAATTATAGATTTAGAATACCAAGTAACAAGTATTCTAAATCCATCCCATTCAATATTGTTATCCTATAATTGGGAAAATTCTATTAGACAATAAATATGTATTATTATATATTATATTTTATACAATTCTTACGCTAATGTTGGTCATAATTTGGAGTATATATTGTATTTCACTGACGACCTGTTTTCTTGGGATTTTCTTTTGCCGCTCTATTATTTATGTGTATTTTTGCATTCACCTAAAATACCCCATCCTGGGTGGCTTTTGCTGTATTCTTTTTGCGATTATCTTCTAGGTCGCATGTTTGTGACTTGTTTTATTGTGTTTTATCTCTAGTACACGTTTGTTTTGTTTTCCTTTTGATTTCATACTTTTGTTCTAGTATATATTCTATGAGTTAATTCACTAAATATATCTTATGGACGTATACATTAAATAGAGTTATATAATGAGTACAGTATTCTTTTGTTAATTTCGAAGTCGAAAATTAAGAAACGTATGTATTTTTGGCATATTATCGGTTTGACAATTATAATTCTGAAAGGATATGCATTAGGAACAATCCCAGGTGCAATATAATGCAGTAAATCGATGCAGATACTTAATTAACATCCAGAGATTGCAGTTCATGTTTAGAAACGTGTTTTAATCATATAATTATTGTTAACAGATAAGGAGTTTTATTATAAATCCACTGAATTTTGTTTAGAGTTATTGCTGATGAGTATATAATAAATCAGTTTTATTGTTAAATATTGTTTACTAATTACTTGCCGTTTATTGTGCACTTATAAATGTAGACAAACCTCGAAGATTTACAAAATTCACAGTGAGGAGTAAGACACAAGACAGAGTTTATATAATACAGTTACTTAATTATATTGAAGCTATTTATATTATACTGATTTTATAACTTCCTTAGTTTTGTATTGTTTAGCGTTGGCGGTGTAACCATAAAATTCAAACAATTTATAACTAGATAGTTGTCAGGTTGTCAATTTTAGTAACCGCGAAAGCGGCGGGGTTAATTACCATACGCTAACAATCTCTTAAATTAATGCTATAAATTCCTGGTTATGCTCATCACTTATCTAATAAAAATGTACCTTATTAGGTTAAAAATTATTTTGAGTAAATTCCAAATATTTCCGTTAAAAAATAAATGGTATATTTTGAACTTCTTTTTGAAGAAAAATAGCACAGATTCATCGGTTCCTCTGGTATGACGTTTATGCATGAATAGAACAGTTCGTAGTGCTGTTGCATTTTTGTCAGAAAATCGTATTTTTAAACGAGTAAAATTATTACCGTGACTAACTTCCAGACTTTTATAATTATCTTCTCAAGCCAAGATATCAAGGTAAAACTGTAATTGCTATATGTGGATGTAAATGGACCATTAACGATGCTGTCTTAATTATAATTGCAGTGGATAAGCGTACATAATGGACTAGACGTAATCACACAGTTTATGTGAAATATAACAAGTCCGTATCTCAATGTTGTATAAAATACGATTTTATATTTAATATCGAAAACACTCTTACTGTATTATTATGAATTTTCAGTAAAAAATAATTATATAAATTAGGTAGAACATGTAACTTACACATATATACATATACAGGGTTATGTATGGATCCATTCGAATATACAAGGTGGTCCATAAAGATATTAACTTTTTGAATAGAATTAAAAACAATACAAATTGATCTACTTGAACAAATTTATTTTTAAGGCTTACAAAAATTACGGGAAATTTATTTTTTAAAAATTACGTTATCTAAATGTGCCCCATTTGTGTCCAGGCACTCTTGAAGACGACCTCTCCAATTTTCCATAACGCGGCGGCAAGTGTCTGCAGTTATGCCTTCGATTTCTTCTCGAATATTGTTCTTTAGTTCCTCCAGAGTGGCAGGGCGGTTGCTGTACACTCTACTTTTGAGATAACCCCATAAAAAAAAATCACAGGGACTCAAGTCAGGGCTTCGGGGGGGGGGGGGGGGGGGGGGGGCACTCAATATCCCCTCTTTGAGAAATCAGTCTTCCCGGAAAAGGCCCCTGAACGACAGGCAAAGAAAGATTGGAAGTGTGGCAGGTGGCTCCGTCCTGTTGGAACCAGGTGTCCTGAGTGTATCCTTCAAATTCTTGAAGAGCAGGAGTGAGGAAAGTTTGAATCATGTCTACATAACGCCGAGAATTTACAGTGACTGTGCGACCTTGTTGGTCTTCGAAAAAAAAGGGACAATTATTCCGGATGCCGACATTGCAGCCCATACTGTGACCTTCGGACTATGCAAAGGCCTTTCATGTTTCCGTTTAGGGTTTTCACTACTCCAGTAGCGACAATTTTGACGTGGCCATTTAGGTGGAAATGGGACTCATCGGAGAATAAGATGTCGACTGCTGCTGGAATTCGGTTCCTTATTTCGTTAGCGAATAAAACTCTATTAGCGGGATCTGTCGCCTTCAGTTCTTGCACTATTTGAACCTTATACGGATGCATGCCTAAATCTTTGTGAAGAATGCGAAGCACCGAGGTTCTCGTCACATTTAAAGCAGCTGCGCGCTTTCGAGTTGATACGGTTGGTTGGTCGCACAGACTGACTCACTCTCTCGATGCTCTCAGCGGTTCTCGCCGACCTTGGGCGTCCTAAAACGCGCTTATTTAACGTTTAACCAGTTTCCTCAAACTTATTAATCCATTGCTTAATCAGCTGAATACTTGGACATTGCTGAATATCGTGCAAATTGAAGTGTTGTCGATATCTACTGCGCGCAATGGTGGCAGAATTGTTGTTACGGTAATATTCGCGCACACAAAACGAGCGCTCCTCTCCTGTGTAGCGCTGCATGATGACTAAGTTTCCCAGAGCCGAGCTATCGTTTAAGACCGACCCCACCTCTCTACCTTGCGTATAAAATTTTCTACATCACAAGCAAATATAAACAACTTTTTGGACCACCTTGTATTTGATACGACTGCTTAGATTCTAATAAAATTTTCCATATTTAATCTAATACAAATAGAGAATTCGAAGAGCATATCTATTTTCAATCTGACTTCCGGTTTAGCCAAAAATGATGTTATTTTAAATGGAACCCTTGGAGTTTAGCAATAACAAGATTTGGCACTCTCGTATTTTGTTCAATAACGACAGAGATATTTATTTAAATCTAATAATTAAAGACCGCACGCACCAGGCCGAAATTACGATGGACCATATAAATAGCTTATAACTAGAGAACGGACATTCTTACCACATGACTATATTGTTATTGTTTTCGCGGCGAGAGCAGGTGTCCGAGTAAGTCAAACACAAAATCTTCATTGTATTACCCCGGGATGTTCTGAGCGAAGTTTATAAACATATTCAAGAAGTTTATAAACATTTCCAATTGCCGATTGCGTCTAATGGAATATTTTCTCCGAATACAATAGCGGGCTTGTGCATTGTTAACGCTGCGGACCAGATGGCCGGGTAAGTCTAACAAATACTTCATTGAATTACGCCGAGTCATGTGGTAAGAATGTCCGTTCCCTACTTATAACGTACAATACGCAATTATTGAATAGCACTATTCATTCGGTTAACCGCACATCTGGTTTTTATTATTGAATTGCGACGCAATTATTTTAATATTATAGTGAAATTTCTTTCTAGGAGTGTAGGAGTAGATCCTTATCAGGTGTAGTTTTCTGTATTTTTGCCTAAATACGCGTCTAGTGTAATTAATACTATTAAGGTCTGTCTGTATCCATTTCATTATTCCAAATGAGTATGTTGAAGTGAATATTGCGAAAGTGTATATTACGATGTAATATACGAGGATCAGTCAATATCTAATACCTCCTATGTTTTTTCTATCTAAATAAAGTTAGTTAAGTGAAAAATTTGCAGTAGTAACTTTCTGCGTTAACAAGTGGTAGCACTGCAGTCGCTTGAAAAATGTCCCACATCGATGTTGGTATTAGACAGCGTTCTGTGATTGAATTCTTGAATGTAGAAGGTGAAACGCCCATTCACATTCATGAAAGACTGAAAAATGTGTACGGGAATGCAACAGTGAATGTCAGTACTGCTAGACGATGGGTTTGTTGCTGTAACGAAGCTGACGAAAATCAGAGCGGCAGGCCGGTGACTGCAGTGACTTCACGCAACATTCAGCGAGTCGATGACATAATTCGTGGTGCCCGTCGGATGACTCCAGATAAATTGTGTCGCATTCTCTCTCTCAGTAAAGGCAGTGGGATGGCGATTATTCAACAACTGTGGTGTTCAAAAGTTTGCGCAAGGTGGGTACCAAGAAAATTAACCGACCAGAATAAAGAAACAAGAAAAACAATAGCCTCACAACACCTGCAGCGCTTCCATTTGGAGGGATATGAGTTTCTGGAAAAAATTGTGACCGGGGACGAAACATGGGTTCATTTTCTTGAACACGAATCAAAGCGGCAGCCGATGGATTGGCATCACACAAATTCACCGAGAGTTAGAGAATAGAAAGTTAAAAACTGTGCGATCGGCAGGGAAAGTTATGGCGAAGTGTTCTGGAATGCAGAGGGTATAACTATGGTAGATTTTTAGGAGGGATGCACAATAAATTCTGTCCAATACGTCACAACCCTCAAAAAGCTTAAGCACGTCTTCAGCGAGTTCGCCCAACAAAAGCTATGGAGGATGGAGGTCTCTTGCATGACAATGTAAGACCACACACCAGAGATTGTGAAAATTGGATGGGAAGCTTTGTCCTATCCCCCATACAGCCCTGACTTGGCACTATTAGATTTCCATCTGTTTGGACCGCCAAAAAAAGCTCATCGTTGGATTCACTTTGAAGATGAGGAGGCCGTGAAAATGTCTGTGCGTCAAAGGTTTAGGAAACAGGACCGTGCTTTTATCGCCCTAAAATACATGCCCTTGTTAAAAAATGGACCAAAACTGTGGAAATGGATGGAGATTATATTGAAAAGTGACAAATTAATCATTAATATTGTGGTTTTCAATCTAATTGCATTTTTATTTCTTGGCAAATAAAAGGAGAAAAAAATAGAAGCAATTAGTTTTTGACTGACTCTCGTAGTTAATAAGTTCAATAATTTAGTGATTTCTTACAGTATAGTTTGTTATTCTTTACTAGGCTTAACGTTGTCGGATAAGTAAATTATTATTATGTTTGTGATAATTTTTCAGTTGGGCTCAATTAATAGACACGGTAATTAAGAATTAACTATATTAATAAAAAGAAGTAACATTAACAATGTTTATACTTATGTAGATATTTATGTCTGCGATGTTTATTTCACGACGATCACTGGCCGAATGAATCATCCTTCGCTTAAGTGTTTATACACTTGGGAAGTGTCTCTAGAATAATTCGTGACTAAAATATTCCGGGAAGTCCCTTGATGTGCACATCGTGTGACTGTCGCATGGCGTACATCACAATAATTATAATAATATATTAAAAATAATGGTAATCATAATAATAATAATTATTATTATTATTACTATTATTATTATTACTTACAATTACTTTTTTACTTAATAAATATAAGCAGTCGCAGATAAGTATACTAAAATTTGAAGGCGAGTATGATCGATTGCAACATTAAATTGCTTTCTTTAAAGAAGATAAACTAAAATCTTATTGGATCGGAACATGATTGATTGTCGTTTATAAACATGTATATAGACAAGCAGAGAAGTTATATTTCATGCTCAAACTGTGTCTGAAAATGAAAACTTTAAAATGAATTTTAGTAATTGATTTATAAATACTTTACATAAACGGAAGTCCGTCCTATCAGTTTTTAATATTACTAGAATTACGTGAATTCGTGAGATGAAATTCTTTATTTATTTAATTTCTGAAGGTCAACAGACATTAACATTAGGCATTAGGGTGTACATGAACATATATATAAACATAATATACAATGAGTACGCACTGTAATACAATGGAAACGGTGGAGTAAATTGAACCAACATGTCACATAAAAGGAAACAATGTAGATGTAGACAAAGAAAACAAATTATGTAACAAAATTGATATAAATAAGCATAGAAGGTTCTCTTCAACAAAAGCTTTTCCAGGGCGCACTGAAACATCATTTTAGATTCTAAGTTCATTGGTAAAGCATTAAACTATTTAATAACTCTAAAACCTAGACCCCTTTTGAGAAACTATATGAAGTATGAGGCAAGTGAAAAATCACTAGATATAATAGTACCCGTAACATTATCAGGCGTAAATACATATTTGTTTCCTAGTAAAAAAAGTAATAATTCGAGTATAGATTTGTATACGAGTATAAGTTAGATAACGTTAGAGCCCTTGTATCCTGCAAATTAGTATCTAATAAATAAAAATATACTCAACATCTATAAGTGAGTACATATGTGCGTGATTAAATAATTTTAATGACAGGAGGTCAATATGCCTTTTTAATATTTTTGTTCCATATAGGATGGAAGCTTTCAATTTGTAAACAAGATACTCGTATACGTTATATTTATGGTAGTATGGGTCTATAGGTACATTGGAGAACAGCATTGATATCACTCATAACTAGCATGGAAAGATTCTAATGTAAAGTTTAGACACGAATATTCCATTGTTTGAATAATGATGTTAATTTAGAAATAACCCGTACCACAACGGAGCCTCAAATCCTGGGCATGCATTTAAACAATTAATTTGTCATAATAAGTAGTAAAAAAAGTGGTACATCGTGCTTTGCTTATGTCTCCAAATTTAATAATTTTTCTAGTGCTGATGCTGGCAACTTGCTTGTTGAAATATGTATCGACGATTCAAAACTACATTATGCTAAAGGTTACTTTAAATTGACTCGGCTACCGTGCGCGCGCAGGTGCAGTCTTGGCGAACTGAAGACGTTTGGAAAATGTCGAGATCGGTAGTCGTAACGCAGAATTTAAAAACGAGGCCCTATTTATTGTGTATGCACTTAGTCAGTGGAGGCGGTCATGCATAAACTAAAAAGATGGTAGATAGCGCCACCTAGTTTTACGTACGGAGCTTCGGGAATGAAAACTAGGAAAAGTGCTGCGCTTTCATAGGCGCATGCGCTTATAGATTGCTAAATTAAGATAAAACGTCGGATTAAACTAAAGGAGGGGCACCTAAATTTAGAAAAAAGGAATTAAAATTCACCAAAAATGTGACAATTTAGTTATTCAAGCGATTTAAATTAACTTATACCTAGGATCAAAAATATAGTTATACCTTAGATTTGTAGCGAAAGCTTACAATGGAATTACACACAGTATATTACCTAAGCATTAGTAACATGTTATCAAGAAAAGTAATGAATTAACATAAATTACAGTTTATTTAAATCTTCTAGCAAGCCTATGATTTGCGTGGTGACGAATCAATGCAATATATTTCGTGAATGTTACACAAAGTTGTCGTTAAATTACTTAAATATGTGAAATCAATTCAATTAACTATTTATTTAAATACCAAATTATTTTAAAAATAAATTCTATAACTATATATGTACGATAATTAATTTTAAAATTGTATAATAATCAAATAAATAAAAAAAAAATGCGTGAATTACGTGATAATTCAAGTTCCAAATATACATATATACGAACATAACTAACTATTTTCGATTCCTTGACTATATGCCGCTTTAATTGGCATCAATAATTTAAATCGTTGTAAAAGCAAATATAAAAAAGGAAAAGAAAAATACGACAATTTAAATTTCCCCAAAAAATGAGTCTTTGTAGAAGTACCTCGGCTATATGTGGTGTGCGACGGAGATGGATGGACCCACAGCTGGTGCGTGTTCTTGTCACCAGATGTCCAGTCAAGATGATGTTGCTTTGATTTTCTGTTTTCGCTGTTTGCTTGGTTGTCTGTCTTCCTCGTTGCGAAATATTATATATCCCGTTTGTCGGACAAAGAAAGCCTAAGTCTAATTACATGTAATTGCCTCACAGTAAGACGCCCAAAATCACTAAGGGTAGCAGGCTTTCTAGTAGCTACCAAACACACTTTTTTGAAACCGCTAAAGAACGAAAATTACCTTAAAAATTAAGGTATAGCGTGGCCTTTCATCTCGCTTTATGGAGCGCACCAAGAAACAAAACTACACACTCGCACGTCTAACAGGATAATCCTGTAAAATCGTCAGAAACGGGATCAAATTCAGTGCACACAATCCACTCCAGATGGCGCAGCCGGGAGTACAAAGAAAATAACGAATATAACGAACTAAATTTAATATATAAATCTTTATCTAAAAACTTGTGAGAGAGTGAAAAAAAATAAATGTAATAACTATCCGATTTAATGAGACGAATAATGGGATTCTGTAGTGATTTTAGGGCACCCGCGGTGAGTAAAATGGACACAGAGTAAAGTGTTAAATATATAGAGCAATTTCTAAAATCATCGTAACGTGCTAGTAATAAATCTGCTAGAAAACCGTTAGCAAACAAGCGAACGAAGCATAAAGCATCCTTAGATTTAGTACTTCATTAACAACTACTGTGAACTTTTAAAATCTAGTACATAATTATTTTGGTTCAGCATTAAATGAAAGGATAACGTAGCATAAGTTAAAATATAGTTTTAAAGAAATTATCAATAATTATCTTCTTTCAGTTAGTAAACCCGTTCCAAAAGTAGAACATAATTCAAATAATGAAGATGGTAAATCCAATCAAGTCAAATGATAAACATTTTACGGATTCGAATTCGTCCAACTTCAGTAATGCGTATGTTATATACACAACCATCACATCATACTCAGCTTGCCAGTAACTGCTTTGTAGAAAAGAGATCTAAGCGATGCCGCCGTAAGGAACCTCATGGTTTGAAATGCACAAGTGGTGAGAGAAGAGAAATTACAAGAAATTCATTTGTATATCAAGCATGTCGTTTTTAACTAGGTGTTTTGCAATACTTTGAATAATTCTCTCTTGCTATATAAATCATGGTTTCTTTCGTTGGTCAACAAAAGTTTAAAGGAGCTTGAACATTTAGACTAATTTTCAGTGCATATGTGGATGTCTAGTAAAGAGTTTCGCAATTTTTTCTGTTATCTTTGCTGTGCCCCATGTTCAACACTGTGATTATTAGGCTTAGGATTTATTTATTTAGTGTATGGCATTTAAGCACATCCGTACATACCAAAAATAAAAAGTATACAACACAAATAAATTATTCACCAACAAAAATCCAATAATTTAATCTTAGTCTATTGTACTTTCCGTCGCATTCAGGAATTTCCCAAACTCTCCTCAACAATATGACGTATGGTTTGACGCACAGCATCTCTCTCGTACCAGTAACCTTACCCCGCCTATAGAAGCTGCTCACGTACCTTCTATTATTTGACCTGGTTTTGCTTAAGTCTAATCATGCTTTACGTTGTAACTTCGATGCCGGTGGTTTGGTGTCAATACAAACAAAGCAGTTTGATGATGTACTTATAGCCAGGAGATCAAGGTGATTCCGGATTATCTGGCTGCCTTTTATACTAGCTCATTAAGCGTTATCCAGGGTGCATGTGTAGTATTCTACTACGGACACGAACTAGCTCTAGACCGCAGGTTTAGGATATTTATGCACTAAAATACTTCAAATATGCACCCAATGCACCACGCTTCTTTAGAGTCGAATTCATTAACAATTTTTTCAGAATTTCAAAATTTTCAGCGTAATATTCAGCAACGTCGATCTAAGATCCCCCTCTTGTAATGATTGGCGCGGGTGGAATTGGAACGTCTTCTGCAATTTCCCGAAACCTCTGGACACTAGTTGATGCTTTAAGAAATATCATTTTCACAGTCGATATCAGCAAACTAACATCTGGATAAAGAGTACGAACTAAATCAGCTACTCGGGGTAAAGCATACGCTACCAAGGTCACATGTATCATGTTTAGGTAAAAGATCTGTAATCCCCGCATTGCTTTGCATTTGCTTTGGTACAGCATCGCTACAAACTAGTAGCACTTTTTCGTATAAAATCCCAGACGGCCATTGAAAACAGCGACTGTTAAATGATTCACTTTGTCAAGTTCTTTTAAAGTTAGCAGATATGATTGATCTTTTTCTTACTTAATTCCTAATATACAAATTACAAAATATTCTATGCATCTTTCAGTTCAACGTCGGTTGTTTCATCTAACGATACTCAAATAGAATGATCCTCTACTTTTCTCTTAATTTTGTAAGTGTTGTTCTATGAAACTCAAAAAAGTAATTTTTTCTTACCGTCGAATCAGCTGGAATATTTTCTTTTGTATACTTCTCCATAAAGTTGCGAAAAACTTCATTTTTTAATTTAACTAATGGAATGTCAGCGCAAATAAAAGCGGAATACCGTATACCTTGCGTTTAGGTCCGAGTAAATTAGAAATTAACACTTATCCTTCGTTAATTACACTTTTACGATTTTTATTGGTTGCATGTTTTCTGGTTTGAAGATGGTGAGTGACTTGAAACTTTTTTGTCGTCGAAACATGAACTTCAGCATTTACAAAATAACAGACACCTATCTGTTGTAAAATCATTATAATCCTTCACAAGTTGACTTAAAATTGCACTTACAGACTTTTTTCCTTTGGCATCTTGATGAATGTTCATTTTATTGTAACTAGTACACAACTAATACAGATTGTTGGAATGTAAAAGGGCCTGGCAAAATTAAGGATATCCCTGCTATATTTATTTCACGTTGTTTGATTATCCGGGTAATTTCCGGCAATCCTCTAAATATTTCCATGTATTGTGGTTTCAAAACACTAACTATTGTGTTGACTGTAAATAGTAAATCCAGCTTTAGCATGCTCTTCACTTCACTTATCTATGGTATAGAAGATGATTTAATTATCTACTATAAAGTGCCTGTATTCAGTTAATGTGTTATTTTACTATGCAAAATGACTTAGTGCTAAAAAGTTTAATACGAACCGGTTGACATACAAACAACAGAAATCGCAAAAGTGTAACTATACTAACAAGAACATTAAATATTTATGTGAAGTGATAGACTGTTTAAAAATAATACTTTGCTGAAAAAAAAATCGAATACGCGTTTATAGTCAAATAGGTTCAAAATATGCACCTATACATAACAACAACTAAAATATGCACTTGTGTATATATTTATGCAAATGCATAATTATCCGAAGCCTAGTGATTATTAATTATATCTACTGAGGACGACAACCCAGTTGTCGAAATGTGTATTTAGGATACTAGTATTAATTTTGGTATGGAGTTTCATACCGTTTCTTAATTTTATAGACGGAATTTTAAAACTAATTATCAACTTGGTATTTTTCAGGTAATGTAATTTAAATGAATTAATTAATTGATTAGAAAATGCATATTTAAAACGCATTTATTTCACTTTTTTGTATGTTTCATTAAAACGTCTCAGCCATATCCTATTTGAATCAGTAAATTTTCAGAATTTTTTTTTAAAAAGAGTAACTTATAGAGTAATAATTTAAAGACTAAACTTTAAAAATGCCAGTCCTTTTCCCTTACATTTTGTATATCTCTTTGTTGTAGTAAATAATGAATTTTATAGCAAATAGTGTCTATATTCACTAATCTATCTGTTTAAGGCAAAGTAGAAAACAATGTTCTTGGAAACGTAACATGAAAAATTCGCTTTTTAAGTTCGTGTGATAAATGATGTCGAGCGTTTCTTCCTCTTTAATCGATTATTTTTAAGAATAAAGGCATTAACGAACATACATTACTAAATCTTAATCTTGACAAATAGCCTGCGAAAATATTTATTGAACACGATTACACATAGAATTTTTAATACAATGAATTTTCAATATTGTAAAGTTTGTCTTTTCGGGTTCTTAAATAAAACTATCGATAACTTTAGACACACTATATTAATAATAAAACGAATAACAATATAACTAAGAAACTAATTACTAACAATAAGCACATTTATGTATTTGTATTTATTTATGTTCACTCCGCGATGCTATGGTATAGAATAATCTCAATCCCTTCCTCGACGGTTTATATGTGAATGTGAAATTTCTTCTCGAGCGTTCTGCATGCATCCAGAAAGCGCCGGAGGTATGACGTGGGTTGCATCGTTGGATGAGTCATCACATTATGTTTAACAAGAAGCCTATCTGTATGTTTGTAAGGACAGAAGTATTAATAATGTGATGTAGGTTTGTTGGTCGTATACTATGCAGTGAAATATACATGAAAAGGTGTTTTAAATTTTCTACATAAATATAGAAAATCGTAAGTACTAAATTATATTATAAATTCTTGTCTAAATATATTCTAAACATGCAATTGAAAAATGGATATGTTTGAAACTATTCTTATTTTAATTTCTTATTTTTACAAGTGAATAGGCAGGATAAGTTTGTAAGCTGTAGTATGTTATGGTTATGGTTTTAATATAGTGAAATAATTTAAACTTGGTTTCAAGTACATTTGGTTACAAATACTGTTTTTCGCTGTTATTAATTATGTTTTTGGAGTAATAACAAAATGTCGCTGCTAAATTTACATAGGACACTAACTTGCTTTTGTTTTTTTCATTCCATTGTTATTTAGTTTCCTATTCAAATTTGTGTTTTTACAAGATTGTATTGCAATAAATGTAATTAATTTGAAGGATATAAATTTCTCAACTGATACTATAATTACCAGTATTAATTCTTAAGTGAATTTTTACAATTTTTTTATGACGATAATTTTTGTGAAATACCCGTAAATATAAAGTTTAGCCGCACTAAAGCAAAAGTATAGTTTTTATATGACATATTCAATAATTTTATTTAATAATTTTAATAAGTTATATTAATGTGAAATTCACTGTTATTAATTACTTTCATGACTGAAAATGATCAAATAAATTATTTGAAATATTATCGAAATCAAATATACGTTAAATTCTTTAACATAACTTTTTTTAAATTTGATAACAAATTAAAAAAAAAATCTCTCAGATTTGTTTTCATATACATATTATGCAGACACGCGGGTGAAAAAGGTTAAGTTGAAATTTTACAGTTTTAGTTGTTTAAAAATAGAATGTTCATGTTATATAATATGTGAGTTGCTAGGGACAATTATAAGTCACTGCACGATATCCGCAGACAGATATGATTTCCACTTCCTTACTACGTGTATATATACGAACTGTTATGAACTTCATGCGTTTGAGAATTAATAACTATTAAATCTCATTTTACATGCGATTGTCGCTATAATTTGTTATATTAAATTCTACAATTCGGCAAATCACTTTTGTCCTAGATTGTAGATTCAACAAGCTGCGACGTCAAACTGTACATGTTATCAGTACAAATGAAAAACGAAATATTTGTGAAAGCCACATCCGCCTGGAACGTGCAGATACCGGTATTTCACTGCCTTTACAGTCCATGAGTGCACGATATTCGCGGATAGATAAGACTTCCGCTTCCATACTACATGTATATATGCGAGGTGTGATGAACTTCATGCGATTCGGATGTGGCTTTCGGCAAAAGTTAGACGCAGTTTTTAATAGAAATCTAGATTTAATCACATTGCGGCAATTGTCTATCGGGACAATGCCTCTAAATCTAACTGCTAAATACGCTGAAATAAAAGAATATCTCCAGTATGCACCTATAACCAGTTGCGATGTAGAAAGGATGTTTTCTATCAACAAGGATGTATTTCATTCAAAGGGAACAAATTTTACAGAAGAGCACATTGGGAAAATATTGCTAGTTAATATTAATACTTCTTTACTTAACTTGAACTACAAAATGAACAAATAAAAATGTATTTCGTATTTTATAGATCACCAGCCGTTTGTTTTCAAATTATATAAATACAATTAAAAATTCTTTAAAAATAAAAATTTTCAATAGTACGCGTGTAGCCTCTCGTGTCTGGTCCCTAATTCAACAAAAGGCGACGTTGATATCATGGTCAAAATTGTCAACGGGTATATCTGTAAGAGACATTGAAATAAATCAGATGGCCCTTTGTTTTATTTTAAAACGTAATAGATGTTGATTTACATTATATGGACAACTAAAAATTCTGTTTCATCTAAGACTGCTTCTCACAGACGGAAGCAGTTTCTTATTTCTTTAGGACAAGGACCTATTAGACCACATGTGGCTAGAAGATGGAAAAGTCCAAGATTTCACAAACATGTTGTAGACGCCATGTACGAATTGGTTCCTCACCACAGACACACATTAGCAACTCATAAGGTCAACTGAAATCTTCGGGACGGTGTGTTTTATGTCGACGTAATAAAATCGCAAAAGTAGAAAAACAAGTCATTTGTGTAAAAACTTTATTTGTGCCGAACACCAAACAACTGTACAAACAATAACATGTTCTAAATACCAATTGCATCAAATAGAATAGAGGTATCATAGAAATATATGTTTATTATATAAATATTTTTTCTTAGAGAAAATTTTGCCTTATTTATTCCCTTTTACTTTCATGAGCGGCTGTATGAGCATTTTATTGAGATTGCAATATGGGGGTACATAATGTATCCCCTTCGTCAACCGCCTCATTTTCGTTATCGAAAGATTAAGTTGTTTCTTTGTTAGATACATAGGCTGATGATTGGTATTGAGCATCTTCTAGAAGGATATCCATTTTATATGTGTAGTATGTGCTCTGTTAAAAGTAACTGTTGCATTTTCTTTATCTACTCGTTGCAGGACTAAGGTTTTGTCTTTGTTTAAGTTTTTTAGGTCTCGAAATTCCTCTCGATTTATATTTTTTGTCAATTTTACATTTTTCATAATATTAGCGACATCTTCTGCAGTATCTTTGTTTAATGGTGGTTTTTCCGTTTTAATGCCTCCATATGATTTTCTCTGTGAGTATATGTGTATAAATAACATAGTATAAACTAAACTAAATAATAGTAAAAGTTGAGGTTAAAAAGATGTTTTTTCAATAAGGGTCGTTTTGGATAAGAAGAAAAAAACTGTAAATATCATTAAAATATATTTATTTCTACATTCTACATACTTTAATCTACCTTTCTACATAATTTCCATTTTTGTTCAAACATTTGTCATACCGTTCAACATGTTTTTGAACTCCCATGTTAAACAAATCTGCCGCCTGTGAAGAAGCCCAATACATGACAGCAGTTTTAACTTCTTTGTTGTCGTCAAACCGTCGACCACCAAGGAACTCCTTTGAGTACTGAAATAAGTGAAAATCACTGAGTGCAAGGTCTGTTCTGTAAGGTGGATGTTCCAGTTGTTCTTATTTAAAAGGCCTGATTAGATCTTGTGTTTGCGCAGAAATACGTGGCCTTGCATTGTCATAGCTGGATCACACCGGAAGATAGTAGGCCATGCCGTTTGTTTTGTATGGCACGCCGGAGATTTTTCGACGTCCCACAATACGCATTAGAATCAACTGTTGCGCCTCTTGGCATAAAATCCGCTAACAAATGTCCTGTCCCAAAATGCAGTTGCCAGAATCTTTTGTGCTGATGGTGTCTGTTTGGCTTTCACTCTGGTTGGCGACGATGTGTGTCGCCATTTCATTGACAGTTGCTTGGACTCAGGAGTCATGTGAGACTCCCAAGTCTCATCTCCTGTAATATGTGGTCCAAAAATTCATCTACTTCCAGATCGTATCGTGTCAAAACCGATAAAGATGCAGAAGGCAGTCTTATGATTGAACCCACCGACAACACAATTTTCGATATTTCAGTTTCCCGAAATAATGACGTACTAAACTAACCTTGAAACCCGTGGAAAATCAATTGATAACTTTAAAATCGTGAATCGCCGGTCCTTTCGATTTTTTTTGTTCACTTGACGAACCAAATCTTGGGAAATCAGAGAAGGTCGGCCAAGACGTGGCTCATCATGCACATCTAATAAGCCGCACTAGATTTGGAACTAATCTTCAGATACAAATAACACGGTCAGCTTTATTTCTGAGTTGATGATATTTTGCGCTAAAAATATTTCTGTAAATTTTATGGGCGGTAATAATGTTTCTTATCCATAAATTAAGGGCTTATTTACATATTCAAAATTTTAATTATACTAATTCTAATGTTTTTTTAAGAAATAGTTCTTGTATTAGATATTTTAATTTATATTTATAGAGAAATTGTTTGCTCTGTAAAACTTTTCTTTTACTATTTAATACGACATACAGCGAGGAAAATTATTGATTAGTACTTAACTATCTCATTATATTTCTCTTTTAATTGGCGCTCTGTCTAGAATTCTTAATTTATGTGTCGTAATTAGAATGCTCTAGAGAAACATACCTTTAATTAAATGTGTTTTGTAAATATCAAGAAAGCCGTTAACGAAGCTAACTAGATGTTGCTGAAAGGGTTATGAAAGGAAAAACTCGCACGTTCTAAGAAACATACATAATAGATGTTTTAACGAGTGGCTCCAAATAAATTTTTTTCTAAATTATGTATTAAGCTTATCACATGAACTTACAATATCTGAAGAGCTTAACACAGTACCGAATGTATTTTTCTATTCACTCTTGCATATTAAATAGAAAAATTCCTTATAGACATTTTTAATTTTACTTAAATTTTCTTTAAAGTTTCTTTTTATGTACATATAAAAGTATAAAAATAAAAATAATCATAAATAATCCGTGAGTTTTTACAAATAGAATAAATTCGATTTGCTGATTAAATAGCCTTATACAGACTTCGATAGCCTTAAGAATCATGGAAATAACAAACAAGAAAACTATAACAATAATTATTGTTACGTTATTTTACCAAACTACTATCGTATACATCGCATTTCTATACATTGAGTGAATTACGGCCAATGGCAGTCCACGATAGGCACGCTGACGACGCTTAACTCTGTAGGCGTGCGTATTAGGATTTTGGGGGTTGGAGCCATCAGATAGACTTTTTGGATTGGCCTGGGTTAGAGGTTTATAGTTTATTCGTATATTTTGCAGTTAATATTTTATTTATAAGTTTTCCCGTCAGCTTAACTAATTTACGTTCACATTTCTTCTTGTAAATTTTGTTTGTACGTTAACGGAGATGGCAATATTTATTTCCCTTCAGGGCTGTTAACCTTGTTTACCTCATTTCTTTTATATAAAGGTCCGTTCATATTTTTATACGTTATAATTGTTGATATTTTGGGAAAAATGTATCATTAAATTTTGTTCCAGTATTATTTATTTGTGCCGTTATTGATTTGTATCTCTATTCAGGAAACTTTTATAGATATTACGCCTTGTGGGGGTGCTTATAATATTTGCGTCCTCCGTGTGACGTATAAGTTCTACTTCTAGTGATTTTCCACCATTCCCTTCACCCGTATTTCACGGTGCCGTCATTTTTATCTTTTATAAAGGCACTCAACAACTTCGATAAGAACCCTGCCGTCTTCACTGACCCTAGCCCGGGTATTGGCTAGTTGAATTGTATCTTTACCATCGACCCTCCCAGTTTTGTGAGATAGATTTTGCTATTTACCGGTAGCATTATGTCATAGAACTTGTAGTAAATATAATTCTATGATGTATACTAACACCGCAACATACCAGGGGCATATCACTGAGCTTATACCCATAGATACATGGGTGGAGTAAAATGTGTCTCGGCTACAGGCCGAGGGAGATAATTTGACGTCTATAATAATAATAATTTATTCCTTTCCACTCGTAGAGAAGTTACAAATGATACATAACGGGTGTTCATTTGAAAAGTAAATCTAGTAGCATGTGATTTACTGAGAACATTTTGAAGTATGTCGTAAATTAAAATTTACTACTTAACCTACGAAGTCGTATATTTTGACAGTTTCATACATACAAATAAATAACAAATGTGATTGACATTATCAAATGTCATTTGGATTTACGTTTACGGAAAAACAAACACATACTAATATATATGTGTCTTATTCTATCAAAATTTGAAAGTAATCTAGATTGACTTTTCAAATGAACACACGTTATATGTATACACATTCTATATCTGTGCAAATTTTTATGGCAGCCGATAAACTTGTGACATCTGACGAACAAAAGAGACTACGCTGATAATAGCGATTTCCTCTTGATAGGCTAGACCTATACACGAAGAAGGAAAAATACGTATATTGGAGTACTCCATTAACTCGTCGTCAGATGACGACAATATACCAAAGAAATTTAGTATATCAATGCGTAAGCCACATTAAGGACTTGTTACAAATGCTACATATATTGTATCTGTACACATGAAAATACACCTCGTATTTTATCAACGTTTACTTCAGCCAAAAACGCGTGTTTCTGTCTAACGACATCATCAAGTCTAGTTAATAAAGTGACGTTTAACGACTCGCCTTTCGGAACAAATAGCAAATTTTGTTAACTCGTTAGACTCGTGACATCTGACAGACAAAAGATACTACGCCGATAATTAACGATAATAATTTATGTATAGGCCTAGCCTGTCTAGAGGAAATCGCTTTTATCGGCGTTGTCCCAAGATATTTCCATGTGTACAGATACAGAATGTGTATGCATATATGCATTATTTGTAACAAGTGCTTAATGGGGCTTACGCCTTGATATATGTACTGAATTTCTTTCGTAGAGAAGTATTGAAAACGTCAATTTAGTAAGTTAAAGAAATACACTGTACTAGAGATGCGCGATCTCATGATTTTTACAGAAAGCAGTAATTGGTGACCTTTCTTTTTCAATCAGCGTGATTTGAAATGGTGACTGAATCACCGTTTGCCTCTTACAATGGAGTGGTTATCCTAAAATGGTGAACTGACGACATCTTCGGCAAGAAAATCGGTGATTTGTTGCGTTATCACTACGTTTCACTCTTTTACTGCATCTACATACACCTACGCAAATAAATTAATAAATAAAAAAGAATAACAAATAAAAGAGAATTTCAAGCGATAGTATTTCTATTAACGACTATAAATTTTATAAAATATTTGAGTAATGTAGAAAATTACAGTTACTAAAATAGCTACAAAGAAAGAGATTATTATTGTAACTCATAACGAGAAGTTGATGGCTATGGATGATTAATTGAGTAGTTGTTTGGGCTATTTCCATCGTTTGCAGGTTTTGAATAATCCAAGGCTTCGGCAGTCAGTCAACTGACGTATTAAGGTTAGCCCTGAGAAAGCCCAGTTCTTAGTAAATAGCGTAGTGGTTAGTGTGACCGATTTAGTTCAAAGTTTCAAATTTCAGATCTGGTTCGAATTTCACAAGAGTACATTTCGCAATAAAAAAATTAGGAAGATATATATGTCAGACAAGAGTTTGGCAAGAACTGGCCCTTCTAAGGGCTACCCTGAAGACGACAGTAGATTGATTGCGGAAACGTCGAATTAATCAAATCCCACATACGATAGAAATAGCTCAAACAACTACTCAGTAATTATACTAAAACTAAAATATCGCATTAAATTTTAAAATAATTTATAATATTCTTATGTTTATTGATAGTTATCGCATAATTTACAATTTTGATTTAAAAAGAGTATAGTTTCAGCTTTTTCATCGTTCGAGCGACTTCTTACACTATTGCACTGCCCTGCTCTGGAAAACAATTGTTCACATGGAACACTAATAGCAACGGTACATAATCTTTCTTTAGAAACTGAAACCAAATAAGAAAACAGGAGGTTGTGATTTTCCACCATAAAAGCGGATTACCACGGTTATCCAAAATTTTTTCTTCTAAGTGTCTTTGCAACTCTATAATGGCTCGAGAAGAAGCTGTTCCTAGTGGGGAAAATACTGACACACTTTTATGAAATAAAAACCAGATATTTATTTCGTTGGGATTTAAATTTAAAGCAACTGTGGTTGTACTCGTAGCTGATAAATCAATAGTAGGGTGTTTTTACATGCTTTTTTAGATTGGAAATCGACATTGTATTCTAAATTTTTGTATTGCATATATGTCACTTATATTCACTTCACACTATTGTACATATTTAACAGTACTCTTATTAAGAAGTTCAAAGAACAGACACATTTCACTAGATCTCCTTTTTTTAAAGCATACATTTGCATAAACGCTTATAAAATGAAATGTAGGATTTTGAAGCTTCCAAGTGGTTTTATATTTGTATTATCGTGACGTCATTTGGGGTGTAGAAACATAGTTTTGTGGATCCCCAAAAGCGAAACCCTGGATTCAAAGTACCCCAACTTTTAAATACCGGGTTATTTTATACGACGAAATGATATGCTGCTTTACAGAAGGCTGCATACAATAAAGTATAGTTGATAAAGAATTTCTTTGCAATTCGTACTGCCCAAAGTGCGAACTGCAAATTGCACTTTATCTCATTCTAACACACATAAATACGCGCTGTAATACTACACATGTTAGTCATTTTAAGGTATTCTTATGCTTTAAATTAGGGCTTGGACTGAAAAAAATATTTTATCAATTATATGTATTAATTGTTCTACATTCTAGGTGGCCAAAAATTACATAAAATGAAGATTTATTATTGTTACTTTTCGTTAGCCGTGGCGTAATATAAAACTACCAGAGAAATTCAATTGCATTCTTACATTAGCTTCACCATAAGAAAAATCACACTTACCGTTCTTTTTCATTTTGCTTCACCTTTGCCAACCGTATCACTTTAGTAATGGTTTGGGACCATACATTATTGTAATTCATGGGGCTACACAGCATTTAATGTGTAAATTCTATTTACAGTTAAAGTAAACCATCCCTCAAAGTAGAACTTTTAAAGTATAATTTTATTTGGAACTAAAGTAACCTTACTCAAAGTAAAATTTCGATCAAAACCTTTTTTTATGTAATTTAACCATAAACCCATTTACACAGGGTGAGTTTTTTACGATGTTTAGCATGAGGATCTCGGAAATTAGCGGAGATAGAGAGACGATTAAATGGGGAAAGAATTGCAGTTTTACATTTTTTATAATTTTTGAGTTATGACAAACTTTTGTTTTTTCTAATGAAAACCATAGTTGGCCATGACTTTATGAAAAAGGCCGTCTTTCGACGATTCAAATCATGTACCACTTGACATAGTTATTTTCATAGATAAACAAATTATGTCCGTTTTTGAAAACAATGATACAATAGATACACATCGTGTTCAGTAATAAAATTCAGTTTAGTTATTAAAAATATTCTTTTAATTTCGAAATTATGAACATAATTATTAATTAATAAATTAAGAGACAAGGAAATTATAATATAAATAAAGTAGTACCAAACAACGTAATCAAAGCTAAACATTTTCGAAAGGTCCACCATTATGATTAATGCACAAGTCACACCTTTTTAAAACTAAATTTGTTGCTTTTCTGATGGACCGTGCATCAATATTATTAAAAAATTCTAATACTGCTTCTCGAAGGTCATCTAATTTGTCGTACGTCTTTTTATACACTGTATCTTTTACCATTCGCGGGGGATCGGGGTGGCCATGCAATCGGCGCATTTCTTCATAGGAATATATAATTTAAATGATTTCTTACTGTCAGCTGATTATGTGGTGGGCCACATCGTGTTGAAACCATTCGAGCATATTACGTGTTTGTAAGGATAATTCATCTAACATATTATCAAAATCGTTCTGTAGAAACTGAAGATAATGATCACCGGTTTATGTTCAATAAAAAATATATGGACCAAGAATTGTTGAACCAATTATACCGCACCAAATATTAAATCTAAACTTGAGGTCTCCTCTGATTAACATGGTGCGGATTATCTTGCATCCATAAATATTCGTTGTGTCTATTAAACATGCCGCAGCTTGTAAATTGTGTTTCGTCTGTACATAAAACGTTGAATCTAAACTGTGGGTCAGCTTCACACATATTAGCATAACAAGTACAGTAATCAAGGCGCCTATTGTAATCATCAGGGAGCAGTGTTTATGCAACTGATAATTTATAGGGATGAAACCTATGTTTTGTCAGAATCCGTACAACAGTACATTGTGACGTGCCTGCATTCGTTTTAATTTTTCAGGTTGAAATCCATGAATTTTGCATAATACGTGCCAATACGTTTATCTCTGATTCTTCATTAATTATCTCTTGCAACCTTTATTGGTTTACAGAAAGAACCATACTCTCCCAGATTATCATTAGTCTCTTAAAGGTAGGTAGAGAAGGCTGGCGACGATCAAAATACTGTTCGAAAGTGCAGCTTTTATGGTAATTTTATGACACAAGATCTAACACTCAATCAAATCACGCTTTTCCTGATTAGAAAAATCATATTGATATTTAACGATACCTCAATTGACAATAATTAGAAACTAAATGTCAATAATTGCCATTTACATTATTATTAAACGCGATGTGTACTTATCTTTTCATTGTTTTCATAGCATACTATTAGAGCAGTTCGAAAATCAAAAGAAAGAAACATAATTTGTTTATTTATAAAGATAACTATGTCAAGTGGAACATCATTTGAATCGCCGAAGGAAGGGCATTTTTATAAAGTCATAGCCGGACTATGGTTTCCATTAGAAAAAACACACGTTTGTGTCATAACTCAAATATTATAGCTTAAATGAAAAATTCGGTTATACAGTATTTATATCTCTAACTTTCTCCTTTATAGATTTTTTCCAAAAAACAATAAGCTCATTAAATTGAGCTCGTAAAATTGCAATCCTTTCCCCATTTAATCGTCTCTCTACCTACGCTAGTTTCCGAGATCCCCATGCTAAACTTCGGAAAAAAAACCTGTATGTATAAGAACGCGGTGTTTTTAAAATAGATTCTACGTGTGGTAAAATTTTAATTTTATCTTAAAGTATACTTTAAAATAAATCCTAATTATGCTCTTACATTTTATAGAAAATTATAAGATTTTAACATTTCAGAAATTAATATTGTATGGCTTCTATTCCTTCTATCTTAATTATTGTTAAATGAATTTGCGTGAGAAACATGGATTATGGGATTTAGGAGGTTAGTTGAGGATTTGTACAATATATTAAATGCGATTTTACTCTTGCCCGTATTGACAAGGTCTCAGTCCATTGGGACACATTTACATGGAAATTTAATCATACCGTGCTTCCAGTTACAATAGCCACTAATTGTAAGGTTACCTTTATTTATGAAACACTTCATTCAAGTACATAAATATAGTAGGTAGGCAATATTCGTTCTTTTAATAAAATAATTTCAAAATACAAATACAAAATAAACTCAATATCTTGTAAGAGAATAACTCAAATATGTTTTTTATTATTGGAAATCAATAGAAAGTTAAATTATATTTACAAAGATAACATTTTCCTTTTTTTTTCGTTTTGACCGTGATGATTTCTATTTTAGTTCTGAATTTCTTTATACGTTTCGGTTTTAATAACTGTTTTTTGTAATAATTAGTAAAGTTGCGAGTCTTGTCCGTACAATAAAGTCATTTGTTTAAATATGCTTTCATTCTCCCGTATATCTAATTATATAATTGTAAAATATATTTTGAAGAGTTAACCTTTTGTGCATATACAAAATTTTAAGCGTATATTTCTGTAGACCCAATTTCTTAGTAATTAGAATTTTAGAATTAGAATTCCCTATTCCTTTATTATTGATCTAATAAGAAAACCGTAGGTATAAATATATATATTTTTCTTTAAGGAGCCGATTTAAAAGGCTAAACTAACTTTTAGTCCAGTTAAACTGGGTGTCCTTGAAATAAAAAGTCGACATATGAAAAATGGAGAGATGTAATTATATAGGACATACATCCAAAATATTTTTCTAAAATTCCCTCTCGTAAGTGAGAAATAAATGACAAAAATATTAAAAAAAAATTGTCACGCCACTGTGCGATCGACTATATTATAGAAGACAATATCTTAAAGTTGATCGACAATAACGAAAAGCATAGTTTTGTTATTGTCAATCTCGCTTTGTTTCGTTCAATTGTCGATCGTTACGTACGTTTGAAACAATTTATATTTGTCTTCGATTAAAGATAGATTGTTACCAAATAGGACGTTAAATGCCCATACAGTACACATCTTATATGTTCTTTAAATACACGGCCTTTAAGAATTCAAAATAAATTTTTAATCAACCGACTTTCGTACCAGCTGATCGAACACTTCATCGCAAATCTATTAATAATAATTGAAAGAAGAGGCTGTGGAGATATTTTAACAGTGTTAAAATGGAGCGCTGGAGTAAACAACAACGTATAGTTTGCATTGAAAAATTTATTAAATATAACTCTATTATCTAAACACAGTGTTTATTTCGTCAAAATTTTAATGTTCGCGGTGTTCCTGAAATCATGGATTAGTAGGGAAAGCAAAATCAACCGGAAGAACGAAATCTGCATAGAATGCATATTATTAATGAAGATTGAGTAAGACAAACCATTGTACGTGGCCCTAATCGATCAATTCGACGACATTCGGCAACATAGTAAATGTCCAACATAAGTGCACGAAGAATTCTGCACGAAATGACGTTTCACCCATACAAAATGGCAGAGGTACATGCGTTAACTGATCGTGATAAACCACAGTGCGTTGAGTTTTGTCGATATTTCTTTGGAACTTAGGAATCAGCAACACATTATCTACTCATGAGCGACGCAGCGCACTTCACTCTACATGTCGCGGTAAATAAACACATTTATCGGTATTGGGTTACTGAGAACCCGTATGAAATCTGGAAAAGGCCTTTATACTCCCAAAAATTCACCGCGTGGTGTGCTGTATCACCGTCTAGAATTATAGGCCCCGAAGAAAACGCAAAAACAGTTACAGTCAAATCTGAAAGGTATACACAAATGCTTGAAACATTTTTTAAACTGCAACTTCACAATCAAGAAAGAAATTTCTTTTTTTTAATAAGACGACTCGACCTGTTATACTATAAGGATAAGTATTGCGGACTTTCTCGAATCGATTAATTTCTTGAAACTGAGATTTTAATTGGCCGTCGAGATCACCTGCTATTTATATCCTTGATTTTTTTTCTGGAGCTATTTAAAGGGCAAAGTCTTCAAAAGAAAAGCAAATGTAGAGGAGCTCAAAACAAGTATTCCGCAAGAAGTTCAAGCTATTCCTCAGGAGATGCTACAAAGAGCGATGGACGATTTTATCCGACCCTTAGAAGACAATCTTTTATGAACTAGGACATTTAACGAATACGATATGCGAGAAATAAAACTCCCATTCTTAGCGTTTAAGATTATATTATGATTATTTAAATACTTAACGTACTTGTTGTGTTACTAACAATTAAAAACGAACAAAACATTTTGGCTGTCACTGTATAAATATAATCTCTATTTATATAGTATATTTAAGAATGGCTTTCCTCAAGGCTCCCTTCTGGCTCCTCTAATGTTCAACATTTACACCAATGATCCTTCACCCACAAAATCACGAAAACATCTATATGTAATTGACCTTTATGCACGCAAACCAAAAATTTATTACAACTTGTTGAAGATCTGCAAGCTTTAGACGAATATTGTAAGAAAGGGCTTTTAGAACCAAACACTTCAAAATCCGAATCACGTGGTTTTAATTTGTGTAATAAGAAAGCCAACTGAGAGCTGAATGTTGAATTTTGTGGTAGAAGGTTCAATCACAACCTCACCCTAAGTATCTGAGTGTAACGCTAGACCGGTCTCTGACGTTCAAGTGCTATAAAACTTATAAGAAGGTGAAGATTTCCAATAATATTGATCTTCCCATACAAGAGATTGGAGAGCGTCCCCAGGACCCGGCTGAAATCTAAGAGACCGATTTGCTAGGATATGAAAGTTCAGCATCCCATCAATGTGAGTGATTGATGGATAGCTCTCTTTGAACAAAACTCTGAATTGCTGAATATAGATCTAATTTCTAATCCTTCAGAACCTCTGTTGTGCGTAACCCTCACTAGTAGGTAATGGTCTCAATTAAATAGTTTCTACCCATGCCACGAAAGGTGTAATTCGATGCTGTATACATGGAAACTAGCAGATACTAGCCTCTGCGACGGCGGATATGTGAAACAAACTTTAGTCCACATAGTAAACGACTGCCCCAGAAGAAGTTCCCCGGTGGCGCCCACAAGCTGAGCAAGGTAACTCCTGGAGCTCTGCGCTGGCTAAAAAATGTAGATATTAGTGTATAAATTAGTTTTTGACCCTTTTTTGTTATAAAAAGGATTTAGACACTAGTACATATTTAAATTTCTATTTCGCTTCTCATACGAAATAAATATAAATAAATAAATAAATACAGAAATAGATAAAATTCTTAACATTCATGGAACCATGATAAAATAGTCAGCCAAAACATAATATAATTTGTAGTAGATACTATTATATGATGTATATAAACACTACAAAACCAGTCGCGCACAACCGAGCGCTCACAGATATGTGGGTTGAGTAAAATATTTCCCAGCGACACTACAATAACAATAATAATAAATATTACGTGCAAAAATACATTCTACAGGAAAGTCAAAGATACAAAGAAAAATACGTTTTAACTAAATTATGTCGTCACTATTATAAAAGACTGAACAGATGAGGTATTGTTTTAATCCTCTTTTAATTATCTTTAGTGGCATATTTTTTGTTTCTTCTTGCAAGTTATTAAACCAATTTTGTCACATTTTGTTTTACGGTTTGCTGTGTTAATATGAACTTTATATCCATAGTTACCATTTCAGAAAGTCTTTTGATTAACAGAGCCGATTGTATAAGTAACAACTTTAATATATTTTGCTAATTATTTACTAAATTTAGGTATTTCTATAGTTCATAAAGTATTTCTTTACAGTCCAAGGCTAAATTTAAGGCATAAGAATACATTAAAATGACTAACGTGTGTAGTATCACAGCGCGTGTGTTAGGAAGAGATAAAGTACAATTTGCGGTTCGTAGTTTGAGCAGTGCGAACTGCAAAGAAATACTTTATAAACTGTATATAGAAGGTTTTTAGGAATAAATAACGGACGTTTTAAAGTTTTTAAAAGTTTAGTGCTAGCGCTGCAAGCAATTATTATGATTACAATTTATTCATTATAATATGTATTAATTAGAGTAATTGTTTGCAGCTGGTAATAAGCTTTCAAAGACTTAAAATGTGCCTTATTTATGTTCAAAAGTCTACTATCGTTAAGCAAAAGTTAATTTTATAAGATACTAGCTGAACCTGGTAATGCTGTGCTATTGGTAGATTTGAGTATTATATAGATTAAAGGTAGTTTGATATCAATTCTTCTATTCTTCTTCTTCTAGTTAAAATTAGATATTTACATATACGAGTACATTATTATTTCTGTGTTTTGGATTCCATAAATTTTAATTACTGTTCTATTCAACTTTAAGTTCATTGCAATGCTCTTGGATATACAATGTTTTGGTGAATGTAAATAAATCCTATTGTCAAAATAACGCCCCTCGAGCTTACTTCTACGCATGTGCGACACCATTTTTTAACTTTTGCACTTTAATATGAGAAATACCGTCTAGTGGCGCCAACTACATTTAAATAATCGTACTTTTACTATTGATATTATATTATTAGGCGCCTAACTATATTTCTTTAAACCTTCTCTGTACAACGCAGATCATTTTGCAAGAAACTGCGCGAAATCGGTACATAGATAGATAGATAGATAGATAGATAGATAGATAGATAGATAGTTAGATAGATAGATAGATTACCTTACGGGGACTTAAACTATTTTATTACGCAGGCGCTGTCTGGCCATGGCTGCTTCCGCAGCTATCTGTACAGCAGAAGAAGAGCGACTACTTACGCGTGTGATTATTGTGGAGGTATTGATGATGCGGAGCACACACTATTTGTGTGTCCAAAGTGGGAGAACTTTCGAAATGCGTATACTGTAGAAACGGGAAAAACTTTTAACGAAGACAGTATGATGAAGAGCCTAATGGGATCCAAAGTTCAATGACTGTTAGTGTCCAAAACCACACGAAGCATCATAGCGACTAAGGAGCATGACCAAAGATAGAAGACTAAAGATGAATATATAGACAACGCCAGCACTGAAGTAATGCGCAAGCGGGTTCCGGCGCGAGGTGTACAAGACTACTGGAGTAGGGGTTTTTAATCGGTACAACCCGACACTACCCACGACCATTCTCACTGCGATCTCTGTTATAGCAGCATCGTATTTGAGAGCACAGACGACGATACATCGTCAAGCGACGCCGGAAGCAATGGCCGGACAAGCGAGAACAAAAACCAACCTGATGATAAACCCCGAATACGTGGAAAAATGTTCACCCAAGACACTTGAAGATTTAAAAAATATAATCGACCAAATCACCGACGAAGAAGATATCCAGGATGCATTACAAAAATCAGGGCATATATTAATGGTTAACCCAGAAGAACCGACGACTCAAATTGAGATAAAAAGCAACCCCACAGAAAAACAAAAAGAGGAAAAGCCTCCCGTAAAATCGAGGAAGAGCCAACCGGAACCGAAAATCGAAAACGACGCATTCAGACACCCGAAAAAAACATCAAAAAGACAGAAAACCGACCACACAACGCCACCAATCGAAACAAAAAATTCCTACAACGCCCTCGAAACCAAAACCGAGGAAAAAATGGAAGAAGTAGTAACCGAATTCACCCCACAACCGTCAACATCAAACAGCACACCCAGGGTAAGTGACAAAACAAACACCACACAAAACACAAACACCGAAACACGCAAAATACACAAAATCGCACCAATCATAATAACAGACAAAACAAATGGGCACATACACGACAAATACTTAAGACACACAACATTAACCCCGTACAAAACAAACTTGTGAAACCTGGCATTCACATCGAACCGACAACTGACGAAGACTACCGCACACTTAAACACATACTCAACACAGAACACATTCAATTTTACATGTTTCAATTACGAAACGAAAAAACACTAAAGGTAGTTATGCGAGGCATTCCTACCTTTATCACTAACACAGACATTACAAACGACTTGACTGACCAAGGCTACCCGACAATAAAAATCAAACGAATGAACGGTAAACACGGCATACCTGCACCACTTGTTTTAATCGAACTGACGAGACATTATAAATCAATTTATAACATACACGACTGCTGCGGACTCACAATTAAAATCGAACCATTAAACAGACGGACAGACATAATGCAATGCCACAAATGTCAGACTTTCGGACATCAACAAAGACACTGTAACGTACACTATAAATGTATGAAATACGGAGACGAACACTCAACACGCCTATGTACAAAACCCAAAACAACACCACCAAAGTGTTCAAACTGCGGTGGTCCTCACTTATCTAATTTCCTTAACTGTCCTAACAACCCAAATAACCCTGTAAACAAAACCACACCCAAACCCAATTACATACCAGCACAACCCCCAACAACTAACCCCTGGACACAAAAACAAAATAACACAACACCTAACACAATTGACGAATTAGCACTTGCCTTAGGCAATATGCTAATAACATTACACTCTACAAACGCAACAACACAACAGATACAATACTTTGTAACGCAAACACAGAAAATAATTACTCTTTACAACAACAAACAGTAAGCACACACATGACTGAAACGCAAAAGACCGATGACCAGTGACTTAAACGCAAAAAAGCGACAAACACACAGACTAAACACACGCGACACAGGACCGCACAAAAACACACGATTATTTATTAATCAGACACAAACACGTCACAACCCTGGGAAATACAAAACAATGGAGTGGAAATGGAGGCAACTCCGACTACAATACAAAATTAAAAGGACTCATATAAAAACACTACCCACGATCAACATCTGTGTGGGTGTCTTGATTTAAGATTTTCCCCTCCTCGGTAAAATAAAAAAAAAATAAAATAAAAAAAAGATAGATAGATAGATAGATAGATAGATAGATAGATAGATAGATATAGAAAGATTGATAACACAAAATCCGCTCTGTTAATTTTGTTAAAAAAGATTTAGTTATATATTTATTATAATATTATCTATCGAGAAACTTTCTGAAATATATACTGTTGTCTAATTAAAGGAAAGGTAAAACTTATATTTCGTATAAAATACATCTAAACGCAAATTCAACAAAAATTCCGTTAATAATGTATTATAAATGATTTCAGCTTCTTAGTTATAATTTACTTACTATCAAATATAAGCACAGTTGCGCGCTGCCATAATAAACTTAATTAATCTTCTTTAATTATCAAATGATGTTTAATTTGTGTTCGGTCAATATTGATATAAATGTACGCTTATATGTGTTAAGCAAACAGTATTGTGTGTATGTTCTTTACTACCTTTATGTAGGTAGGGAATTGGAACTGGATTAGGTCTGAATACATACGCTCTGAACGAAATTATATTTGCTACTAAATCCAATAGCAAAGTGATTAAATTTTTACGATTTCGAAATTTTTGAAAGTGTTTCCTTTCAAATATTAAAAAAAAACGAATACTCTCAAATTTGGATTATCAATTCTTTTATTACTTCAACAGAAATGTTAAACAATTCCAAATTCTCTCAAGGCAATAAAATGGCTTGAGTTAATAGCAATAAATAAATGTATGCCGAATAGGTTCCTTTGAAGTATCTAGTTGGCATGCTTTAAAGTAATTTTCGCGTTTGTTATAGTTATTTTATATTTGTTAATATATCAGAACAACTGTGTCAATCTTTGGTGCTGTAAAGTTTACTATAATTTCATGAAAACTATAGCAGCCAAAATAACATTGTCAAAACACTGTAGCAGAAAAGAAGGATTTCCAAAGCTCGCTTATGCTATTATAAAGTTAGGTGTAGAGCTAGTTTGCATTTGTAGTAGAATACTACAGTGCACCCTGGATAAAGCTAAATAAACCAACATAAAAGGCAGCCGATAATCCGGAGTTTCTTAGATCTCCTGGCTATAAACACATCACCAATATTATTTATATTGACATCAAACCAAGAGGATCGGAGTTATCTCGTAAAGAATTGTCAACCCACGTCAACCTTGCACAGAGTCAGAATTAGATGAGTGGAAGGTACTTGGACAGCTTGGGTAGGTGGTGTAATGCTGCTGACCCGAAATGTGACTGTGGAGCTGCGAGTCAAAGCATACGCCATATTGTTGGGAATTATTCCCTGAGGTGATTTGGAAGAGAGTTGATGGAATTCTTGAATGCGACGGAAAGTAAAATGGACTATATTAATCCTTATATGTTGTCTGTGAGTGTACACTTTTCATTCTTGTGTATATTTTTGTAAGTACAGATGTGTTTAGACGCCATAGGCTAAATAAATAAATATAGTTACTTATTGCGATTGCTTTGAAATGATTGATAGCAGTATTAACTTTTGAACATATCTTTGAGAAAATCATGTCTTTTTCATCTGCTCGTTTTACATGAAGCACAATGCTGATTATTATGTTGAAATTCATAAAATCTTCTGGCAACCAAAACAGATTCGTCGATATTTGACATTGAAATATACATTTGGAATTTACTGCAAGTGAGAATTAATGAATATTAAATCACATTCTTACATGTAAATGTCGACTTATTTGATGCGTTCATAACTACAATCGGACAAACTAAGTTTGTACTAGTATGCAGAACACACCCTTTCGCGACAACGAACTTCCTGGTGATTAGGTTAATTAAGAATTAAGAAATACTGAAAAAACAAGTCTATCAACGGGAGGAAACGCACAGACGACGTTTCGTTCTAGTTGGAATGTCCGTCATCGAGGGAATACCGTACATTGAAAAGTTCCAACTAGAACGAAACGTCGTCTGTGCGTTTCCTCCCGTTGATAGACTTGTTTTTTCAGTATTTCTTAATTGAAATATACAGTTCCGCTCGACTCTAACATTACATTTATCGGATTTACCTGATCTTAATTTTTGTTCCCAGGAATTACCATACCTGAATGGGAAGGCCCTATATCAATATATATATATATATATATATATATATATATATATATATATATATATATAAGGTAAACTTAATAAGTCGGCGATTAAAGGTCTGGTTCATTACTTCAAAGTATATATATTTAAAACAACCCTACATGTTTCGGCAATGATGCCTTTGTCAAGGGAATAAAAAATATAAATATAAATTTATATTTTTTATTCCTTCCACGACCTGACAGTGTCCTAAACGTTCCCAAAAAAAAATTGTATTTTGTAAACTATTAAGTGGTATGGCTTGTATCTCACGAGTAATTTTTGCTCTCAAATCCTCTAGATTTCTTCTTGTATACTTGCGACTTCAAGTGTCCCCCAAAGAAAGAAATCCAATGGATTTAAATCGGAAGACCTAGTGGGCCAATCAATAAAACCCCGACGTCCAATCCAACGACCGGGAAAAATTGTATCTAAATACTGTCGAACATTAACAGCATAATGTGTTGGTGCTCCATCTTGTTGAAACCATAGATTACGGTTTGGCATGCTTGGTTGATTGTCGTTAGGAAATAAAACCAACAGATCTGGTCCAATATGGTTACGCAATAAATGTAAGTAACCATCACCATTTAGGTTGTGTTACAAGAAGTACAGACCTATGATTCGTTGCCCAACAATGCCAGCCCACACATTAAGTTTGTGGCGATGCTGTGTATGATTATCTCGCATCCATTGTGGATTCTCAGTCACCCAATAACGGCAGTTATGCCTATTTACAAATCCATTTAGACAAAATGTAGCTAGGTCAGAAAATACGATGTTTAAAAAATTTGGATCGTTATTGGACAATTCCATTATTGTTTCACAAAACTGTAATCTTCTGTCCGGGTCATCTTCGTTAAGTTCGTGCAGTAAGTGTATCTTATAGAGCTTGTATTTGTTCGCTTTTAATATTCGTCTAATAGATCTGCTACTCATATCATTTTCTAATCCTAGTTGAGTGGTTGACGTAGTGGGATTTTCCGTTACAGCAAGTAAAACATGAAGAGATCGGTCTTCATTATTGATTTCTTTTGGTCGGCCAGCTTTAGGTATATCTCTAACATCGCCCGTTTCTCTAAATTTAGTAACCAATCTCGAAACTGTTGATTGAGCTATAGGATCTCGATCCAAATAAACATTATTGAATAAAGTGCAAACTTCGTGATGTGAACGTTGCCTGTCACCATATCCGACCATCATAAGAATTTCTATTCTTTCTTTAATAGTTAATTTGACCATTTTCACACAAAACACGTATTAAAAAAAGCAAGTTTTACGATGAAAACTATTTTATTGTGAAACGTCAATAATTCAATGACAGTCAAAAAATCTACAATTTCCAAAGCAATCTACAAAACACTGCACTAGTTCAAATGTACGTTTATTAAATTTTATTTTTTTCTCAATATTTTTATTATCTAACCCCATGAAAAAAGTACATATTCATATTCAGAAATTAATAAAGATTCCGAATTTTCTAAAAGAAAATATTATTTCCATTGCTGTCATATGTAATAATCATGATAAAAAAACGCAAATGATTGAAGCAAATACAAAATAATTTGTCAAAAAACTTTTGTTGTCAACATTTTGTTCTAAAGTTCATATTTACGGAATTATTAGAGTGATGCGTTACTTCTGCCCAACCCCGTATATATATAACGCATCCGTGCAGCAGCTCACATCGTACGTCATCAAGAGCCGCCACGGATATCTTCGCGACCTTGGTATGATAAGGTAAACTTAATAAGTCGGCGATTAAAGGTCTGGTTCATTACTTCAAAGTATATATATTTAAAACAACCCTACATGTTTCGGCAATATGCCTTTGTTAAGGGAATACAAAATATAAATGACAGAATATAAATATATATATTTATATTTTGCATATATTTTATATCCATATAGGGTTATTTTAATTATATATACTTTGAAGTAATGAACCAGACCTTTAATCGCCGACCTATTAAGTATACCTTATCATACCAAGGTCACGAAGATATTATATATATATATATATATATATATATACATATATATATATATATATATATATATATACAGGGTGTCCAGAAACTCTCCTGACAAACGAAGACCGGAGATTCCTCTGATAATTTTAAGACAATTAAACCCAAATTCACCTTGTCCGAAAATGCTTCCTAGGGGAGCTAGAGTTCTTTGAAGATAGCGCCTTGTATTTATTTTTTTTTTAATTCCTCCAGAACGCTTCTATTTAGAAAAACAGAAACTGGTATGCTTATTTATCCTCCAGAGATGAATCGATTCCATCAATTGCGAATTTCTAGTACCGGTCATAGGCGTCCGTTTTGGGCAGGTCAACGGTTATTTTAAGGCATAACTTTTTTGTCTTTAACTTTTAAGCATTTGTGACACTAGATTATTAAGTTTTGCAGGTATTCCAGTACTAAAATGTACTCTTACTTTAAGTCGGTAGGATACACCGTTTTCTAGAAAAATCGATTTGTAAATTTTTCGTTGCGTCGCGACGAAGTTGGCTTGGACTATCAAGGCATGGATGAAAATTAATTTAATAAATTAAAAACAAATTATTTATTACAATGGAACGAAACTAACAAAAAAAGAACAAGTATCAAAGGTAGATTGTTACAAAAGTTGCTCGATGTGATGACCATTAGTCTCTATGCATAAGTTTACCCTTTTGCTTAGAGAACGCCGAATTCTTGCAAAAATTCCAAAGTTATTTCTAAATTCGTTGCAAGCATCTTGTATCCTTAGCCAGATTTGTGCGCGATTTTGTATCGGAACGGAATAAACAAATGCTTTTATGTATCCCCAAACACAATAATCGCAAGGATTCAAATCCGGCGACCTTGCTGGCCAAGCAACTGGACCGCCTCTTCCAATCCAATGGTCTTCGTAGTTATTATCTAGAAAGTCTCGTACATTCCTGCTAAAGTGAGCCGGACAGCCGTCCTGTAGAAACCATAAGTTTTGGCGAATATTTAAACGCACCTCATCTAACAAATCAGGTAAAATATTTTGCAGGAAATGTAAGTAATCAGCACCATTTAAACGAGCAGGTAATTCCACAGGTCCAAGTAGATAATCGTCAACTACTCCTATCCAGACGTTTATGCTAAACCTATGCTGGTGCTTAAATTCTTGAACAACGTGGGGATTGTCACCAACGTACGAATAATAATGTGCATTATGTACATTAAAAATTCCATTTTTTGAGAATGTAGCTTCGTCACCAAACAAAATGTTCCTGAAGAAATCTTCATCTTGATTTTTCTTATTTTATAACCATCTAGCGAATTCTACGCGAGCAGGAAAATCTCCTTCTAGCAGTGCTTGCACCTTTGTAAAATGAAAAGGATATAAATTTTCTTCGTGTAAGATATTTCCTACGGAAGATTTTGAAATTGTGGGGTACATGGCAGATAGTCTTCGAACGCTAATTTCTGGATTTTCCTCAACTTCCATTAAAATAACATCTTCATGTTCTGCTGTTACATCATTATGTCTCCCTGTTTCATTATTTTTTGGGGCCACTGAACCTGTTTCTCTTAATCGTTGATGAAAGGCTGTAAATGTTGAGTGAGTGGGATGCTGACGATTGGGAAATTTTTCAGCGTATCTACGTTGCGCCGCTCGAGCGTTACACCTCATTTCGCCATAAACTAAATGCATATCGGCGTATTCCTCATTAGTAAAAACCATTTTTTTTTAAATTGAAATCGTTGTGTTTGAATAACACAAAGTAAAAAATGAAAAGATAAACTTCGCGAACTGACAACAATTTGACAATGAAAAACGTAGGTTTTACTTCTGTTGGCAGTCCAGAGTTAAAACTATTGCAAAAAATAAAAAATTGAACTTTAATGAAGAAAAAACGAAAAATTTACAAATCGATTTTTCTAGAAAACGGTGTATCCTAACGACTTAAAGTAAGAGTACCTTTTAGTACTGGAATACCTGAAAATTTAATAATCTAGTGTCACAAATGCTTAAAAGTTAAAGACAAAAAAGTTATGCCTTAAAATAACCGTTGACCTACCCAAAACGGGCGCCTATGACCGGTACTAGAAATTCGCAATTGATGGAATCGATTCATCTCTGGAGGATAAATAAGCATACCAGTTTTTGTTTTTCTAAATAGAAATGTTCTGGAGGAATTAAAAAAAAAATAAATACAAGGCGCCATCTTCAAAGAACTCTAGCTCCCTTAGGAAGCATTTTCGGACTAGGTGAATTTTGGTTTAATTTTCTTAAAATTATCTGAGGAAACTCCGGTCTTCGTTTGTCAGGAGAGTTTCTGGACACCCTGTATACTTTGCTCATTTAAAGCACAAAAAAATAAGGAAAAAGATGTTCTCAGAGATCCCTTATATCCTTTAACTATTTTTTGAATCTGGAAAGGTCAATTCCGATTTTATCTCAGATGTAATTAGTCAAGCTTAAACCGCGTAATTTGTTTTGAGGGTAGAAGTTAGCAGCTTCGTTGGAACTAATGTGGTAAAAACACGCTGACTATCGTCACTCTTTAAGGCAATACAGAACATTTAGTATGATCGCACGTGCTGGTTTTTAATGTGTTTCCGCTAATGAAGTCCCTTTAATTTACAGGTGTAGATCAGAATTGACGTGCGTACATATTGCTGTGTATTCTGCTTATTAGGGTAAATGTAAAGTTGATTATTTAATGAAAATTACACAATTATAAATTTTTCACAGACTCAGTTTATATGTTTATCTCAGGGTGTTTTTAGGGTTCTCGATACAAGGCCAAGCATCAAATGAGGTATATTATATGGTCAGAGAAATAAAACAAAAATTAGTGTATAAATAAAAATTTATTGTAAATATTTCTTCAAGTAGAGTTTTATGTAAAATTATAACGTCGAAAATGTATATACTATCTATACAATATGCATTCAAATAATTTGTTATGTGTATAATAATAAAAATTTACAATAATCACAGTTTCATACAATAGTATATTAAAAAACAAGTTTCATAAGCCACCATTTTGCCGCACGAGATCAGTTTAGAAAACGAGCCACGACAGCGGCGAGTTTTCTAAAGAGCGAGTGCGGCAAAAGGCCTTATGAAACGAGTTTTTTATACTATTTTTTCTATTTTGCGTTTTTTACATTAATAAATTGCTTAAATTGGAATTATTTAATTTGAAAGTTCAGAGTTTAATTTTTATATGAAGCATGTAGTTGGTCACATTGATACTTGACATTTTCAAATTTAAATCTTGCTATCCGCGAAGTATATTATATTACATATTATTTATTAATTTTCGTTAACATTACTTGATACTTCATTTAAAAATGTAAATATGAGTGACATTGAAACATATATATGTTGTTGTCAATTGTATACAACATACGTTGTTTGTGTAAAATACGGACATACATATATCATATCTGTCAAATGTACATAAATTCTTAAAATCAAATGTCAGAAATGATATTTATTTCTGTATTCGAACAACGCCAACATTGAAAAATGAAGAAAAGCGTATCGAAATGAAGCTCATTTCGATACTGTTTTGGGTTTCATAATGAGTTCATTTCGAACGCAAAATAGAAAAAAGTATGAAAGCATTAGATGTAATAACAATTTTGTATAAATACTACCTATACAGCGAGGGTATATTATCCCCAACTAGTATTAGATATCCAGTAAAGTAATTTTCATTACTTTTATGGCTTAATATCATACTTTTTCCCTGATCGAAGTCCGAAGTTTTCGAATAATTCATTATTGAATTGTAGCAATACACAGAGGAAACCAATCGTATCCAGGGATATTACTTCACCATGTTAACACGATTAAGTGATTCTGTGTAATTATACTACACGTTGAGAAATTTAGATAAGTTTCTAATTACTTTGAGGACATATGTTCAAAAATTTACAGGTAAACCTAAACGAATAATCCTTATGATACCATCGAAGTTTTAGGTGTATATCATCTAACGTGCTAGCGTCAACTATTTCATTTAGCAAAAATATTCTTCAGATTTAAACTGTAATTATCTCCACTTTCACGAGAGTTTTACATTCGCGTGATTTTTTAAATACCGACTTCTATTTTTAAAAATATTGATGCCTTTTATTTGTTCAAACCGAAAAAGAATACATTTATTTCTTATCGAGCATAGGTTTTCGCACGTATAAATTTAAAGTTGTTATAAAAAAGAGATATTTATGAGCAGATGGTCAAATATAATAAAACAAAGGAACTTATTTTTCACAAACTGAATATAGTAGATACTTATTTTATAATGTAAAATAGAATAAAAAAAATTAAATGCATATATATATACAGGGTGGCCCAAAATGACCGAAGGGGTTTTAATTCTTTATAACTTTTCTATTATAATTTTTTTTTGTTTTCAGTATTTTGTAAAGAAGACTTGGGGAATTTAAAATGGAACAGTACACAATTGAACAATGTGCCAAAATCGTTGAACTTTATTTCTCAAATCAACGATCCATTGTTTTGACTCAGCGTGCATATCGTTGTTATTTTAATGTGCGGGTTGGACAATCAGAATCAACAATAAACCGTCTGGTTGCAAATTTTCGAGAACAAGGGGCATTAAGGAACCTTCCTGGTGCCGGCAGACGACGAACGGTGCACACGGATGACAATATTGAACGGGTACAGGAGAGTATTCGGGAAGATGGAGAAACATCAACCAGGAGACGTTCGACACAACTTGGCCTCTCAAGAGGGTCGCTGTAGAGAATTTTGCATACAATAAGAATGTTTCCATACAAAATTCAGCTTGTCCAACAATTGAAACCGACAGATTACCAGCAACGACTTGATTATGCAATTTATTTTCGTCAAAAAGCAGAAGAAAATCATGATTTTATTCATAATTTAATTATGAGCGACGAAACCCATTTCCAATTAAACGGGTTCGTTAATAGGCAAAACTGCAGGATATGGGCTACGGAAAATCCAAGAGTAGTTCAACAGCGAGAATTAGACCCACTTAAGTGTACCGTTTGGTGCGGTGTTTCGTCGGAAAGGATAATTGGCCCATATTTTTTTGAAAATGAACACGGTGTCGCCGTTTCCATCACTGGTGTTAGATATCGGACAATGTTGGAAAATTTTTTAAGGCCAGCCGTGGAAAAACATCCGCAAGTATGGTTCCAACAGGATGGAGCCACAGCGCACACTGCGAGGGACACAATGGCTCATTTACGCGACATCTTTGGTGAACGAATTATTTCCCGTACTAGCGATTTTAATTGGCCTCCGCGTTCATTGGATTTAACCGCTTCAGACTGTTTCCTTTGGGGTTATTTGAAAGGAAAAGTCTATATTAATAAGCCTCGAACCATACAGCAATTAAAAAATAATATACGCGACGAAATCAACAACATAACACCTGAAGTTTTGCGAAAGAAAATGTCCACCACTTGCGAGATATAATTTTTCATAATTAAATTAAAAATATTCTCCATTAATATACTGTATTTAAAATTAAAAAAATTTAATAATTATGTCTTAAATAAGAAGTTATAATGAACTCAAACCCCTTCGGTCATTTTGGGCCACCCTGTATATATATATATATATATATATATATATATATATATATATATATATATATATAGATATATAGGTAAATTCAATTTGTTGGCGATTTAAGGTCTGGTTTTACTTCAAAATGTATATATTTAAAACAATCCTACATGTTTCGGCAAATGATGCCTTTTTCAAGGAATATGAAATATAAATGACAGTATATTAATATACCGAATATAATATATATAATAATATATATAATTGCCGAAACATGTAGGATTGTTTAAAATATATACATATTGAAGTAAAACCAGACCTTAAATCGCCGACAAATTCAATTTACCATAACATACAAAGGTCACGAAGTAATTATCTATATATATATATATATATACCGATGGGTCCAGCTCGGAACGGGCCATAGTCAGCAATGTGTGGCAACAGCGAATCCCCTCTACGCGCCAATTGCAGTTAAGAATTTAGTAAGACTTAAACCGCGCAAGGATATAGTCGTTTTCATATTCGTTCTGTATACGTAATTTGCCCATTTGTTTCAGACATAATAAGGTCCAATTTATTATTATTATTGTATTCTTAGCTGCTACGGAAAAGTAATTTTAAGTAATAAAAAAACAATAACGTTTTCTAAAAGATAAAAGTAAAAAAATCAATAATTCTGCAAAATAAATTTAAATTTTAAGAAAGTCACTGAATATAGGATTCGAAAATACCGCCCTCTCTTCCCAAACAATAGCCGAGCCTATTGTAAAAACTCCCGCCTCATTCCCTCGAGATTTCTAGGGGTTATTGTCTCGAAAATTCTAAACAGTTTAACTTGCAACTGTTGCAAGTTCGGTATTGTTAGAAGACCGTAAAGATTTTCTTTGACATAACCCCACAGATAAAAATCGCAGAGATTGAGGTCGGGTGATCGAGGTGGCCATATTATCGTACCCCTCCAGGAAATAACACGATTAGGAAAAGTGTTTTCTAAAAACTCTCTTACTAATCTGCTGTTATGCGCGGGACAACCGTCTTGCATAAACCAAATTGCATCAAAATCGACGTTTAGTTGACGGACAGCAGGAATAATTCGTGTTCGCAGCAAATCTAAATATTTTACTGCATTTAAATTGCCGTCGATAACAAATGGCCCTATAATGTTATCACCCAAGATACCCGCCCAAACGTTAAGTTTTTTTTTCGGGGTATTGAGTTTTAACATTACGAGCTAGATGTTTATTTTCTCGAGACCAATATCGCACGACTGAGGGATTAAGCTTGCCATGACGTGGAAAAGAAGACTCGTCGGTAAACAGAATATTTTTAATAAAATATTCGCCCTTTTAGCCTTTTCCATCATGGACTCACAAAACTCCATTCTTGTAAAATTGTCCTCGGGAAAAATCTCCTGGCACTTTCGAACTTTGTAACTTTTATATTTGTTGCGTTTTAGAATCCGCTTTACTGTACTTCTACTAACACCGATTTCGTCTGCAATTTGCCGTGTACACTTAAGGTCGCCCATTTCAACTAACGAACAAACCCTCACGTCTCTCTCCTCCCGATCGGCAGGTATTAGAGGGATATGAGGCTGTTCGTCAATTTGTTGGCATTTGCGGCAATTTCCGACTACACAACCATATTTCCTAAACGCATTTACGACCCTTTCAATCGTCGAATGCGAAGGAATAGGCCGATTTACGTCCTCTACAGCAAATAAATCAGCGGTTGTTCGACAGGAATTGCCGGCAAGATACCACGAAACTAATTGTACCTTCTCTGCGGTTGTATACACTGACATGATAACTACCTTTACGTATGCACAGCTAAATACGAATGACGGGCAATCTGTTGCGCTCAACCATCGGTCTTATGTTGCGCACGCGGAGTGGCATCGTACACACGTTGCCACATCGCATTACGTTCCATACGTATACTGTTGCCTATGGCCCGTAGCGGGCTGGACCTATCGGTATATATATATATATATATATATATATATATATATATATATATTGAAATAAAGCTGAAAGCATAATGATAAATATACATGCAAAATTTAATGTTTAAATAAACTGGTAAGATAAATTTTTAAAATGTGAATTATAAATCTCTATATTAAATATGAGATCAATTGTTACACATAGATGGGGTCGTATAACATTAAATCTGTTACTTGCGTATGATGCTAAGGTACATAATTGTTAATAACGGAGTATACTTAACCTAAACAGCTGTTCTTGTATATAAATTCTTATAAGTATATTCGGGTGGGCTAAAATTTGTGTTATGTGTCCGGCTGTGAAGAACAATTAGACTCTTGTGAGGGCATAGAAAAATACACCTTAAAAGGTAGGTTCGGTGACTGCAATAGAACACTTACAAAATCAGCTGATGCCAATGCAATAAATAATGGTATTTTTTATATTCAAATCTACTAAATAAAACGAGTGAGATAAGGACTAATGTAAAGGACTTTAATGAAGTTATTGAAAAACAGGTAAGTGAATAAATTAATTAAAATATGGATATTTAAACGTATCAGGTCACGTGATAAACTAAACATGAAATAAATTCTAGGTTAAACAAAACAACTTAATGAACGTGACATGAATAAAGCTAAATGCATAAATAATTCTATTATTAAATTTAATTATATCTAACAGGAAACTGTATTCTTCTAGACTTAACTTAAATTATGTTAATATTAAAATGCAACATAGGTTATAATTATTAAAAATAATTTGACTGTGATTTTATTTTGTGGAAGTGAATTTGTTTATCATTTTCAAAAATTCGTAGGATGTTTAAAGAATACTTATGTGGACATAGACAGGAATTGATTATTCTGGATTTGGCTGGTAGATCCGTACATGCAGGATACAAGTTTGAACGGGCAATCGGATGGCGTCTCCCGCTTGGTTTTCGATCTAACGGCAGGCTTTTCCCGGTGAAATGTAATTTTCGTTTTCTTAGACCCCGGTTACCGTCTGGACTCGCAAAATGCGTTAAACAGGAACTGGATATACTGGTAAGGTTTGACTAGGTTCGATGTATAGGTTTTCTAAATTTATTAATGCTTTTTCTTTTAATTTGCAGAGAGGCACTTAAATACGTTGAGGTGTTTAATGGAGATTTTTAACTAGTGACGCCAACTCTCATTTGTTCTGAATCCTAACTTCTGATTCGTCCAACTGTATGTATTTCTATAATCTCGACATTTTATTATAATGAAAATGACAATTTAACATTCTAAATATACATATGCTTAATATAAATTATATATTTTATTTTTGTAACCGAATAAATGACGTGTGAATGTTGATTATTGTACATAATGCTCATTTTATGGTTGGGATAATTTCCGCTGTAGTTATTTTAAATTAGTACAGTCTCGCCTAAATAATTGGCGTCATTTATTATCGATCAATTAAGTTGAAATATCTTTGGAAATACAAGATATCGAAATAAAATGACTAATGCAAATGAAAAGATAAAAATAAATAAATGTGAGAATGAATTTTAAACAATAAAAAACGCGACATCAACTTTATTGATATTACATAAGACGAATTCAGTTTCAATATTTTTTAATTATTCTAAAGATTACATATACATGTTAAATTTCTGTTTCTTGCTAACTACGGCATTCTTATGCGTAGGCTTAACCTACATCAATATATATATATATATATACATATATATATATATATATATTGTAACGGTCCCCGTACCTTCGTGTATTAAAAGCTGATTTTTAAATTATCAATAAACTGGAATGATTATTTAGAAGATGTACATTTTAAATTTCTATTATTCAAATAAGTTATCAAATATAACATATAGATGGAGTTGAATGATATTACAATAATTATTTGCGCACAATGCAAAAACGCATACTTGCACATAATAACATATACTTAACCTTTAAAACAGCTGTTCAGATGTACATAAAACTTCTTATAAGTGTATTGAGTGGGCGTAATGTTTAGTGTTTTGTGGTTCCGGCTAGTCAATTTAACAATATAAACTCTTGTTGTGGGACATAATTAAGTGCCCCATAATATAGTAAGTTCGGTGACACCATATCGAACACTTACAATATCGGCTAATGGCCATGCAACAGACAAATAGAATTTATTTATTCTTAAAACTATAAAATAAAACGATCGAGATAAGGATTATTGATTAACAACTTTAATGAAATGAATGCCAAATTAACAGGTAAGTGAGATATACATTAACATTATGATCAATAAATATCTAACATGTCACGTGATGAAATTAACATGGCGATTAAACTAGGTTAATAAAAATAAACAAACTTAGAGTGACATGAATAAAATAATATTATGGGTGAAATCTATGATACCTCTTAAAATATCAACAAGATTAAAACTAAAATTGAATTATATTAAACTGAACTTGTATTCTTCGTAACAGTAATATAAATATCTTAATCTTTTAAAAATAATTTAAGTAATTATTACTCAATGAATCATAGAAATATGATATTTTATTTGTGCATGATGAATTAATTATTCGTTTTCTTAAAAATTCGTAGGTATTTTAAATAATACTTAAGTGAATCAGGATAGGATTTAAGGTGTTTGAAATCTGGAAAACAGGTCCATAAAGTGGGTCTGCGTCTTGCGGCAATCTGTTGGCGTCACCTTAGCTGTAGTCCGGTCCAATCGGCCAAGCTTCGCGGTGAAATTCAATTGCTGTTTATCAGGACCCCGGTCACCTTCTGGACTTGTAAAATAGGTAAAACTGGAGCTGGATATATAGGTAAGATTTTTACTAGAGTAGACGTATGGTTTTATTTGTATTATTAATGTTTTTCATTTAATTTTTAGAGAAGCACTTCAAATACGTCGAGATGTTTTTAATGGCGGACTTCTAGTTACGCTAACTATCTTTTTTTTTCTCATCCCTCATCCTGATTCGTCTAATTGTATGTATCATTTTAATCGCGGTGTTTTATAATAATTAAAATGACAATTTAAACATTTTGAAAATACATATACTTAATATTAATTATTTAGTTTATTTTAGTGAATATATATTTCATGCTTGATTAATCATTATTGTAATTAAAGCTAATTTTATTGTGAGAAACATTCCCGCGATAACCTTTTTAAATATAAGTACAGTTTTGCCTAAATTTATGGCGTCTATAATTATTAATCAATTAAGTTGAAATATCATTAGAAAAATATAATATCGAAATGAAATGACTGATACAAATTAAAAGATACAAATAAATAAATGTGAAATTAAATTTAAAACCATTAATTACGCGAATTCAACTTTATTGATTTTTCATATGAAGAATTCAAGTTCTATACTTCTAAATTATCCTAAGACTCACATATATACATTTAAATTCAATCTTTTGTCCACTGAGGCATTCTTATGGATAGGCTTGCCCTATATCAACTTCCCCAGTAATTTGGTAAGACGTTATTGACTAGGCAAAGAGGCTTATCCAAATTATTCATTGAGTCTATTTAATTCAGTGTTAAGTCTTATAAAATTTTGTATATTTTTTTTTTTATTATTATTTTATATTATACATTTTATGTATTATGTGATATTATTTTCAGTTTCTATCAGTTTTTGTATGAAAAATTTATTTCCGTATATTTGTTTGATTGTATCGTTATACGTTATATTGACATTATCGTTCTATTTGTATATATACTATATCTCTGTTCATTATTATTCTTACCAATTGTTATGTTTAGCGAACTGTAAACTTTATTTAACTGTGTGTTTTTTTTTTTTTTTTTTTTTAAAACAAAACTTGATAATTATTCTGGTTATAATATGTGAAGATTTTCTGTTTGTTAAGTAGTTTAGCTTGGGGTTTATTTGAGATGTGTCTTCTGTTAATGGTACATGCTTACCATTCCTTACATAAATTGTTATTCATAACCTTTTATTATAATTCATATATTAATATAAGTTTTAGTTTACATAATAAATAATTCTTTCCTTTTTTAAATACATATCCTTTACTATCTATTCTTTCACTTATCTTATTAAAATACCATTCCTTATAACCTAATTAAATTCCCCATAATAAGACATTTTGTCTATATTTCAATATTCATATTAATAATAATTCATTTATTTATTTATATACTTCATATCCCCATATCATATATTGTCTCCTTCTACTATTATTATTAATCTAAACCTTCTCTAATCTTATAACATTTCAGCACTCTTTTATTTATTCTGGTCATACTGTATCTATAAAATATATTACATCGAAGACTTTCATTTTCATTAACTTTTTGCATGTTTATAATTGCTTTATTTCCCCATAAATTAGTTTTATTTTTGTAACATATAAATGTATAATCATTGTTCTTTCTAAGTTTATCTTTACCATTTTATATTTTTATACCAGCTTTTGTCTCAGAGAATGTTCTCTTTCAGTGTAAGTTTAATAATCATTTGGTTCACAAGTTCTAATTATTATAAGTTTACCTTTTATTGTAAATAAAGTTCGCCTGTCCTTGTGTGTAGATATATTTGTATATGAATTTTCTGTTAGTATTATTTTGTTTTGGTTTTTTGAACTGTAATCTACCCCTTTTTGTCTCTCAAGTGTAACTGTATATTACATTATAACTATATTGAAATTATTAATATTGATTTGTTAGTATTAAATTTATATGTGCTTAGTTTTTATTTAAATTAGTTTCTATACTGTATAATCTTTTAGCATTGATATATGATATCTCCCCTTGATATAATCGGTGTTAGGCTCGATTAGTTCATATGTATTATTCAATTTTGAGGGGTAGTTACAGTCGAGTTTAATTAATGATTTTGAGTCGAGGTGCTTGGTGTCGGGTTGGCGTACAAATCTATTTCCGAAATTGAAGTTTTCCTCTGTACAACCTCCGATTCTTCTCTAGAGGGCGATGGTGACAATGGTCTCCTGCAGTAGTTATTAACACGTCCTCTATTTCGGTATCTGTAATTATTCATTCCTCTTCTTACCGGCTGGTTATTATACTGGTTGTAATTATTTGGGCGGTTAGCATCATATGATCGCGCATTATTGTTATAATTATTACTAGGGTGTGGATTAATCGAAACATTAGGTCTATTATTATAATTATTAAAAGGATTTGTAGAATGGTTACTATAATTTTGATGATTGTTATAATTTTGAGGAGGGCTTGCTTGGTTGTTATTATAATTCGTGTTGTTATGATTAGTTGCTTGATTCGCCTGAGGATAATTGTTATTTGACCTGTTGTTATTATACAAAATTGTTTCTTGTAAATGATTCGGTCGATTATTTTGAGAATGATATTGTCTAGATGATTGATTATGTGTATTGTTATAATTGTTATAACTCGGTCTATTATTAGATGTATTATATGGACTGTTGTTTGCATTCCGTTGCGCTGGCAAGAATGAACCACGATTACCCTCTGCGAAGTCATCTAATCTTCGTAAAATTTCTATTAACGAGTCCATATCATTGACACGTTGACAAATAATGGCTTGAGTATCCGAATAAATGAAGTGATTAAGTAACTGTCGTGCTATGGTTGATTCCTCCATATCGGCTATATGTTTACAAAGGTTGTAAATTCTCGAAGCATATATCTCCCTAGTTATTGAGCCTATTCGATATTTACCGGTCAAAAGTCTAATTTTTGCACGATTTTGTTGCGCTTCATCCCAGTAATTCCTTTTAAATAGTGTCACGAATTGCTCTACGTCCTCGCAGTGATCTTCTATGCGTAAGAACCACTCCTGAGCACTATCCTTAAGAGTAACTCTTATTATATCCATCTTTTGTTTGTTGTCCGGAATGTCGATTAGGTAACGCAGGAGTCCATTCAAATAAAGCATAGGATGTACATGCGTAATATCCCCGTCGAAATGAGTAAGGTTTTCTATTTTAATGGTTGGACCTCCTGTGTTCATACAATTAACAGACGCAGTATATCTTTTAATCTTCGTTTCTATTATTCTCAATTCGGATTCGTAGGAATTTTTATTAATATCTTGGTTCGTTCTGATAGTGTCAAGATTATCTTTCACTTGGTTAATCTCCTGTTCGTAATATGTCCTGTGTTCCCCCATCTGAGTGTTAAAACTTTCTGTTAAATGTTGTTTCAAATTTAACGAAGATATTTCGTTACTTAAATTAAAATCTGTTAATTTATTGTTAATTTTCATGTGTGCTTCGTTACAAGACTTTGTCAATTCAGTTTTTGTTTCCGTGTTTGCGGTTATTATTTTATTATTTGTGATTTCGTAGATTTCCCGTGAAGTATTCTCCAATTGTTTGGCCCAATGTTGGTTATGAACATTTAGAGTTTCGTCCATTTTCAGCAAGCATTTGATCTCGCTTTCTTCAAGAGTTTGGTGAATTATTTCTTCTATCTTCGTTTGGCTATCTTTCAAACCTTTTATGTCTTTTTTTATTTCTTCTTTATCTTGTTTGAGTTGTTCTAATTTGCTATTAATGTTAGCTTCTATTAAACTAATATTTGTCTCTAATCTTATGTTGTTTTCTGTAATAAATTGTTTAAAATTTTCATTATTTGTTTCTAAGGTTTGATTTAAATTCGTTTCCATATTTTTGTTGTTGTCGACTATAAATTGTTTTAGGTTGGACTCTTGTTTTTCGTTATTTTCTACCATAATTTGTTTAAAATTTTCATTATTTGTTTTATTACTAGTTTCCATAGATTCTAATTTTTGTGTTAAATTAGATAAAATAGCCGTCAAGGAACTAAGATTCAGAGGTACCTCTTCTTTTGGTGGTTCTGGTTGTAGCATAACAGTAGTAGCATCTTCCTGATCTGCCTCTTCTCCTCTGCCTTCCATAATATTTTCCCTGGACTTGCTCCTTGTACGCTTGTCCATTTTATTTATATGATTAAAAATGTATATTATAGTGCTTTTATGATAGGTTATGTTTGTTTATGTATATTAATTATTCCTATTTTTATATTTTAATATTAGTATTGTATATGCAAATTGATTGTGTAAATAAATTTTTATCTCATAAAATAATTTTCGTTTTAAACTTTATGACCTTTGTTTTAAATGTTTATTATGAGAACAATAACTTCTTTAAGAAAAGAACTTACAGATCCAGTTCCTGTGTACCAGTCAGCGTCCTATCACATAAAAATGACCACAAAAGGCAAAATACAGATTCACAAGTGTAAAAATATTATGTAACTTAAATAAATCTAGAAGAATACAGGTTCTAATTTATCCTCTCTCGTTTTATTTTATACTTTGTGTTCGATTGGGCACGTTTTCTAATGGCCTGACACGTTGCGGCGCCAAAAATGTAACGGTCCCCGTACCTTCGTGTATTAAAAGCTGATTTTTAAATTATCAATAAACTGGAATGATTATTTAGAAGATGTACATTTTAAATTTCTATTATTCAAATAAGTTATCAAATATAACATATAGATGGAGTTGAATGATATTACAATAATTATTTGCGCACAATGCAAAAACGCATACTTGCACATAATAACATATACTTAACCTTTAAAACAGCTGTTCAGATGTACATAAAACTTCTTATAAGTGTATTGAGTGGGCGTAATGTTTAGTGTTTTGTGGTTCCGGCTAGTCAATTTAACAATATAAACTCTTGTTGTGGGACATAATTAAGTGCCCCATAATATAGTAAGTTCGGTGACACCATATCGAACACTTACAATATCGGCTAATGGCCATGCAACAGACAAATAGAATTTATTTATTCTTAAAACTATAAAATAAAACGATCGAGATAAGGATTATTGATTAACAACTTTAATGAAATGAATGCCAAATTAACAGGTAAGTGAGATATACATTAACATTATGATCAATAAATATCTAACATGTCACGTGATGAAATTAACATGGCGATTAAACTAGGTTAATAAAAATAAACAAACTTAGAGTGACATGAATAAAATAATATTATGGGTGAAATCTATGATACCTCTTAAAATATCAACAAGATTAAAACTAAAATTGAATTATATTAAACTGAACTTGTATTCTTCGTAACAGTAATATAAATATCTTAATCTTTTAAAAATAATTTAAGTAATTATTACTCAATGAATCATAGAAATATGATATTTTATTTGTGCATGATGAATTAATTATTCGTTTTCTTAAAAATTCGTAGGTATTTTAAATAATACTTAAGTGAATCAGGATAGGATTTAAGGTGTTTGAAATCTGGAAAACAGGTCCATAAAGTGGGTCTGCGTCTTGCGGCAATCTGTTGGCGTCACCTTAGCTGTAGTCCGGTCCAATCGGCCAAGCTTCGCGGTGAAATTCAATTGCTGTTTATCAGGACCCCGGTCACCTTCTGGACTTGTAAAATAGGTAAAACTGGAGCTGGATATATAGGTAAGATTTTTACTAGAGTAGACGTATGGTTTTATTTGTATTATTAATGTTTTTCATTTAATTTTTAGAGAAGCACTTCAAATACGTCGAGATGTTTTTAATGGCGGACTTCTAGTTACGCTAACTATCTTTTTTTTTCTCATCCCTCATCCTGATTCGTCTAATTGTATGTATCATTTTAATCGCGGTGTTTTATAATAATTAAAATGACAATTTAAACATTTTGAAAATACATATACTTAATATTAATTATTTAGTTTATTTTAGTGAATATATATTTCATGCTTGATTAATCATTATTGTAATTAAAGCTAATTTTATTGTGAGAAACATTCCCGCGATAACCTTTTTAAATATAAGTACAGTTTTGCCTAAATTTATGGCGTCTATAATTATTAATCAATTAAGTTGAAATATCATTAGAAAAATATAATATCGAAATGAAATGACTGATACAAATTAAAAGATACAAATAAATAAATGTGAAATTAAATTTAAAACCATTAATTACGCGAATTCAACTTTATTGATTTTTCATATGAAGAATTCAAGTTCTATACTTCTAAATTATCCTAAGACTCACATATATACATTTAAATTCAATCTTTTGTCCACTGAGGCATTCTTATGGATAGGCTTGCCCTATATCAATATATATATATATATATATATATATATGATAATTTTGATGTTACTCTTCAGCGTCAAGTGAAAGAACAACTCTAGAAAATGACGAGTGCGATCCCGTCGAAACGTCGAGACAACAATCCTTCTCAGGATACATCTCACACGCGGACAAGAACCCGAGAAACCATCATTTCATATATATATATATGGCAAATTCAATCAGTTGGCGATTTAAGGTCTGGCTTTACTTTAAATTATATATATTTAAAACAACCCTACATGTTTCGGCAATGATGCCTTTATCAAGGATATAAAATATAAATGATCTAAAGTAATGCCAGGCGTTAAATCGCCAACTCATTGAATTTACCATATCATACCAAGGTCACGAATTAATTATATTTATATATATATGTATATATATAATATTTTCGTGACCTTGGTATGATATGGTAAACTTAATAAGTGGGCGATTAAAGGTCTGGTTTATTATTTCAAAGTATATATATTTAAAACAACCCTACATGTTTCGGCAATGATGCCTTTGTCAAGGATATAAAAAATATATATTTTATATTTCGAAATGATGACCATGCTGCAGCTACTATTGGTAATTACAACTTGTCGAACTCTCCGTCATTAAATAGTTTTCTAATTTGAGGGCTCACAAATATACCTTCTTTAATTTTAGCATACGAAAGTTGTGGAAATGTGGTCGTCAAATATCTAAATGTAGAACCGTTTACATCTAAAGCTTGTACAAAATTTTCATAAGGAAAAAGCTTGGTATGAAGCGGTGGAAGGAAAACACATTTAGGTTCGACTAACGGTTGATGTTTAACGTTTTCTATACCCCGTGAATAGATCCGTCTAGGCCACGTTTTCCTTATGTAATGATGTGCAGTCGCATGGCTGCCCTACAGGCATAAAAAACAACAATATTTGGTGAAACCAAGTTGTAAACCAGTCAGTAAGTCAATCACCTTCAGATCACCGCACACCTGCTACTTGTGCTGTTCATAGCTGATAATTTTAAGCAACGCGCTCATCGAAATATATGCTACTTTTACGTTGACAAGATGACCAATAGAAATCGATGGCTCTTCATTTCCAATATAAGGAGAACTGCCTTTAAATTGTATTTTCTACTGTCAATAAACAAGCGCCACTCATTTACATTATATAGTTGCTTCATTTCACCAAATAAACCCAAGATGTCTTTACAAAAACAAATAGATTTACTTTTTCAAGGGCAAATGGCTTACTTCTGTTTCTATAACTGGTCACTTTGGTTCCCTTAGTGTTAGTGTGTTAATTCCCCTAGGTGGTTCCACTGCTGTAGGCGCGACTCTAAAAGCTCTGCAAGTTGTTTTGATAGATTCAAATCTCGGATTAAATCACTTAGTTACTGAGTTACTGAATGCCCATTTGTATCGGCTATATATTCGCTGTTACTGATTCCTGATTGCTCGTCGGTCGATACTTTCATTCAAAAGTACTGCTCACGTAACTAGAACAAGTTGGCAATGGTTCATCATCTGATCGAATAATTGGATTTGCTATAGATACAATATCGGCGTATTTTATGAAACGTTTGTGTTTTGCATTAATTGCATTGACCTTTGTCACGCAAAAATAGCAACCGTCATGGTGGTTCGCAGGCTCCCTCCAAAGCATTGGCAAATAAACTTCTTCTCCACTTGCCCATTTGCGTAAAATGGGTCTGCAACTATTGCAAAACAAGTGCGGTGCCCATTGTTTATTCTGGTTACCGACCGGGAAACCAAAATGATGTAAATAAGCGAATAGAAGAGATTCTGTTATTACGCGTCCATTTTTTCCAAAAATATATTGCTCACATACATAACAACAGTTGTCCCGACGAGTTTTACACATTGGGCTCGACATTTTTATGCGATATTATGAATGCAATTAATACGTCTGCACGATACTTTCACAGATAAACAATAATGGCAAACGCTGAATTATAACTAAACTTCAGTGGCGCCATCTTGCTATTAGTATAAGACTAGACGTGTTGGAATTTTCCTAGCGGCAGATTTGAATTAAGCATCATGAAATACACTAAATGCAGTTGATTTTACATCTTGCACTAAAAACAATTTTAAATTTGTATACTAGTGGAGTTAGTTTAAAAATTCATTCAGATTCTTAAAGCAATTCGTTATAAATCCTGAGATTTATCTTAATCAATAAATAATATAAGATATTTCTATTTAGAAAATTTTTGGCGTTGCAATGAGGTGCATATCAATTTACTAATTTACACAAAATAATAATAATATATCTTTGCTTCATAATAATAAATCATTTTGGTATATGTATAAGAAATATGAATTTAGATATTAATAGAAAACAAAACGTACGCGAATGATATAAACAAGGTTAGTTAATAGTTTTCTAAGATATTAATTTCGAAATTGCATACTAATATTTTTATAAATTAATTTCAAGCTTTCTTCGCTTATTTAATGTCAAAGGAGCTCTTGTTCAGCCTCTTAAATATAACTAATGCTAAGTCCTTGTTAAAACTAAGTGTCTTTCTTTGTGCTTCTTGATTATTTTCGATAAAAAATCCATTAGATATAATCATAGTGTTGTGAAATCTTTATTTATTAGACACACAAGTAGATATACTTTTGCATGTGTATGTGTATGGTTGTACGTATTCATAATCACGTATAATATATACGGGTGGATCGGCAAAATGTAAACAAGGTTACAAAATTTGACTTTAGCATGGTACGCATTCATTAATAACAGACATTTTTTTAATGTCTCAAGGCGGTCGCTTTAATGAGCACAAAAAAGCAGAACGTGAGGATTATTTTACTGGCGTTTCTTTATAAAATCGTGACGGAATTATTCATTTTTTTATTTTCTTTCCTCAGTTGGTATTATCGTATTACAGGAAAAGGCTTTGCTCTCTGATTACCCTTAATATCGGCTAAAACGTGCATCAGAATGAATTTATCTTACTGTACATCGCAGGCTTTAATAAAATTGATTAGAATTTTTGAAGATCCTGTTATTATTCATTATATTGAAATGTTTGTTAATTAAGCAAGAACAGAAAGCATTTCCTACGCAATACCTTACGTAATTTCCTATTAAATAGATTAAATAGCAAATTTCATTTATTCGCATATCTAAAATTTTTAAAACAAGAAAACATCTAATTAATGGGTATTAAAATGTGTTACCTTTTAGAATGCATTTCTTCGCTAAGATTATAATAATCAGTTGATTAAAAATAAATAGGACAAAATTGTAACATCAACTAACATAAAAGTGCGATCTTGCGGTGGAAGTAACCAATAAATATAATTAAAGGAATGTTGACTTTTTTAGAATCAAATAATTATAGCATCATTTTAATATTACCTCAAAAATCTTTAAATTGTTCAACTTGCAAACTTGTTTATTCAGCTATATACGAGGGCGATTCGTAATGTTAAGTTCCGTTTGTACAAAGAACATGAAGGCTGCTCAAATTCATAAGCAACTTTGTTCTGTTTATTGTGAAAGTGTCATGAGTGACAGTATGGTTAGAAGATGGTGTCGTATTTTTCAAGAAGGAAGAAGTAATGTCTATGATGTAGAACGGAATGGAAGACCGACTGTTGTGGCGAACGAACTTGTGGGTAATGTCGAAGAAAAAAATTGTGGAAATCGGCAATTAAAAATCACAGTACTGAGTGCCATTTTCCCTCAAATTTCACGTCCAATTTTGTACGAGATTGTTACTGAACATTTAGGTTACCACAAGTTTTGTTCACGGTGGGTGCCAAAGCTTCTTACCGAAGACCATAAAACAAAGAGAATGGGATTTGCACTAACTTTTCTGACATGCTACGATGTTGAAGGTGAAGTTTCCTTAGGTATATCGCAACAGGTGATGAGACTAGGGTCGCTTATGCCAAGGTTGAGACGAAAAGACAGTCATTGCAGCCGGGTCGCTCAAACGCGCGTACGAGGAAACCTTGAAAATGTTGGCAACATTTTTCTGCGAGAAAAGTCATGGTCACTGTATTTTTGGACAAGAAAGAAGTCCTTCTTGTAGACTTTATGGAACTAGCCAACTATTTGGAAATGATGAAGAGCTGCAGGGCGGTGTTACAGCATGGCTTATTATTACATAAAATCCGAACTCTACTAATAAAATAATATAATAATAATAATAATATAATAATAATAATAATTATAATAATAATATAATAATAATAATATAATAATAATGATAATAATAATATAATAGGAGTAAAACCCTTGGTTATATTTCACTATAGCCAAGGGTTTCATTCTCAATATTTCATTCGCCTTTAACCGGAATACCCGTTCGCATTTGCTCGAACTAAAATTGATATTTCGGAAACCATTGTTCAAAATCTTTGCTCCAGGTGGCAAATAATACAAATCACAAGATGACAAATGGGGTGAGTAAAGCCAACATTTTTGCTGGCTAAAATGAACGACGATTCAAGACCAATAAAAATTGGCTGATTTCGATTATTTCTCCTTAGTTCGTCGATCACTTCCGGCAAAATAATTGTTGTATACCAACAAGTGTTCATAGTTCTTCGATTCTTATTAGTATTAAAGTTACGCTTGCCACGTATCCAGTAAAATCTTGCTTCCAGTGCTTCGTTCCCAAAAGCCAAGTAAAGTTTACTGGTGCATTATTTTGGGGTTACACCACATTTGAAAACAAAAAAAATAGTAATTTGAACATTTTCACTAGAAAGTTTCATTGTAACGCAAGATGATCTATAAACAATAAAATTAGCTCACTCAAGTACGAACTGTCAACTCCATTCGTAATTAGAACTGTCAAATTTAACGAATATGACAGTTGAAAAACGGCCTACTAGCTAGAAATTTACATTGTTCGTAGATACTAATATTTGTGAAAGATTGAGTTAAACTCATATATAGATTTGGCGCTGCGAAGGTACGGTCAGTAACGCGCTCTTCGAAAAGATGCAAGAGGTTTAGCAAGTAATAAATGTAAGCAGCGTTTTAGATATTATAGATATTATAGATTTAGATATTATTAGACATTAGATATGTTTCAGCAGTTTCTTCATGTAACCCTGTTCGTAGTGAGGAGTAGGTGTTCTCATAATAATAGAATAATCTTGGTAAATACTTAACCGATCTGTAGATCGTTAAATGTCATCAAGAAGTTGTCTTAATCTGAATATTTCGTTAGTACACTATATACGTTAGCAATAACACTAATATTTCTTGCGTTGGTGAATGCTTGTAGCTGTATTTGTACAGTGTCTACGATTTGCATTGACTCCAATAACGACAACGAAGAATTTTGTAATTTTCAAAGAGCTTCAACCAGATTCTTTCACTTGATCCGCGATCAGAACATCAGTATCACTCGTATTACCAAGAAAGATCTTGTTCAAACATTCTAAATAGGAGCGAAGCGAAGATATCGTCTAAATGTAGACAGGTCTCACTGAACAAGATTAGATCCAACTCATAATCATCGAATTCTGCAAGCAACTTCAATGGATTTTGGGATATACTCTCGGGATTTCAAGCCATTAGTCGAAGATAGACACGCGAAATATCCATTTTATTTTCTCTTGCGATTGCTTTAGAGTTAGAGAATAGTTTGTTTATAAAATATCAATCCTCTGCGAACTGGCTCATTTGCACAATGGAAATTCGATCGGGTATTGAATGGCTTTTTCAATTGAGGCATGATACCTTATCTGTGAGTGGTGTTATTCTCGCGTACGGTCGTAAATCTGAATGCGTTCGTGGCCACCTTCAATATGTCTTTAATGTAGTAACCCCATCAAGGCAATTCCATGAGAGACGCATTAAAGTCTTCCTCAACTTGCTACAGTCTCTATAGTGTACCGAGTGCGTCAAGATTTGTACACCTAAGAGGGTCATTTTCAGAGTGGGAGCAATCCTTAATGTAGTGCTTCTCATCACACACCTAAACGGAGAATACACCTATTTTGTACGCTTTGAAAACGTTTATAGCGGCGGCACTGTTTAAAAAATATTTCCACGATAAAACCTGGAACATTTCCTGTATTATAGATTCCGCTCTGATCCCTGGACAACTTCACCAAAAACAGTGGCATAGTAGGCCGATCCCGATTGCTTTTCCTTCTAAGAAAGTCTTCGAAATAAAATCTCTATCTTCCTTTTTTATATTATTCTTAAATCGTCTGAGGAATGAATTACAGGTAATAGGAATATACACAATAACCATAACGAACATACGCATCGGGCACAGAATACTGGTGTAGCCACCCACAGTCGATTATAGAATAGTGGGTAAATCACGCTCAGTTAAACGCGCGGGCAAAACAATTCTTCTGAAGGATGGGTACAAATAAAGTCGCTTGCACCGATAGAACGCATTTCTAGTCGGACACGCTCCAGCAAAAAATTGAGAAAGTTCATTCAAACTTGAAGCAGCTAAAGGTTCTTGTAAGAACTTATATTTCTTATTCTGTAGTATATTAGCGTATAATTTCTTCCATGAGAATAATAGACCAATATCTTGTTCAATTATTGTCTGTTTTGTTATTTGTATTCATTTCGGTGAATTGAGTGAAGAAAAAATACTAAATGTATTGCAATATACTTTAAACAATTTGAAATTCATGCACATATTTGTATATATTGCAGTACTAAGAGATATTAAACTAGTTTTTTATTAAATACATAGATATTTACATACATATATATATATATATATATATATATATATATATATATATATATGGAGTAATAATTAGCAATTTCAAACATTCAAAGCTGACATCTGCTCTCAAAATACTGACATCTGCTTTCAAAACAAGCATCTGCTTTCAGATCTGACGTTTGCTTTCATGACAGACATCTACTTTAGAAACAGACATCTGCTTTCTATAACTGACATTTGCTTTCAATAACTGACATCTGCTATCAAAACTGACATCGGCTTTCAAAAACTCACTTCTGCTTTCAACATGATATCTACATTCAATAACTGACATCTGATTCATTAACACTGTTACTTTATAATGTATTTCTAAATAGCTTGAACCAAGGTCAATCGTGGCTTAAGTGGTAAAAGCGACAGTTCGGTAAACCGTAGACTTGGGTTCAAGTCCCAACGTAGACAATATTTTTCAATTAAAAATTTCATATGATTTGCTTTGTAGTTTGTAGACAGCAATGTTTACACCCCACTTACTTTGCAATTACATACATACTAATTTGATATTTGTAAAATATTTCATATAAAAGCCAAAAACTCCAATAATTTATTAATTGATATATATATATATATATATATATATATATATATATATATAACAATTAATAAATTAACTCCAAAATTAAATACCCCTTGACAATTTTATATGTTTCGCCAATAAATAGAATGTGCATAAATAATAAATACCTTTATTGTAGTTACACACACACATACGCTACAGCGTATACATATATACATGACAGCTGTACATGTTATAGAAACTATGACATTGTTGTATGCTAAGGTCAATAATCTCAATATATTTACGTACAAAATCAACTGTTTATAAATTTTAGAGCTGTCCTAAATCAGCTATTTAATGCTTATTACTTGAATTTCTTGTGATACGAGAAGTACTTGAATGGTTATTTTATTGCGTGAAGTAAAAAATATAAAATATTAATATGGATTCAGAATATCTATAAAAAATGCCGTTATTGAATTTAAACACGCAATGTTTGTGTTTGTAAAAACACTGGAAGATTACATTGTATAGACAGAATGGAGACTATACTTAAAGCTGACGGACAATAAGAAAACTACGCTTTTGTTATTGTCGGTAAGCTTTAAATATTCTCTTTGGTACTCTTTATGATATAGTCGGTAAGACAGTGGTGTGACAAATTTGTTTAATAATCTCTGTCATTCTTTTTCTTGCTTATGTGAGGGAATTTTGGGAAAATAATTTGGATTTATATTCTATATGATTACATTTTTTCATTTTTCATACATTGACACTTTAATTCAAGGACACCTGTTTATATATATATATAGATAGATAGATTTCGTGATTCTGTCATTTATATTTTTTATATCCTTGACAAAGGCATCATTGTCGAAACATGTAGGGTTGTTATATATATATACTTTGAAGTAAACCAGACCTGTAATCGCCAACTGATTGAATTTTCTATATATGTATGGTAAACTTAATAAGTCGGCGAGTAAAGGTCTGGTTTATTACTTCAAAGTATATATATTTAAAACAACCCTACATGTTTCGGCAATGATGCCTTTGTCAAGGATATAAAAAATATAAATATTATATATATATATATATATATGTATATGTATAATATTTTCGTGACTTTGGTATGATATGGTAAACTTAATAAGTCGGCGATTAAAGGTCTGGTTTATTACTTCAAAGTATATATATTTAAAACAACCCTACATGTTTCGGCAATGATGCCTTTGTCAAGGATATAAAAAATATAAATGACAGAATATAAATGTCAAATAATTGAGTTGCTATGGTTTAAATTATTCAAAGATACATTCCAATAATAATAATAAGTCATGCCTTAGTATTCCAAAAAATAGATAGCAAGGTGTGAACATATGTGTTTTTCGAACAACACAAAGATACATTCCAATAATAATAATAAGTCATGCCTTAGTATACAAAAAATAGATAGGAAGGTGTGAACATATGTGTTGTTCGAACAACACATATGTTCACACCTTGCTATCTATTTTTTGGAATACTAAGGCATGACTTATTATTATTATTGGAATGTATCTTTGAATAATTTAAACCATAGCAACTCAATTATTTGACATTTATATTCTGTCATTTATATTTTGTATATCCTTGACAAAGGTATGATTGCCGAAACATGTAGGGTTGTTTTAAATATATATACTTTGAAGTAATAAACCAGACCTTTAATCGCCGACTTATTAAGTTTACCATATATATATATATGTATATATAAATCTTGCCTTTGTTTTAAATTTGGTGATTTAACAAGCTAGCCGTTAATCAGTACGTTTTCGTGGCAATAGTTTGCTTTTTCAACATTTCTAGATATGTCTGGCATTCCTTCAATTATTTCCCTTTATTTTTGAGCTTACGACAGGCTCGCTGCTGTCACTTTCAGGTTTGTTGCTTGATCGAAAGTGAATCAAACATTACTGTTACTGGCACAGATTTTAACCCTTTACAACAAGCAAATGTACTCTTCTAACACAGAATATCGAATTGCTGCCTAAAACGATCACCTGTTGTAATATGTAAGATTAGAATTGGTTCTGCTTTGCTTGTTCATTTCTTTATTTAATAATTAATCTGTTTCGAAATCTTTATTAATATTAAAAGTCCAAACAATAAAGAATATATTGATTACTGCTGAAACGGAAATTACATGTATTAATTACCTTGAACAGTTATTTGTTGCATTTATCTAATTAACTTTGACATAGCCGATTACAAACATTTCATCCAAGTCATTTACTGTGCAACGGCAGAATTTACAGTTCTTTTTCTTTTTTATGAATGGTGGTATATTTTCTCTCTATTGCGTAAACTTTAATGACATGATAATAATTTCAGATCAATATAACTTCCGAAAACCTCAGCGTAATGGTAACAAGCGTAAACGAGTGCGAGATTTATTTTTAAAAGAGAGTAAATGTTGACTATAAATGGATTCACCGTGTCAAAGGACGAGGGTACAGTTTACTTCTGTAGATGTCACTGAGGCAGTTTGATTAAAACCGCTATTGTACTGATTTACTGCTCAGAAGGAGAGGACAAAGCAGATTAGATCGTAAAAGGTAAAAGTAAGAGTTTGGAGTATCTACTGAAATGCCCAATGAGTTTAATGTAGAAGAAACAAAAACCCGTATCTGAGTCTCTTAATTAGTAACTGTATTTTTTATTAATTAAGATATAAAGCAAGAGCTTTAAAGTACTTTTGGCAATGAATACAAGTGTTATTTATGTAATACTGTGAAATAAAATATTGTCGTGGTGTTATAAATCCTACAATAAATATTTGCTCTGTTATTAATTGTTTTTAGTTGTGTAAATCAGGCTTAAGATAATTTAGTGTTATTTTAATTTAGTTAATTAGAAAAACGGCTTTATCAATTTTTTTCATTTCTTAATTAAACCAAGCGTGATTTTCTTTACATCTTCTTATATGACATTGGCTTTAATTGGCTTCTTTTGATTTAATAATGTTTATTAACGTTTACTTCTATCTACAACGTTTGAATTTTTATAATTTAATTGCCTACTACAACTCTTCTTCAAATATCACATCAATCTAAGAGAAAAAGATTTCTTAACTGAATTGACCAAATTAATAGCATAAACATTTTTCACTTTACGAAATGCTGATTAAGTTCTGCAATAATAGCAATCTGTATTTAAGGAGTCAGTCATAAAAAATTGTCAATACGACCCCTTTCTTAAATTTCTATCTAAGTCGGCGGTAGAAATCAGTGGAAGAAATATGAATTTATATAAATGTGGGGGTCGCCATCTGAATTGGATCTCTGTCTGATAACCTGGATCGGAACGCATCGACGTGAAATTATTTCGGATATTAGATCCCTGGGATGTAGTTTGGATTTCGTATTTATATTAAATTATAATTGTCAAAACACAAAATAACGACGATAATACGTACAGCGGATGCACATATTTTATGTAAGTTATCCAAATTTAAATTTGAACAGTAACCGAAATCGGTCGTCCTTATCTTTTGAAAATTGATTAAGTTAGTACGCTAATAAGTAAACAGTAATATTTACTTAGCATCCGGAAGAAATGTTACAAGTTACATAATTTCACCTAAAATATATGTTTGTATACCACCTGAATGCCTATTCACTTGGTATATACCGTGTGCACAACGTCGTGCGATCGATGGATATATAAGTAATGACTGGCCAACTGCAAGTATATTCGCCTTGCTTGAACACAATGAGCGACTGATAGGAATATTCAATGTGTTAGAGAGAGATTATTTGATTCGTACTTAGATCGTATGTAGAATGTGTTGGATAAAGAAATGGAACGCCCGTACAGTTAGACAGTAGAACATATTGAATATACTCTCTCAACCCTAACCACATAAACTCGCTATTCGTCTTCGTCTTACTAGATTGTGGTAGATCAATCACTCCCCGGCGTTCATACGGTATAGCTCTTTTTAGAGCTTTTAAAGTTTGTCAATTTTTTTAAATACATTTATTTTCTATATCTATTTAATTACCGGTCAATAGCCTTGTGGTAACGCACTAACTTATCATACCGGAAGCCCCGGAGCCGAATCCGGGTTTGGGCTGTTCGAGAAATATATCGTGGTTATCCTTCTCTTTTAAGGTGAACTAAACGTGAGCTAAACGTCGTACTCATGCTGCTGGGGGATGATAAGGCGTGAATAATACTAATAACAACAACGAAAATAATAATAATAATAAAAATAATCAGTTACGTTATTTTATCAACTGCCCTCGTATACATTTGAATTTCTCTATCTTGATGCCTTATTTCACCGATGACGAGGTTACATAAGTGCATGCGTGTTTCGATTTTTAGATGTGTGCGGTGTAAAAGATAGCGACTGTTTGGGTTCACTCACTTTCGATTGAAATTTCGAAGAGGCTGTTACTGTACCGGACTTACAGTCATTTTTGTGGTTTGTATAATGTATTGTGTTTATTTAGTTGCAATCATAATCGCCTTTTTGGTGGATACGCAGCTTAAATTCGATGCTAATTCCTTTTGGCAAAAACTTTTGGTTGGTTTTATTCGACACGCCGAATTCGATATAATTTAGACTCCGCCTACTCGGTAAGAGACGTTTTTTCTTTTGATAGGTCGTTTATCCTTATTTTTTAATGCACATTTTCAATTGTAAACTCAGGGAACCAATCTGTGGCTACAATAAATTTGAAGTCCGTCTGGGTGTGCACAGATTAAAATTATTGTGTTTAGTTGCGAATATAATCGCCTTTTTGCCTTTGTGGATACGCAGCTTAAATCTGATGTCAATTCCTTTTGGCAAAAACTTTCGGTTGGTTTTATTCGACACGCCGACTTCAATATAATTCCGACCCCGTCTACTCGGTAAGAGACGCTTTTCCTTTTGATAGGTTGTTTATACTTATCTTTTAATACACATTTTCAATTATAAACTCAGGGAACCAATCTGGGGCTACAATAAATTTGAGGTCCGTCTGGATGTGCTCAGATTAAAATTATTGCCGGAATTACGCAGCCAGGGCATCGCTCATGTGGATACTTGATTGGAGAATTGCCATATGCTGAGGTATATATTCAGACTTAAGCCTTATAAGATAAGTTTTAAACGTTACTGTACCTATTTTACACCATTTTTACATTGTTAGACGACCATTTTTATTTCAAATTTTGGAGGCACATTTAGCTTTGGTTGCTATCTTTGATTTTCTGTTTGCAGCCCGAAGATTATTTCCTTTGTTGTTTGATAATTAATCTTAATGTATCGTGGTCAATATAGTATAATACGAATTGCTCATTGTATAATTAATAATTAATTTTAACGCTTTGTAGACAATATGGTATATTACAATCGTTACATTTCATAATTAATAATTGATTTTAACGCTTTGTAGTGAATATTGCATATTACACCTTTTACTTTAAAATTCGAACATATAATCCAATCATTTCTAATTCAATTTTGTTTATAACAATTTCTTCGTTAATTTTTAATTAGTCTATGTTTCTCAACTAATTATTTGTTTCTACATATTTTTGATTTTACGAACGAGCAGATCTTTGACCTTCACCACTCGCCTCTCAGGCATGTAAAAGACTACAAAATTATGAATTTAATTCTTGACAGGTCTGTTCGCAGATTTATGTACGGGGACTTTGTAAATAATTCATGGTGACGCCCTTTACAACTATTATTAAGTCAGTCACTCAGTAACTATTAGATTAGGCCCTTGCCGTCTTCACTGAGCTTAGTCGGCCTTGCTTAGTTGAATTGTACCTTTACCATAAACAATCTCCCACAAAGGTAAGTCTTTGGATCAGTGCAGTGTTTCAGCATTGTTCCATAAATTCTCGAAAGCTAATTTTGCGATATTTACGTTCGCTATTAGATGTAGCAAATAATAATAATAATTATTATTAATTAAAGTCACATCTAAATTGCGATATACATAGTTTGAAATTCGAATTGGATCGGATTATATTCTAAATCTCGGTCGGAACAAAAATTCAGATCTTGGACTTTCTCCGGAAATTTGCCTCTGACTCAGATTGGATTAGATTTGCATTTCGGCAAAATTCGTATTTATACTCAATGGCAGGTCGCTGGCTTATGACAACTGGGGTTCGCACCTGTTTTCCGAGCCGCTGTCCGAGGCATTATTTTTGTTTTCCTTCTCGTTTAATGAGAATTCCGACAGCCAAAAACCTTAAACCGTCCCAAATTAATGTGGTGCCTCATATGTATTGTGCGACAGAAAATTTATTTTCAAAATGAACACGTCTAAAACGGGCCTCATTTAAACGCATTTCACGCTTATTTTGTCGCAAGTTAAGAACAAGAGTGGATATTATATTATAAAATAAAATAAAGGCGATACACTCTTTATTAAAGAATAAGGAAAATAACTTAACTTTTTGACGTGAAAACGAAATTAATATTGCATATAGTAATTTCGATAAAAACATAGTTTTAAAAAACATATAATATAGTTATTTATTTGCGTAGGGTGTTAGGTCTGCCCCATGTGTATTATAATCTAATAGCGTCCACAAAATTTTGATTAAAAATTACCTCAAGTTTATTTTCCGCGTCCTTTCCTTAAAACATGTAACCTCATAGGATTTTCCAGAGAATATTAAAAATTGAGCTCTTCAAATCTAAGGCATTGCACGAAAATGGGTGTACTTTTTGCAATAGTAGGTGGAACAAAATAACAAAGCTATGTGTGAAGCGGTTGTGATTACATATTTTGAAGAATTGGTATGATATTTTAAGTTCATGTTATAGTAAATATTTTGATATTCGTTTCTAAATTCTAGTCGAAAAAAATGTACTACAAGCAGTTAAAGAACAAAATATTCGTAATATAGCTAATTATGTATACGCTCTGAAGAAATAAAAAGTTTTCTTCGGCGAAAAATATCAACCTTTATAAAATAAGCACGACATAACGAAACCTTTTTAATGAATAAATACGTCTTTGAAATGGGTGTAGGTTTTTTGGTTTAACCTTGATACGTTGCTAGGTCCTTTTCGATTCTAAACTTTTGTTTCTTAATATAGCTTCAGATTTTGTAATTAGCTGAAAAATATTCGATTCAAGTCAGCAAAAACTTCTTTGTCTGAAAACTCTTTCAAGAACAAATAATTGGTGTTCAAAAAATCGCCAAAAACCACTACGTTTCTTAGAAGATTTGGGCATGTCGCTGGTAAAACCTCAGACAGGAAGAAGAAAGTATCTTCCTAGGATAAAATATGCAAGGTACTTTGTCGAAAAAATAGAATCTGCTACAGCAATTATTCAAGATGAAGCAGCAACATCAACTTAATCTAGAAAGAGGGGCAGATGCTATATGTGTAAGAAAAACTGACAATGAGTATTCTACTTTGTGCTGCACGTGTGGAAACTGTTGTTGTAAGAAACATATGAAGCGAATATGCAAACAGTGTTACAATTAGATTAAATTATTTTTTTTTGCTTTTATAAACTTCCTGTTTCTTTTATCAATTATAAGTTTAACTGATTTTAACCAGTCATTTTCACGTAATGAGACGCTTTGGACCCAAACATCTTAAGCACGTAGACAAAACGAACAACGCACCAAGGTTAAAGGAAGAGGAAATTATCTATCAAAATGACAGTAGGCAACCATTGATGATAGGAGATTGGCTTTGGTTGTAAAAATTCTTAAAACTAAGACTAGAATATCAAAATCATGGTATATCAAAAATACTTAATGTTGAGGTCAAAATGTATAAAAGAGGCGGTTGCGGTTGTGTCTATCGTACGCAACACCTCGAAATCCATAAAGTGTTTAAGATATTTTGTATTCACGTTTTTCAAGTGTCGACGGTTTTTCGCGAATATTTCGAAAACTAAAGACGAGACACGAGGCAGTGGTTGTATTTAACGTAATCAGCGCAGCAAAATACATAAAGCAAAGATTTCAGAATTTTTCGTATTTATAAATTCCATCGCCTAAGTTTGCTAAAAATTGCGAAACCTTTAAAATGCCATAACTCATTCATTTTTTGTCTGAACTCAAGTGCATCCCCACAAGACGAACCAAGTGGCGGCTAGGGCAACACGTAATTTCGCAAAACCTTATCTCCGATAAAATTTCGGTTTTTCGGATAAGAGAGACACTAGTCTCAACAACAGTTATGCCTTAATAAGGGACACCGATCTCAACAGCAGTTTTATGCCGGTATAAGTAGTTGGAGGTCCAAAAATAAATGTATTATTAATGTAAATAGATATATTTATATGAAAGTGCATTTATTCATTTAATAGCAATCACCGAAGATTTAAAAAGTGAAGTGTATACAGCCTTACAATCTGTGCATGGTGAAGTAACATCTGGGTCGTGATTAATTACTACCAGAAACGGGAGTAATCCCCAACAGTGGATGGTCCAAAATCGAAGGCCCAATAACAGCGTAATTTTCGCGATTTCGCAAATTTCTTTCTTCGGGGACGCCAAAGAAGACTCCGTTGTTCCACTGAAATTTGACCATCTCGAGTTTTCGGTGTGTCGACCGTTTTTGGTGAAGATACCACCCGAAACTAAAGCGGATGGGTATTGTTTTTGCGTTGATGATTTTTCGCATATATCTCGAAAACTAAGAGATACGGGACAGTCGTTTATCGTAATTAACACATCAAAAGTAAATATACCGTCGATTTAAACGTCGATGCTCATATTTCTTAGAATGTTCAAAAGTGGGAAATTTTAATTATAATATATCGCAATGCATGTATATCTTAGAAAGTTTTAAATTTCACTATAAATGGTAGCTGAAGGATACACAAAAAAGGACGGAACATATGAAACAAGTATTGTAATTTTTATTTTGCTAAAAATGTTGAATGGGTTAATTTTCCTCATCATTAGATTAGTTATTTTCATAAATTAACTTTAAGTAAAATTTTGTGTATTTACATTAGCGAAAATTACGAGGGTATATCAGATATAAACGAGACTGATTTTTTTAAACTATTAATGCTTTATTGAACAAGGTTAATACAAATGTACTATTTTTCTACATAATCTCCCGCCCGCGCAATACATTTTTCCCAACGGATTGGAAGCTTTTTAATCCCGTTATCGTAAAAACTTTTAGGCCGGTCACACAGCCACTGGAGCACAAATGTCTCTACTGCTTGGTCGCTGTCGAAACGCTGGCCTCCAAGAGCTTCTTTTAGAGGTCCAAACAAATGGTAGTCACAGGGTGACAAGTCTGGACTGTAAGCAGGATGTTCCAAGATTTCCCAGCCGAATTGTTCCACTTTTTGCCTCGTAATGTTTGCCGAATGTGGTCTGGCGTTGTCGTGAAGGAGAATGACATTTTTAACGGATTGCGTCTTTCTTTTTCGTCGTAAAGACAATTTTGCGGCATCCAAAACGTCGCAATAATATTGGGCATTAATTGTGCGGCGATCATGTAGAAAATCAAGCCTCAATGTTGGCTTCGGTAACGATCGTCCGTGGGCGTCGAACGTGGCTCTGGTTTTCAACTGTCTCCCGGCCTCCAGAAAATTGTTTATGCCATGCAAACACGCGAGGTCGTGAAAAGGTGTTCTCCCCGAACTGTGCGTGCAATCTGCGTAAAATGTCTGTTGGATTCACCCCCTCATTGGTCAAAAACTTAATAATTATCCGCTGCTCCACGGAAACGTGCACTGCTTGCTCACTCATGGTCACTGCACTACTGAACGGTCTCGACGGAATTTCAGACGTTGCTCTCCCCACCCTAAGTGCTTTGTCTACATAGCCACCTACTTCGCCGATTCAAAAAACTTTTGTACGAGTCATTAAAAAATCAGCCTTGTTTATATCTGATATACCCTCGTATAATAGGAGTATATGCATAACTGTAGCTTATAAGTAGAGAACGGATGCAATTTCCATAAAACGCAATCGGCAATTGGAATTGTGTATAATGTCGCTCAGTACATCCCGGCGTAATTCAATGAAGTATTTGTTTGACTTACTCGGACACCTGGTCTCGCAGCGATAACAATGGACAACCCAGCTATTGTATTCGGAGAATATAGTGTTTTTCAGTAGTGTCGTGTACGTAGATAAAATAAATAAGTTTATCGTATTTCGTAAGAGAAATAGCACGTACATTCCTGTGTGAAACGTTATTGAAAAATTGCAATAAATCAACCGTCAAACGTCACCTAGGATCGTTAAAGCACGGAAAAAAATTGAACCCGTTGTAATCTGACAATTTTAACGAAGAACTCTGTGAAACTTTTATGGCAGCTAATATTCCATTATTTAAATTGAACAATCCAATTTTGAAGACATTTCTGAAAAAATATACTGGTGGAAATGTTCCTGATGAATCAACTTTACGCAAATATTATGTTTCTAGGTGCTATACGAGAACAGTAGAACGCATTAGAAGCCATCTTTTAAATCAATACATATGGATAAGCGCCGACGAAACGGTGGATATGTTAGGACGCTGTGTAGTAAATATTGTAGCTGGTGTACTACATCCAACAATTCCCTATAACTCATATGTAATAGCAACAAGTGTTATAAATAGAGTTGATGCGGAAACAGTTGCTGAAACCATTAAGGAGAATATGCAAATAATGCTTCATTCGGACGCCACGTACAAAGAAAAAATACTTTTATTTGTCAGTGATAGTGCTGCGTATATGTTAAAAACAGGCAGACTATTGAAGAAAACATATCCTAATATGCTGCATATTACTTGTGTAGCACATGCTCCCCACAGAATCTGTGAATATATCAGAGACACTTTTCCGGAAGTTGATAGACTTGTATCAGCTTTTAAAAAAGTTTTCAGAAAAGCACCATTGAGAGTAGCTCTTTTCAGGGAAAAATTTCCATCTCTGTCACTGCCTCCCACTCCAGTAATAACTAGATGGGGAACGTTGGCTGGAAGCTACTAGTTATTTTGCTGAGAATTTCGATAGTATAAAACATTTCGTAACACTGCTAAAGGAGGATGCTATAAGTATTGGTGAGTGCAAGGAGCTCACACAAATCCCAAATTTAAAAAAATCTATTGTACTTTCTTCACGAACACTTTGGAAAATTGCCAAAACTAATCACTTATTTTGAAAATCGAAATCTCAAATTAAATGACGGATTAACCACATTAGATGTGGCTGTTAATAATTTGAAAAGTATAGTAATAGTTTGAAAAGTGACTTTGGATGTGGCCTTCGGCAAAAGTTTGAAGCAATTCTTAATAGAAATCCAGATTTAATTACATTGCAGCAATTATGTATGGAGACAATTCCACAAAATCTAACGGCTAAATATGAAGAAATAAAAGAATATTTCCAGTATGCACCTATAACCAGTTGCGATGTAGAAAGGACGTTTTCTATTTATAAGGATGTACTTAATTCAAAGAGAACAAAATTGACAGAAGAAAACCTTGAGAAAGTATTGCTAGTCAATATTAATACTCCTTTACTCAACTTGAACGACAAAATGAACAAATAAAAATGTTCCAACTATAGAAATAAAATTAAAAACTTTAAAAATACAACTTTTCAACAAATACATATGTATTTCGTAATTTTATAAATCACCACCCGTTTGTTTTCCAATTATATAAATAAAATTAATTAATAAATATGTATTTCGTAATTTTAGATAGATATATCACCACTCGTATGTTTTCCAATTATATAAATAAAATTAAAAACTTTATAAATACAACTTTTCAACAAATAAATATGTATTTCGTAATTTTATAGATCACCACCTGTTCGTTTTCCAATTAAATAAATAAAATTAAATATTTTAGAAATACAGCCTTTCGCCAGTACTGCACTGGGCTTTGCGTCATGTGGTAAGCGTGTCCGTTCTCTACTTATAAGATTCCTAAAAGCTATCATTTTAGTGAAAAATAAATGTATATTAAGGGTACTGAATGCACTTGCCGACATTTTGAGTGTCTATTATACGAGGAATAATAAACCATTATTTTCTATTAATAGTTTATGTATTGAAGGAAGAAGTGATTGCTTGGATATTTATTTATTAGAAAATAAATAATTTAATCGGGTGATATGAATATGTGAATATTTGTCTTTAGATACATACAGCGCACATGACAAGTGCCAAAAGTAATCGATGAAAGTTTGTTTCGACCAGAGTGTGATGTTCACTAATGAACACGTATATAATAGTTTTGACCTTAGATATTTAAAACCAAGTAAAAGTGTACCCGGTATTGCGTTTTAATAACAGGTCTTGTTATTGAGCAACATAATTATCTACCAATAAAATTTCGCTCTCTTGAAATAGATCAATGTGCTCGTAATTAAAAACATCCTTATGCAGGCGAACAATTTTTTATTAATATTTAGACAAACAGATGCAGTGGAAAGGAACTATATGGACAGAAAATAAATACATAAGAAACACGTTTGAGTTTATATTCAATACATACGACAGAATATTGTATTACCTACAAGTAATATCGACAGTGAAGGAAACGTAAACAACCATTTGAATGAAAGAATTTTAATGTAATGAAGAGCTATTTTTTAGACAAGAAAGAGATACCAGAACAAAGGCTGAACTAGTAGGAAAAGTAATCAAACCAAGGGAGTAATTCGTGGATGGAAACAAACACACAAAGAAATTGGGAACTACGGAAATGCCTACGTGGTCAAGTTTGCCGTAGCGGGGAACCGAACTTGCACTGTCGTCAGACAAGTGATAACCAATATTGTTCCCCTGGGTTACATTCAATTAATTAATAATATTTTAAGCCACTGAAGCACCTCAAACTTTGGTTGCCGCTTTCCGGTTTCACATTCGCAGTCAATAGGTTTTTCCCCTTATTTTTTTCTTTATTTTTGGATTGAGTAATAGTTAATTAGTGATTAATAAATAATTAATCTCAACATTTTGACTTGACTTTGTAACTAACAGATATCCCAGAATTTTAAGTATCATAAGCTGCGCATTTGCATTTTGTTTTAGAATAGTTGACAATTTTTTATCTTTATTATCTCTAAAATTCATAATATAGGCGTTATAGAAATTTAATTTATTTTTAATTCCAAAGATGCACTCATATTTTTGTTACCACCGTATAATTTGATATTTTTAAATGTATACAGAGATGTTCATTCATACTTCTGTTTCTATTGTATAATTTGTTATTAGTTCTGAGAATATATATATATATATAATTAGACCAGGTGTCTTGTCGTAGAACATGTATGGAAGGATAATGGTTTTTTTTGATTTTTGGATTTTGCTGGATTCCCCCAAAAAACCATTATCCTTCCATATATATATATATATATATATATATATATATGTATATATAGATAATTATTTCGTGACCTTTGTATGTTATGGTAAATTCAATTTGTTGGCGATTTAAGGTCTGGTTTTACTTCAATATATATATATTTAAAACAGTCCTACATGTTTCGGCAAATGATGCCTTTTTCAAGGAATATATATAATGTGTTCATTTGAAAAGTCAATCTTGGTTACTTTGAAATTTTGATAGAATAAGACGCAAATATATTAGTACGTGTTTGTTGTTCCGTAAACGTAAATCCAAATGACCTTTGATAATGTCAATCACAAAGATCAGTTAGTGCATAAAATAATCGTGCGTCGATTCTGGTTTAAATAAATTGCTTCTCAGTTTTAAAATGGCTTTCACTTTAGAACATAAAATTTTTTTAGTCCAGGCTTATTTTCGAAGGGGTAATGAAATTGATAGTTTATGGGTTTATTCCGTTCAAGTTTTTCATGGTAGAATTTCAAGTTGAGTTTCTACATTTTGTAATAGATTATATACAATTTAAGAATACTTTCGATAGAACTTTAAAACTTTTTTCTGAAACTGGTAGTCTCTTAAGAAAATCAGGCAGCGGAGCAGTTAAGAAACGTACACCTCAAGTTGTCAATCGTGTTGAAGAAATAATGGAAAATGAACCACAAACATCTCTTCGACATTTGAGTCAACAAATAAACCTTTCTGTTGATACAACTCACAAGTTATTAAAAAAAGATATGCAACTTTATCCATACCGTGTCACAGCAGTATAAGAATTGTTAGAAATTGATTACCCACGTAGACTACAGTTTTGTAAATATGAACAATAATGGAGAACTTTGCAAAGAGTCATCTTTACTGATGAAGGATGGTTTTATAAAACGGAATACCTAAATTCACAAAATACAAGAATTTGGAGTAGTGAAAATCCACATGTAATTAATCAAGAATCGCTACATCCAGCGAAAATTGGTGTTTGGGCAGCGATAAGCCAAAGGCGAATCATTGGACCAATATTCTTTCAGGGAACGTTAAAGTTTTGATTTAAATTTGTTATAGACTAGATTGTACAGAATATGCTCGAAAACCTTAGCAAAATTACAAAGTATTGATACTGGCTTATAATTACGCACATCAGTAATGTCTTCACTTTTAAATACTGGAGTAACTCTAGTTCGCTTCCAATATGATGGGAAGATATTCTTTCGAATCGATAAATTAAATACAAAATGAAGAAGAAATGTTAGCATCATTCTGCAATCTCTTATCACAAATGAAGGTACCTGATCATCACCGGCTGTGCCTGAGTTGTTTAATTTTAACATACTATTGATTTCATCAGTCTCAGATATGTATCCCTCATCAACAATATCATAAGGGAAAACAGTATTGCAATTCACATCAAAGGAGGTTGAATTAGGTAAGTAAATGCTGGAGAATATCTTGGCGAAAGCATTAACAATGTCATCAGGACTATTAAAATGGAAAGCGTCATCGTGCATTATCGCAGGAATTCTGGAATTAATTTCTTCTGATTTATGAAATTCCAAAGCAGTTTGGGGTGCGTTTGAAGTTTAAGTTCCGCATCCTTTATATAGGCTTCATACGACACAGAAATATTATTTTTTATAATTCTTCTGAAGCCACAGAATTCGTCATAAAAGCAAAGGCGCTTACTTAATAGGTACGGATCCCCTTCCGATGAAAAAACTCCTTAGTCTTCAAATTACGTTTCAATTCAGCAGTAAACCAAGGTAGAAAGGTTTCTCTGTTGTTGTTGTTATGAAAAGGCATTGAGATATTGAACATATTGTAGAGATTAGTATATTTGTGGGTGCAGCTCAACTTTTTTATATTGTGCTTCTTTGCTCCAACACTTTGTGGGTTCGTTATAGCTTATAAGTCATCCGCGTGACGTAGGTCCTCTTTTACAATTCAACAATAATTCACGATAGCATTATTTACAACTATTATTAAGTCAGTCAGTTAATAACGTTTAGATAAGATCCCACTGTACTTTTATCATCAACGCCCTCCAACAAAGGTAAGTCTTTGGATCAATGCAGTGTTTCGGTATTGTGTCGTAAATTCTTGAAAGCCAGCTTGGCGATATTTACCTTTGCTGTTACCCGTAGCAAGTAGAATGGAAACAAGATATACAGAAAATAATCAAATATAGGATCTATAGAGATAACGTTTGAACAAAGTCAACTGGGATGGCTTGCACATATACCAAGAATCGAAAATCAAGGGCTAGTGAAGTATATAGTGAAGCAAGACAATTTGGTTGGAAATGAAGGGGAAGAGCAAGAAGTATAGAAGGTGACAGAAAATAAAGGAACGATATGGAAAAAGGTGTTCCAGATAATATTCGACAGAAGCATTCGACAAAAGCGTATGAAAGGAACAGAAGGGTTAAACATTATTTAAATCATTATTTCTGGAACATAAGATAATTATATTTCGTACTCAAATATAGTCTCTTGCTTAACTCATTATTGTATTTTCATTGTCTTTGAATCTTTTGTAGAATGTTAAACATTTTAAATTTAAAAAGCTTTAAATGATTCTAGCAGTTACGAAAGAGTTTTGAGCATATGTTCATTAAATATTTTTTAAATTGAAATTGCTTCAGTAACACATCCTAAGCGGTAGCGATCATTTTATGGGATACCCGGTATATAGCAAATAATTATAGAGAAATTGCAAAGAATATATCATACGCAGTAAGAATTAGCTTGTTGTTCAATTTTCTCAAATACTAAACTAAACTAAGCAAACTAAATATTAATATTAACTTATCCTATTTCTTTCAAATCATTTTTATTGTTAGAGATTATATTTTATGTCGAAAAATGTAAATGTTATTTAATGAATTATACATTTTTTAATGTTGGTTTGTTTTTAGTATTTAGAACTTTAGAACATTTCAGTTCAACGTTGTTATTTCCCTGTTATAATCTCGTATAACATATTTATCAGTTATTGATATCTTGTTTGTCTAGCATTTTTCGCTAATACGTATCTTTCATGTCATTTTTATTGTTCTTTGTTAAATAATGCGATGCCCTTTTCATATAGGCAGTGTAAATGATCGCAAATAAAGCACGTAATACATGCTGGTCTTTTGTGTTTACTTATTTATTTTTGATGTCAGTATAATTACTCTTTCAAAACAGTACAAAAAATAGAACGATATGTCCAAGAATTAGAACGTGAATCAATTACATTGTTTGTAACTCGAAAAAGGTCAATATAATATGTTGATACTTTATTACAATAGTTGTGATATAATTAATATACACAAAAATTTCCAAAGGCTATAACGTCTTTATTTATTATCGATCTATTAAACATAAAGAAAGAGTTTACAGGTGATATATTCGTACGTAATGGTATTGAGGTTATCGAACTATACCAGATATTGTCGAGGGTTTATAACATCGACAGCCGCCTAAACAATGTTACTCTTTAAAGCTTTGTTATGCTTTAAAAATGATCCTTATACCGTTTGGGCTTTTTAATAATTTATTTAAATTAATTGCTAACTCTAAGTCATCATAGGCTGTTTCAAAATTAAATATTATCATTTAATATAATTTATTTACTTTAATTGCTAATTATCGAACATCATAGGCTATTTCAAACTCTAATATCTTCAAGTAAGTTTGTATGTTTAAATATTTTGGATGTCACTATAACTATTTTTAATCCGGAGCTTTGGAGCTACTAATGCGCAAGCTTGACATTTTGAAATTTTATGCAAAAACATGTTTCGTATATTTGAATTTATATTTCAATTATTGTTCCTTTTAGGCAATTTTAGGTAAACAGGACATCGTTATATTTTTTATTAGAATTTTGTAAACCTATTAGGTGGTTTTAATTATCGAATAACCATTTTTCACTTAATTCTGGTCTTTACTTTTCTGGTTTGTTAGGAGAGCCATCTAGAGAGACTCTTTAAACTCTTTGTTGTAGATCGCTGTAATGCTTTGTATAATTTTACTCATTACCAAAACCATGATGTCCGAGTAATTATCAATCTTTTATTTCAATATCCCGTATGGGGGTAGTACTTTTTTTGTGTTAATAATGACGTATCAGTTTATTCTGTTTAAATTAACGGACCATCATTCTTGGCGTTCTCTTCTTAATAGTTCCGCTTTGAAGTAAGTCGACGAGTGTAAAACTAGAAAGTTAATTTGAGTTGAAACAGTGTTAACTGTTCTGCATGAATGCAGGAATTGACAAATTGGCTTTGTTTCATATGAATTCACTAGTGTAGTGTTATTTAGTCGAGGATATTTTTTTCCCGGATTTGAAAGTTTTACGTCCCCGTGTTTGCTTCAGGTGAGTTCTAAGATAAGGGGACGGCTATGATTATATCACAGCATTGTTCTCCATTTTATTATATTACTCTGGAATCTTCCACTTATTCTTTTTCTTTTTCTCATTTATTTAGGGCTGTTAGTATCTGCTAAGAAAAGTTGCTATGTTAGTAACGGCTAATGTTAGTATCGACTAATGTTAGTATCTGCTAGACTGGTTATGCTGTGAGTTCCGTAGGTGTAATCTACTAATTAGACGAGAGATTGAATTCATCCGCATTCATCTAATTACCCGGACCCAGGAAATCAGCGCAATTGGATCTAAGGGTCATCTTTCAGGCAAGGTAGTGTGTAGAGAATAATATTTTTGTGACAGTGTCCCGGAAAACTGTATAATAGTAATTTTGGAGGAACGCATGGCTTTCTAAAACATGGTGTTCTACTCACCATTTTATTTTTTTTCTCTTGCCTCAATATAAAATTTAACTAAGTTCATTTCATATATTAATCGCTTAAACAGTTTTTTAATTCAAATTTTAGCAGTCTTTTTTTTTAATAGTATCAATCTTGCATATCAGATTTGTTTTAAAGTAAAGAAATTTGAGTAAATTAAATTTAATATTTTTTTTTATCAGTAACGGATACGATGTAAATTTTTTTTTATATATTTAATTTTGTTTAAATAATATATTTTCCATTTGTTTGGTAAACTTTCACAATTATAGAATAATATTCTAGTTAATTTTTTTATATATCTTAAAACACATTTTTGCATATACAGTCTGAACCTTTTTTTTATTACTATCTGATTGGAGTATCCAATTATGTGAATACATTGTCGTTTAATTATTTATTGCATTATTAATTTCTATTTGTGTGTACCACCTAAGTACGTATTGCATATACTGTGTGTATCGAACCTGTGTAAGGTTCATTAAAGCTTTAATGGATTACCGATGCAATATCCTATAGTTTACGTACGATATTAATAACGGGTTGGCCATTTAATGTTGCGGTTTTAAAAATCGCGCTATTCCCTTGTATATACAGAAATTAATATAATATATATTTTTACAATAAATATATGAAAAATTTGCCTTGTCAGTTTTCAAGATGGCGACGTATCCAACGGAAGTGAGTGTGGAATTAACAAAATATTATTATAGAAATGGGGAATCTTTTGCAGCTACGGCAAGACACTTGCGTACTCTATTCGGGAGAAATAACGCACCAACGGAAAACACTATAAAAAGGTAAGGAAAAAAAGATAAATTTAGAAAAGTAACAAAGTATTCGTTATCGTGTTTCCATGTCTACTAATCCGACAATATCTTAGGATTGTAATGAAATTTGAAGCAACAGCATCTGCGGCAGACGAAAGATCAACTGTTAGAGAACGTCAAAAGACCATCAGGGTACCGGAAACCGTAGAACGAGTAAGGGAGCACTTTACAGCTCAACCTTCAATATCGACCTCAAGAGCATCTCAAGAACTTGAAATACCCCGTACAACACTAAGGCGGATCCTGAAGCAAGATCTAAAGATTAAAATATTTTTTTTTAAATTGATTGTCAACTTATTTGATATTACTAATTTATCCACTTACTAGTCTGTGTTCTCTGTTGGCTAAAGGTAAACATGGTGGCGCCCATTTTATGTAAAAACCTCCCCGCAGCTCACCTCTTAACTGAGTTAGGCCTTTAGTCAAAAGATCTCCGGTGCAACCATGAGTTGTAGGTAAGTTGGGTAAGTTTAGAAACATATTTGTCGGCGCAAGTCTAGTGCTCGTGGGGGCATATAGCAGTTTTTATAAATATAAACATTTCGGCGTTATGTTTGCGTGTGAATTAAATCGAGCTTTTTTTTATAGACATTCTCATCCATAAGCGCCACATTATTTTATTTTCACGTGGTTTTTAATTTTCGCGACGTAATTGACTCGCAATGTTTTGGACTTCTATTCTGTATAATTGAATCTTTCCATTTTAAATACGGTATCTTTTTAATTCAAGGACAGCCTATATAAGAATCACGTGCTCATGTGATGTTTACATACACAATGCAATCGTAAATCGTACCCAGTGTATACATACTTATTTAGTAAACTTATAGTTCAAACTAATCTAAATTATATTTAAAAATTAAATTGAAAAGATGTTTATGTTTGAACAGATTTCCATAATCTAAGTAACCATAAAAATTATACTTTGTATTTACGTTATTATAGCAATTTTTCATATAAAGTTCAATTCCACTACCACCGCAATGCTAGAAAGAAGAGTAAGAAGAGTAAAATTAAAGTATTTCATGTACAGGTAAATACACTTTATATGATTTATAGTAATATCTTACAAACTGACGCAGCATTGGAGACAATGGGTTGTATGGACATAAAATAAGCAAATATCATCATCAATCACAAACATTGCTAAAGGAGAAAAGCATCAACTAAAGCGGGGTGAAGGTTGCAATAAACACAATAATAAACATCGAGAAATGTATAAAAGGTTATACATACCATTTTTAGTAACGCAATATATTGGAAATAACAGTTTTAAATGTTGTTCGTCAGAAATATTGGTTTTGGTAGTATACCGATTAAGCTTAGCACCAACACGCTATGCAATACACAAAAATAAAGTAGGAATCTGCCATATCCTCTTTCAATATATAAATTAAAAATTGAACTATTAAACAGCAAAAATTGAAACAGGATTGATGTAAAATCGAAAATCGAAATAAAAGTCTGAACTTTATAATTAAATAATTTCAATTTATTAATGTAAAAAATGCAGCCTAGCAAAAATGCTAGCAAAACTCGTTTCATAAGGCCTTTTGTCGCATTCGTTCTTTAAAAAACTCGTGTGGTAAAATGGTACCTTATGAAACTTGTGTTTTAATATACTATTTTATTTTGGTGGCAGTCAACTTCTAAAGTTTAAATCAAGATTACTTAGTGTGTCTCCTGTTACAGGCTGTTTCCATTTTTCCTTTTTGATGTGTAACGTTTGGCATTTGTTTATGCCAAACTTCATTTTAATATTGGAGGTTATTTCTTCTGTAATTTCATTGATCCTTACATTTGTGTAATTGTGGAAGTGTAAAATTTAATATCATCTATGTACATTAACTCATTTGTTTTATTTGATTGACCATGTTGATTTATAATACAAAAAAGGTTTTAAGTATATCTATACGTTTATGCACGTATAACGCTTTTGTTACAATTGAAACAGACATGTAATATACATATCTGTAACTGTACACACGGACAATACACCTCGTATTTTCAGCATTTACTTCTGCTTAAGACACGTGTTTCTGCCATTACTATTAGGCGTCATCAGTTAAGCTAGTGAAGCAATGTAATACAAATGATACAAATCTTTATGAATAGATTTGAATCTGTATATAACAATAAGCCGAAATCGCCTACAAGATAAAGCAAATTTCATCCTATAAGGTGGCACTTATTAAATAAGTGCCACCTTACGGAATATTGCTTTGAAAAAAAAAAAACGTTTTTGCAACAAAATATGCTTTTTAAAAATGAAAATACATTCCAGTTTGTTTTCTTGATGAAACCTAGATTTTTTGAGATGAAAGCTACCAAAAATCATGTCAAGATGAGAATATTAAATCTGTAAAAGCAAAACAAGTAGGTGGCAAAAGGTACTAATTCTTGAAAAAGTATTGGCATGGGAAAAAATTGACTTTTGTTTTGTAGATACATGGATGTAGTAGGTACATGCTGGTAGCAATAATAGTTTCGTTCCTGGAGCAGAATTAATCTTTGCAACAAATAGTAAAAGTATGGATTACCACCGTGACATGAATCAAGAAAATTTTCAAGAATGGTTTCGAAAATCAACGGTTTAAAAATTTAGAGATCCCCTTCAGTTATTATGGATAATGCGAGCTATCGTGCGACAACAATAAATAAATCTCTTACTTCATCTTCAACAAAATGCCCAATTCAGGAATGGTGAACTAACAATAAAACTTTGACAAGATAGCTTTAAAAATACAGTTACTGGAATTGGTTAGACTGTTAGTAAATAAAATAATTACTAAATTAAGTCCAAATAGATAATAATTTTTATTTAAAGGTATAAGCCGTCACCGTGAAGCAGAGCAATATGGCCACACAGTTCTTCGACTTCCTCCATATCATTGTAGTTTTAACCCTATAGAATTAATTTTGGAAACTGCAAAAAGATATTATTCTAGTAATATATGTAAATATGGCAGGACTAATGAACGCTGTAAAATGTTGTGGCAAGAAGCACTAGGTCAAATAACTGCTGAAGCGTGTTTTGTTGAAAAATTAGAGAAACTCAGAAATTTTTGACATTTACTCATGAAATAATTCTTTTGCGTGTAAACAAGAATAAAACTTAAATATAGAAAAAGGTATACTTCATTAATGTATTTAGGTGTAAAGAATTAACTATTCTGGTTGATATTGAAAATTCATATTCATGATTCATGATTATTAGTGTTGACTGTAATAAACTGTTTCCTTTCTTTCCGTTTTTTTTTTATTCTAAAACATTGATATTATATTCATTAATTTTGCAAAATAAAAGTACTAATAAAATTGCCTTTATTACTTAACATAAACTATGTATTTTTCTAAATATAGAGTAATAAATATACAATATTAACATTCTAAACAATTTAAGGTATAACCTAAATGCCATCTGTAAAAAAGAAGATTTTTGAAATTTTTAAATGTAATATAACCTATAAACAAATAACAATTATTTGTAAGATGCAGTGGCGGCTCTTTATTGAGAGCAAGTGGGCAATTGCACCCCCTGGAATTATGAAATAAAACAAACCAAGCGGCGACTAACTGTGAGAGTATTTATTTATTATGTATATTATGTATTCATAGTTATTGACGAGGAACGTGGCACGCTAACAACGTACATGCACCGATCGTCGTCACATATATAATGAGCAAAGCTCAACTGTTGCTCCGTTAAGCCATTAACATTATATTGAAGATTGGGAGAACTGTATTTTGCGCTACTTCAATGTCGTATAATACATAGCGTTTGAGCAAGTGGTCCAGTCTGCTCACGACCGTTGTAAAATTAGTTCCGTCGCTGCTTTAGAGAATAACGCGTTTTCGCGGTTAACGTATGATGAAAAAATCGCAGTAAAAAATCTTAAACGGCCGATGCCTCAATTATGTTTAGAAAATAAACAATCTGTTAAAGGTAAAGACGTTATAAGAAAATCCAAAATGGATATTTATCAGAAAAATGACTGGATTTGTGGGTGTAAAATTAAAAATACTTTGTTTTGTTTTCCGTGTCTTTTGTTTGGTGGTGAACCGTCTTGGTCAAAGAACGGAATAAGAGACTTAATTCATCTTAGTGCTAAAATTATTAAACATGAAAATTCCGAAGGGCATTTGAAAAATATATTTAGTCTAAGAATGTTAGGAAAAAATAACATTCAGAATGTTTTAAGATTCATCATATAGAAAAGCAATTCAACAACACAATGAAAAGGTAACAAAAAATAGGCATGTGTTAAATTTAATAATAAATTGCATTAGATTTTGTGGCGCGTTTGAACTGGCACTTCGGGGTCATGATGAACAGCAAACGTCGAATAACAAGGGCATTTTTCGGAAATTGATAAATTTTATGGCAGAATTGGATAAATCGGTCAGAGATCACATCGAAGCAGCACCGGTTTTTAAGGGATTATCAAAAACGATACAGAATGAGCTGCTTGATGCAATGTTGAACATGTATCATGAACAAGTTGCCAGTGAAACTAAAGCAATCGACTTCATATCTGTGATAGCTGATGAAACCACAGATGTGTCGCGGGACCGGTCGAAAGATTTTGGAAATTTCTTCTGCCTAGTGGACATGATGCTAATTCTTTATCTGCCTCCATCCTTAACGAAATTAATTTGCTTGTTGATAGCCCAGACAAATTGATTGCACAGAGCTATGATGGGGCAGCAGTCATGAGTGATGCTATTAACGGCGTGCAAAGACATGTCCAAGACCAGTATCCAAGGGCTAATTTTGTACATTGTTATGCACATCAGACAAATCTAATTATGTCACATACTACATCGAGCAGTAGTAATTGCAGAATTTTTTTTGCCAATCTGATGGGATTATGTACATTTTTCTCCACTTCACCACAACGAGATGCAAGATTGGAAGAATTCCTTCAGAGAAAAAGCTTACCTCGTTCTTCAAAAATAAGATGGAACTTCAATTCTAGGACAGTGAATACAATATATGAGCACCGAGAAGAAATAATTGAAGCTCTAGAACAAATCGAGGAAGAAGCTAGTTTACAAACTACCATTCATCAAGCTGGTGCCAATTTGCGAATTTTAGAGGAGGAAAATTTTATTTATTGGTAAACTTTCTTTCATAAAATTATGCCACATGTGGACATATTGTTTAATCAATTACAAAATGTCAATATAGATGCATTAAAAATCAAGAATAATTTAGATAATTTTGAACGCGATATTGGAAAAATTCGAACCGATGTCGCTGACACAGATAATCAGTTGGTTAAACAAAATGACCCAGAACTGACTCCTCGACCATCAAAGCGGCGAAGAGTAACTGATGGTAGCCAAAGAAGGAGGTAAACTATTGAAGTGTGCGATATTATTTTGCTAGAAATATAAACTAGATTTCGGTATACAGGGCACTTAATATTAGCAAACTTAATTTCTTTCAAAAAAATTTCTGGAAGATTGCCTTAAAGAAGCAGTAAAATGTTATCCATGCGTCAATGAAAGCAGACTATGAACTGAATTTCAGCGTTCTATATTCTAGAGAAGAATTTAGGCAAAATGTAGAAGTCGGTGCTATAGGTCTGCTAGGTCTTCTGCTGGATGGATTAAGCGACACCTTTAATGAAGTTGTGAAGCTTTTAAAAATTGTTGTTACAATCCCAATGACAACGTCCGAAGCGGAACGCCAGTTTTCACCACTGAAGAGAATAAAAACTTTCCTGAGAAATACAATGAAAGAAGAGAGATTAAATGCCCTTACTATGTTATCTTGTGAAAAAGAATGTATAAATGATTTCCCAAACTTTAATGAAAAAGTGATAGAACTGATCTGCAAGTCAAAGGCACATAAAATGGACTTCGTTTATCGTCAGATGTAATTAAACTGTGTAGTGTAATATTTACTATTCCCTCAAAACAAACTCTACAATGAACAGTACCTGTCTGGAACAGTACGTGGGTGAAATTTATAAGGATTGGGTAAGCGTTTTTGTTTTCACTATTAAATTTTGAAATTATGCACTCCCTATGTGAACCATCCCGAGCCGCCCCTGAGTAAGATGTTAATAATAGATTTGTCAACGTTGTGTGACGCAAATTGATGATGTGCCTGATATCTTATCGTAAAAATGCTATAACAGATGTCTAGGTTTATTTGCTGCTTGTTTCATAATCATACTGTCTATGAGGAGTTGCTCTTTGCATTCTTTACTGTATTTTATACCTTATTATTCTTCTGTTGGAATGATGTGATGTGTAGTAGTGATGTGTTTTACTTGTTATTAATAATAATAATAATGACGTTATATAAAATAATAACAATTTTATATAACGTTATTATTATTATTATTATTTTTGATTTGTTTGTATAAAAACATACCTTAATTTAAGAATATGACAATGGATAAATTGTTATTGTTAAATGTGGAATAATTTATTTTTAAAATGAAATCTTTCTGAAAATTTGTGAAATTTCTAAAATTAACGCATAAATATAGATGGTCAAGTAATACCCATATCAATTGAAAAGAATTTTCTTTGATGTATACGAGACAAGATAAAGTAAAACAAAAAATATACGTCGCACGTATCTGATATATTTATGGATTAAATGGTGGAACCTACAGACTTCGCAAATAAGTTATGAGAAACGTTTAGCAATTTCTCCACGAAATAAATGCCACTGTCACAGACGTTGGCTTGAAACCTTTCCTATTACTGTTCTTGAACTTGATGCCTGCGTGTAAATTTAAATCAAATTTAAAAGACGCTTTATCACTCGCTTTTATTTGAGGTCTTTTTTCAACGATTAATAAAAAAGAAGACGTAAATAAATAGAATTAGAGTAAACAGAATGAAGGTGAAACCTTTCTGACAAATTATCTCTGAAAAATACGATAACTTCAATACATAAATTGCCATGTGAATGTTACTTCTACCCATTTGTAAAAGAAATCACTTTGGATTTTAAGAAACCAGACTTTCTTTCTTGACCTAAAGGTAACGTGTATGATCATAAATTTGTCATGAAGTCAAATACCGGTGTCCCTGAAATAGAGAGACAACGTATGAGAAATTGAAAGATGTAATTATATGCGAGGGAAGTCCAGAAAGTAGTACCCGCTTATATATAATTAAAAGAAAAATGAAGCAAAGTATATAATGATTTTATTATGAATGTAATGAAAGTAATACATTTACTATATTTTCTATGTAGTCGCCGCCATTGTTGAGGCATTTGTCGTATCTTGAAACCAGTTTTGTCTATGACTTCCTCGTAAACCTCTACCGTCAAATTATCCAGCCAATGCTCTACAATTTCTTTTAAGTCATCATCACTTTGAAAATGTTCTCCTGACAAGAAATCCTTGAGTTTAGTGAACAAGTGATAATCACTTGGAGCCAAGTCGGGGCTGTACGGAGGGTCGTCAGAAACCTCCCACTTGAACTTCCGAAGAAGGTCATTGGTCTTTCTAGCTGTGTGGGGATGAGCATTGTCGTGCAGAAGAACAGTGCCGCGTTCGAGCATTTCTCGGCTCTTGTTTTGGATGGACATAAGTGTTTCACAGTATGCGTCCGCATTGATGGTCGTCCCTTGGGGCATGAAATCAGCCGACAACAGACCTTTTCGGTCCCAGAACACCTTTTTCGTGGAAAACGATAGCTTAAACTTGCGTGGCCTTGTTGTTGATTGCTCTTGTGCTCGTCGGTGAGCATTCTGGGCACTCATTTTGAACAAATTTTTCAATAATTCAGATGGTCCGTCACGATTTCATGGAGCAATGATTGTGAAATTGCTTGCTCATTTCATTAAGTTTTATGTGCCAATCTTCCCTGATGAAATCATCGACACGTTCAGAATGTCGGTGATAAGATAAGGGCCACATATCATGCATGGGATTTTTTATCATATACGCCATTGCAAACAGTCACAAAACTCACACCACGTACCGGAAGAACTTGAAATATTTCTCTCCGTAAAACTACGATAACATGTTGACACCTGCGTCGCTTTGCTTTTAATCGGATCAGTAGCGCCATCTGTATGAGTAAACGGGTACTACTTTCTGGATTTCCCTCGTAGAATATAAAGCCAAAATACTTCCCAAAAATCCCTCTCATAAAAGAGAAAAGAAATGACAAAGGTATTTAAAAAATGTTTGTTTCTCTGCGATCGATTATATTATAAAAGACGATATATTAAAGTAGACTGACAAAAAGAAAAGCTTTGCTATTGTCCATCTCGCTTTAAGTTTCGTTCAGTTGTCGATCGTTACCTACGTGCGACACAATATACATTTACGCCTTCGACTAAAGATAGCTTAATACCAAATAGGACATTAAATACCCGCTTACATGTTCTTTTAATACATAGTTTTTAATAATTCATAATAAATTTTTAACAGTTGACTTTCGTACTAGGTTATTTAACCCTAACCATACAAAACTTATACACAAATTACAATTGCGGTCTTTCTTATATCAATATTAATATTTTATATTTGCTGCTTCATGCAACGAAAAAAAAACATTCATGGAATAAACGTACATATTTTATAATTTTTAATCATTCACTTGAATATATAATCGGCTAATTCTGATTGCAATTATTGACCTTAACATACAAGGTTATAGTTTTTATAACATCGACAGCTGTAACGTATGTAAATATGCACTGTAGCGTATGTGTGTGAGTTATTCATTATATATATATATATATATATATATATATATATATATATATAACGTGTGTATAAATTGTCGCAAAAGCTACACGCAGCGACGTTCTTCGTTTGGTTCTGAATAAAAAAATCTCAATGTTTAAAATGTCGTATCATGCTTCGTTTGTTTTCACGGGGTTCTTGAAGTTCAGACTTTTAGTGCGTAACTAACCTTTGCTCTTCGATATCTGTTAATAGAGATAGATGCAATTTAGTTTAAAGAAAAAATTTTTACTTGTATTATTTCGTAAACGTTTTCTTTTTGATTTAAAAGCTTGTTTTAAACATTTATTCATTAACGTACTTCCACGAAAAACACATTTGGCAACGTTGTAGAACAATAAGTTTGTATTTCAGAGTGAGTTCAATCAAAATCATTACTGTCAAATTTTGACATTTACGAATTAACGAAGCATGATACGACATTTTAACATTAAGATTTTTTATTCAGAACCGAACGAAGAATGTCGCTACGTGTAGCTTTTGCGACAATTTATACACACCTTGTATATAGTAAATTCAATTTGTTGGCGATTTAAGGTCTGGTTTTACTTCAAAATATATATATTTAAAACAACCCTACATGTTTCGGCCGGCATGTTTGCCGAAACATGTAGGATTGTTTTAAATATATATATTTTGAAGTAAAACCAGACCTTAAATCGCCAACAAATTGAATTTACCATAAAATACAAAGGTCACGAAATAATTATCTATATAGAAATAATTATTTCTTGACCTTATTAAAAATTTTTATATTTTAAATTTCTTTGAAAATGGCACTATTTGTCGAAACATGTAAAATTGTTTTAAATATATACATATCAAAGTAAAATAGACCTTAAATCGCCGACTAATTTAATCTACTATAACATACAATGGTCAAGAAATAATTATATATATATATATATATATATATATATATATTTATATATATATATATATTTAGAGTTTATAAGAATTTTATTTTTCTTATTTATTTTATTGGCCGTGTCTTAATATTAAAAATAATAGACTTTTTATTGGTTTAGCGACCTTTTTATTGAATTTTGATGTTTTATTCTACGACGTTTCGACTTTTATTATTATTCAGTCTTTTTCAAGTAACTAGAAACAAGAATTAATACAATGAAAACATGAGAACTGTGTTTGCTTTTGTGAGACTGAATTACCAATTAAATTAACAATTAAAGTTAAAATTTAAAATTACATTAATAATGAGTAAGGACAAATTAAAGTGATTACATCTGTATAAATTCAAATTTTCAATTCATTTATACAGATGTAATCACTTTAATTTGTCCTTACTCATTATTAATCTCATTTTAAATTTTAACTTTAATTGTTAATTTAATTGGTAATTCAGTCTTTAATCTAATTTTAATTTTAATTGTTAATTCAGTCTCACAAAAGCAAACACAGTTCTCATGTTTTCATTGTATTAATTCTTGTTTCTAGTTACTTGAAAAAGACTGAATAATAATAAAAGTCGAAACGTCGTAGAATAAAACATCAAAATTCAATAAAAGGTCGCTAAACCAATAAAAAGTCTATTATTTTTAATATATATATATATATATATATATATATATATATATATATATATATATATACATGTGTATATACATTCTGAATATTTTGAATTCATAGGCGTCACGTAATACAATTTTCCGTGAGTTTTTAATTTTGGGAGAATTTAAAAACAGAAATTACCGTTCACCCATGGATTTTTAGTAAGAAGTATTTATATTTTGCAAATGTGCAAATTTCAGCATCTTGTGTAATGAATCGGCGGTGAGGAGCGTACCATGTCAATATAAGTTCATTACTGCGTATTACATGCAAGAATTACACACCCAAATCAGATATTGTGCATTGATAGACATTTGCCCTGATATGAAATTACTGTATTTCCTATGTCGTGCTAAAAACGTCGTTACCAATGTGTTTGTGTTTTACATTCTTGGTCTATGTTTGACTGTTAACTAATAAGTAAGTACTATTCCTAGGAGTTTGTAAATAATGTTAACAGTTTTTGTTATGTGTTTGGGGAAGTAATTTTTAAATAGTAAAAACATACTTTTATTGAACTTGTACGAAGAGTTTACGACTTTATTTCGGCATTATAGCAGAAGATCACGATAAGTTATGGGCTACTCACATAGTTGTGAAGCATTGTTAACATTGGTTGAAAGGTACAGAATATAAAATTTGTTTTACAGTACCAATGATGTGGAGAGAACAGAAAGATCATGCCACAGATTGCTATTTTTGCATCACTGACATACTGGGCATCACGGAAGTTCAATCATACTGTGCAGTATCTCAATTTACCAACAGTTTTACGGCCCGACGAACACACTGGACAACTTCCTATCTCAAAACCATCAGAATCTTAGAGTTTTGACGAAAAAGAACCTGAATGTGCTCAATTTTCCTTGAAAGATCATGTGCGTGAATTACTAGCGCCTACAGAGAAATGGGATGTAATATCTCTTTGGATATCACTGAATAGTGTTATCCCACTAGAGATTTTGTGTAGGGCGTTTTCCGTACAAAATGAATGGTATATATCCGGTGCGCAATATACATAGTTATTAATTTTTTTTTCAATCGCTTAATACGCGCTCCCTTGCAGAAAGGAGGTAAATTCACAGTGCACCATTTCTTTTTAAACTTATACAAAATCAAACTGACTGTATCGTTTTATTATCTAGTGTCAATTTTTGTAACCTCCGAATAACTTCGTGTAGTGTACTTACTTTTAAAGAGTCGCTGACCAGAGCAAATATATTGGTGAAGGTAATGCCATCATAATTTATAAATAAATTTTTTCAGGCTTTAATAGTGACTGATAAGCTTATGTACAGTTTCTTTCTAATTCTTGTTGCGTGTGTTTGCGTATGTAATTGAAATTAATTAAATTAAATTTTTTTAATTTAGTCATGTAATTAGGTTTTCTTGTTAAGTAAATAAAGTTTTATTATATATATTACATAATTTTGAGAAGGGAATAAACTTTATTTTAATTTAAATGAACTGTTTTTAAACAAATTGTTATAAATGTTTGCATGTCAAATGTTTGTGCCAGAAAGAGCAAAATGATGCCATAAGTTTGTCAGCGTATAGGAACGTAAAAAGTAATAATATAATTAATATAAATTATAATTAACAATTGCGTTTTAAAAAATTTACAAGTAGCTGGGTATTAAAAAAATGAAATATGTAATTATTATTTATTGATAGCAATGTGAAAAAAATTGAGAATTTATCAAAATCAAATTGAGTTAAACAAATTATAAATTCATTACTTTAATATATTTAAAGTATTAAATGAGGAAAAAAGTAGAATCTCTTAGTTAAAAACACTTTATATAGTTATAAAAAGTTTGTCAATGTATATTCTCTCTTCTTCTTCTCTGTTTTGAGTTGGACGCCACCACGTCCAGGCACTTGAGCACACTGCTCTTTATACTATCCCCAATAGATCTCTCAATTCCACTCTGTTAGTCTTGTGTCCTCGATAAAAGCCACTATCCTCCTCAGGGGAAGTTTGAGTACACTCGAAGGATCCATTAGATACCTCCCGAAATATTTCTGTCTGAGTTCCTTCAGTTCCTCTCACGTGCATATTACATGAAGGCTAGTTTCCTCCTGTTTTTCGCATCTCCTACACCAGGGCTCGCTAACCAAGCCCATGGTGTACAAATGCTTCCTTAAAAGACAATGTCCGGTTATTAACCCGGTAATTATTTTAATTTCTTTTTTGCTACTACGAATTAGGTTGGCTGAAAACTTTCCGTCCAGCCCCCTTAGTAGTGTTTTGGTATGAAGTTAACCTCCATTTATTTTTATGTTCTTTTTCTAGCCATAACCAGATCTCCCTTTTAGCGGAATCCTTAGTGATTCCATATACAGGTTCTGGTCCTATGAAGTTCTTATTAGTAGGTACTTTCTTTGGCCAGTTTGTCGGCTCATTGCCTTTAATTCCCTCATGTCCTGGCACCCATATCAGCGACACTGTATTGTCTTGTGCCAGGTTATTGAGGTCCTGTTTACAATATTTCACCAGCTTAGACCTGGTAGATGAGTTCATAATGGTTTTAATAGCCGCCTGACTATCAGTCATTATATTAATTTTTTTGCTTGCGCAGCCGGCTTCCCGAATTTCATCGGCGCAGGCTACGACTGCTAACAATTCGGCCTGGAAAACCGTAGTATGTTTCCCCAGACATATCGATATCTTCCTTCTAGACCACATTCCGCATATGCCTGCACCTGCCCCTTGACTAGATTGTGATCCGTCAGTGTACCAGGTGCCGGCACCACAATCGATCGAGCGACTTTTTGCCTGTTCCCTGGTCAGTATAAGTATGTTCAGCTTAGCTGTAAACATAATTTCAGGTGCCATACTGTCCACCGGCATTTGAAATATCGGTTCTTCCAGTATAGTTCCTGTGATATCTGTATGGCTCCCTACAACCTTGTTAGGACACCATATGTCATTAGCCTTCAGCCTCAGCATCGCAGCCATTGCCTCCGCCCTTATAAATATTTCCAGCGGAGGGAGACCCACGATGGCCTCTATGGAAGCGGTTCCCGTGCTGTTCATAGCTCCAGTGATTCCCAACAGGGCCTGTCGCCGGAGAGTCGTGAGGAGCCCCACCGACGATGCCCGCTCCATCCTCCTCCACCAGACAACTGCTCCATAGGTAATCGGTAATAGGTAATTATTAAAATAAACCGTTTGTTATATTTTATAGAGCTGTCAACGCAGTTCAGCCACAATTGTTATATTTTTGGCACTATCAACATGGGCTTTTCTATCATAATAATTTAATGATATACATAGTTAGAAGCTTGATGTAAATTATTGGGCCCCACGTTGTGGTGACAAATGATATAGTTAGTTTGATAAGCTTAGTAAATCAAGAGAATAATTAAAATGCGTACTTACTTACCTCGACTAGCTTGTTAGTTAAGAGATATGATTGAGCAAGTACTCTTAAGTTATGGTCTCTGGGCAGGTTCAGCTGATTCGCTAGATATTAGTCTTTCTTGATTAATATTTTATTGAGAAATAAAAGACCTATGAATACGAGTATTATATTAAATATTGCTTTAATCAATTAATATTTCCTTAAATGGTGTTTGTCATATATTATTTACAGTAATATCGTTCATAACTAAAGGCCGGATTATATGCAAAAAAAAAACTGATATGTGCAGACTTTTTAGCCTAAATATGCACTTCCTTATGTAAAATATGCAGGTAAAAAAATACGAGGAATGTTAGAAAAATGATTACTGTAGAAAAAAATATTCTATTATGTTTATTACAAGTTTATTTAGAACATTTTTCAACATAATTAACCCTTAAACAGAAGCATCGGTCTGCGAGACCTTTGGTTCTACATAATGCTCCTGTGTGGCAGCACGGTTCGGGTTACGTCTCCCCGATTCATAGTACCTCCTTAACAATCACTTTTCTACACCACCCATGTGTTTCTCCTCAGTTTGTGACTGTTTGTTGAGAGAAGAGTGTCGTTGTTTGCAAACGTACAGGTCTCATTGACCGGGTGTTTCGTATTAGACATTTAATGCCAAGGTATGTAAGACCGCATGTTTCGTATTGTGTATTATTTTAGTAGATTTCAGTATGGATAACCCGTCAACAAGTAGTGGTAAATCCATGAGTAAATCATTACGATGGAGTGAGAGGGTATATTTTAATGATACAAATTTTGAAAAAAAACTTACTGAGTGGATGTTGGAGAGCGATAACGAATTTGAGGAGGAAATTGATGACTCAGATGAGGATCCTGACTTTATTTTGCACGATGAAGATTTGGAACGAGATGAAGAAAAGGTGGATGGAAAGAATGGAAACGACAGTGATGATGACGACCTTGTTGATCTTTTGGAAGCCGAACAGGAAATTGCAGTGGACACCTCATATGATGTACAAAATACAACTCCCCAGTTTTTCATTGGAAAAAAGAACAAAGTAGATTTCAAATGGCAAAAACAGGAGCCACCGACAAACAGGAGAACTCCAAGTCATAACGTAATGCGACAATTACCTGGACTGACTAGAAAAGCCTCTCAATTGGGAAACCCAAACATTAGAGAAATTTGGGAGCGTTTGTATGATGAACAAATGATTGATGACATTGTCTCGTACACAAACGTGAAACTGCTGCAGGCTAGAAACAAACTCAAATCAACAACACATCCGTCAAACTACCGAAATACAGGCTTAGTCGAGCTATATGCCTTGATCGGTTTACTAATATATACATCAATCTTTAAATCCGGTCACGAAAATATGCTCTCCCTTTTTGCAAAAGACTTGACAGGAAGACCCATATTTAGAGCAACGATGTCCGTGAAACGTTTCGAAATACTGATAACCTGCCTACGTTTTGATGATTCCACAACTCGTGAAGAGAGAAAAAAAAATAACCGCGCTGCTCCGATCTTCCAAATATTTGACTCCTTCATACGTAACTCACAAGAGATGTATAGCCTCTCTGAAAATGTAACAGTGGATGAAATGCTCGTTGCCTTTAGAGGAAGATGCGGGTTTCGCATGTATATGCCGAAGAAACCCGCCAAATATGGGATAAAGATTCAATGAATGGCTAACTCACGCAGTTCATATCTTTTTAATGCCTACATTTAGACTGGAAAGGACAGTGATGGCATTGGACTTTCTGAAGAAGAGAATAAACTTTTGAAACCAACTCAATCAGTTTTGCGCTTGAGCAAACCAATTGAAAAATCAAACAGGAATGTCACTGCAGACAACTGGTTTTCATCATTAGAGCTGGTGGAAGAATTAAAAAAGAGATCACTAACATTTGTTGGTACTATGAAGAAAAATAAAAGTATTCTACCACCAGAGTTCAAGTCTGATAAATCTAGACCAGTTGGATTAGCCCTCTATGTGTTTGAAAATGATATTCCGGCAACACTCTTGTCATTTGTTCCCAAGAAGAATAAAGCAGTTGTGCTTATCTCGTCTATGCACCATAATATTGAAACAGATCCCGATAAGAACAAACCAGAAATCATCTGCTATTATAATAAGACCAAAAGTGGTGTTGACCTTCTTGGCTTGAAGTGTGCTCTGTACTCGTCCAACAGGAGAACGAAGAGATGGCCATTAGTTGTTTTTTACTCCCTTCTTAACATAAGCTGCGTCAACAGTTTCATACTTTACTTGTGCTATCGTCAAAATCCAGAAATAAAACGATTACCTTTTATTAAAAGCCTGGCTTATTCTCTGGTGGAGCCACACCTCAGAAAACGCCTCAGTATTCCTAATCTTTCCCGAGATATTAGAGCATTGATACAGGAAGTAATACCGAAAGATGAAAATGCAGCTGCAGGACATGTTGAAGTTCCAAGCGACAAGCTTGAGAAAAGGAAGACCTGCTCCAAGTGTCCATCTTCAAAGGACAGAAAAACTTCCTACAAATGTATAAAATGCAGTAATCCAATTTGCCTGCAGTGCAGTAGAAAAGTGTGTATCACCTGTGTAGTACTAAATAAATAAAAATTGTTTTGTTCTTATTTAGTTTTCAATAAATTTGTGTTATTAATCATAATTTTGTATGTTTTTGCCCAAAAGACTTTAAAACAAATATGTATTAGCATATATTCAAAAATATCAAGTTCGCAAAAATATAAGGTCTCCCAGACCGGATGTTTCCAATTATGTAGTACAGATCGATGTTTCTGTTTAAGGGTTAACTATGAAAACAATTTACAATTACAAAGTTTTCAACGGAAAAATTGTGACGTTTGTCTGAAAACATGTATTTATATATTGAAAAGGTTCGTTCTACGTTGACGGTTGTTATAGGAGCATGCTTCAAATTAGAAATATCATCTATTGTCAACTCAATATTTTTTACTAAATCAGCACACAAGATTTTAACAATATCCTTTAAGTTTTTAAAACCCTAATTTTTTCCTATTACATTTAAAAATTTTTCATACGCGGACTGTCCCGCTCCTCCTTTAACATCAAAACTTTATTTATTATTTCACCGCTCTCGATTAGCGACATAAATTGGTTTTGCAACTGCAATATAGAAGTGGAAATAAAACTGTAATTGGTTTTAATAAACGCCAACTGTTAAGGTATTTCTTTATTCGAATACACCATTCGGGCGTCTATTACAGATTGTGCATCCCTATCAAGATCCATAATAATTGTCTTTATTCCTTCATCTTGATTTGCATGAAAAATAGCAGCCTCCAACCGCGTCCCCCATCGTGTGATTACAGGTTTAGGAGGAAACGGAACACCGGGTAGATCTTGTTTGTAGAACTGAACTCGCAATGGGGCCTTTAAAAATACTTTCTTAACACTACTAATTAAAGTATTTAATAAGAGAAAATGGTTTCTGACTTTTTCTGCAACACTATTTAATCCGTGCACCAAGCAAGTTGTATGAATTAAAATTCGGTAAAAGATTTTCATGTTGAAAGCTGGCTTCACCTTGTATGATTCAGCATCCGTCAAAAACAATAGAACTTTCTCTGTTGGAATAGATTCCAGTAAGAAGAAAATTGGCAGTTCTTCCTGTATAAAACTTGTTATTGTCAAATTATTTGCCTTTTCCAACTGTTTGGATGAAATTAAATAAGATTTTGTTGGAACCGATACGTTAAGAATACCAATCATTAAATGAACTATGTATCGACGCACACTATCAGTAGTTTCGTCTACGCATATATAAAGATAATTGTTTGCAACAACCTTCTTAATGCTATTCAATGTTTCTGCATAGATAGAGCGAATATAATTGTTTCTTGACGTGCTCTCGTTGGAATTTTATATTTTCTGATATACTTTTGCAAAAATAACTTTACATTTAAATTGTTTAATTTATGTAGTGGAATATCTGCCGACATAAACATTTGACACAAATCTTCACTAAATTGTTCTTTTTCAGATTTTTTGGAAGTTAATGGCAAACATTGCGGTAATGTTTGCTGACTTTTTTCGTCAATTTCATCTTTGTTAGTTTCGCAGCATGGGATGGAGTTTTCATATGTTGATCGACTTGGAGCTTTCTCTCACTTGTAATCTGCAAAAAAAATATCACACCATCGGCTGTTTTCTTATAAAATAAATGTTAGTAACACATAAAGGAATAATTAAAAACTTAATTAATTAATTAACAAGAGGAAATAAACCGATTCAACTTTCGCAAGTTATTGTATAGATATCAAACATAGATTTAATATAGATTTCAAAATTTTACACATTCAAGATAAAAGTAAAAAACTTAACTTGTTAGAAAACTTAGAAATTAATAGATACAATAGTTTAGGATTAGCTTTAAATGACCAACTAGGGCTAAACAACTCCCCTCTACTAAATTTAAGATTGTAAAATTGTTCCCCCACCATTTTTCTCAATAGTTTTTACATACATAAATATTCCTTGTATTTTACATATTCAGTATTTCATCCACCTGATGAATTTTTGAAACTGGAAATTTAATTACTTATTTCTTAGTGTTATTTTCAAAATACTGGAAATAGGAAATAATTGGATTAGAAAATCGTAACCTAATTTGATTTTCAATACTAATTAGCATTATTATTTAATTTAGAGTTTTTCTTTAGGGTTTTAATTTTATTAAATATTAGCTTAATTCTTCGACGGGTTATTACATTTTTGTCTAGCCATTATTATTAGTAACATATATATATATATATATATATATATATGTGTGTGTGTGTGTGTGTGTGTGTGTGTGTGTGTGTGTGTATATATAACGGGTGTTCATGAAAAGTCAATCTAGTAGCATGTAATATACTGAGAACATTTTGAAGTATGTCGTAAATTAAAATTTACTGCTTAACCTACGAAGTCGTATATTTTGACAGTTTCATACATACAAATAAATAACAAATGTGATTGACATTATCAAATGTCATTTGGATTTACGTTTACGGAACAACAAACACATACTAATATATATGCGTCTTATTCTATCAAAATTTCAAAGTAAGCTAGATTGACTTTTCAAATGAACACGTTATATATATATATATATATATATATATATATACATATATATATATATATATATATATATATATATATATATATATATATATATATATAAGTGTTTAGATCATTTCTTTGCCGTTTATTAAATATAACAATTGACAAATTATTGGAGTTTTTTGGCTTTTATATGAAATATTTACAAATATCAAATTAGAATGTATGTACTTGCAGAGTAAGTGGGGATGTAAACATTGCTGTCTACAAATTACAAAGCAAATCATACGAAATTTTTAATTGAAAAATGTTGTCTATGTTGGGACTCGAACCCAAGTCTACAGTTGGCCGGACTGCCGCTTTTACCACTTAGCCACAATAAACCTAGGTTCAAGCTATTTAGAAATGCATTATAAAGTAACAGTGTTAATGAATCAGATGTCAGTTATTGAATGTAGATGTCAAGTTGAAAGCAGAAGTTAGATTTGAAAGCTGATGCAGTTTTGATAGCAGATGTCAGTTAGTGAAAGCAAATGTCAGTAATTGAAAGCAGATGTCTGTTTTGAAAGCAGGTGTCAGTTATGAAAGCAAACGTCAGATTTGAAAGCAGATGCCTATTTTGAAAGTAGATGTCAGTTATTGAAAGCAGATGTCAGTATTTTGAGAGCAGATGTCAGATTTGAATGTTTGAAAATGCTAATTATAGACAATATTTTTCAATTAAAAATTTCGTATAATTTGCTTTGTAATTTGTAGACAGCAATGTTTACATCCCCACTTACTCTGCAATTACATACATTCTAATTTGATATTTGTAAATATTTCATATAAAAGGAAAAAAACTCCAATAATTTATCAATTGTTATATTTAATAAACGGCTAAGAAATTACCTAAACACTCGTATAGCTACGGAGTAATAATTAGCATTTTCAAACATTCAAATCTGACATCTCCTCTCAAAATACTAACATCTGCTTTCAATAACTGACATCTACTTTTAAAATAGGCATCTGCTTTCAAATCCGACGTTTGCTTTCATAACTGACATCTGCTCTCAAAACATACATCTGCTTTCAATTACTGACATTTGCTTTCTCTAACAGACATCTGCTATCAAATCTGACATCAGCTTTCAAATCTGACTTCTGCTTTCAACTTGATATCTACATTCAATAACTGACATCTGATTCATTAACACTGTTACTTTATAATGCATTTCTAAATAGCTTTAACCAAGGTCTATTGTGGCTAAGTGGTAAAAGCGACAGTCCGGCAAACTGTAGACTTGGGTTCGAGTCCCAACATAGACAATATTTTTCAATTAAAAATTTCGTGTGATTTGCTTTGTAATTTGTAGGCAGCAATGTTTACATCCCCACTTACTCTGCAATTACATACATTCTAATTTGATATTTGTAAATATTTCATATAAAAGCCGAAAAACTCCAATAATTTATCAATTGTTATATTTAATAAACGGCTAAGAAATTATCTAAACACATAAATATATATATATATATATATATATATATATATATATATATATATATATATATGTGGTAAACCTAATCAGTAGGCGATTAAAGGTCTGTATATTACTTCAAAATATATGTATTTAAAAAACTCTACATGTTTCGGCAGTACGCCTTTATCAAGAGGATACAAAATATAAATGACAGGATATAAATGTCAAGTAATTAAGTTGCTATGGTTTAAATTATTCAAAGATACATTCTAGTAATAATAATAAATCATGCCTTAGTATTCCAAAATACTAAGGCATGATTTATTATTATTACTAGAATGTATCTTTGAATAATTTAAACAATAGCAACTTAATTACTTGACATTTATATCCTGTCATTTATATTTTGTATGCTCTTGATAAAGGCGTACTGCCGAAACATGTAGAGTTTTTTAAATACATATATTTTGAAGTAATATACAGACCTTTAATCGCCTACTGATTAGGTTTACCATATCATACCAAGGTCACGAAGTTATTATATATATATATATATATATATATATATATATATTGAGGCATTACAAGAAGGGCTTTTTCTCTGAAAGAAATAAAGAATACATGTAACCGTAATGTTTATATCTACTATGTACTTTAATACCAAGAAGGGGAAAGATTGATTCAAAGTATAAATACTTTATTTTGACGACAAATTTGCCTTGAAATAATTAACTTATTTTTCTATTTTTTTATTGTAATGTTTATATTCATTTTTATTTCAAATTAATATTTAACGCGTTTTTATTCAAACAAATGTAACGTATTTATATTCAAATGTATTTGAACAATTAAGCCCCGCCCACAATTTTAACGGTGCAATAACCCGAAAAGAAACCGATATTGACAGAGTGATTGTAAACACATCAACATATGTTACCTAACTAAAGTTATTTTATAAATCGAATTGTAATTTTTTTAACTGTTTTACACTGTAAAAATGTCTAATTTAATAATATTCAAAAAGATAATGCAAGTAAAGAATGGAGCGATTTGCGGGAAGTTATGCAATTAGAAACAAGTGAAAAAATTGGCGTCGGTAATTAGTAGTTGCAGTGAGGTCCGAAGTAATTAAAATAAATTGGCGAAATTATTAAGTGCTCGAGATTTTTAAGTCTACCAAACGTTACACCTACCTCCGAACTACCTGTAGACCAAATTTAACATCTTCCGACCAAACAGTTCAAGAGTTACGAATTTTTAAAGTTTTCGATACGAAAACTACCCGCCTAAAAATTTCACCGTACATCGAACAACATCTTTGAACGCTCGAGACCGGCCATCCGCTCCAGCCGCCGTCGGACTTGGAGATTTTAAAAAGTTCAAGTCATCCCGAGGGACAGTAGCAGAAATATTCTCCAGTTTCCCGCTGTGAAGACTTCTCCAGAACACAGGCGCAGGAATCAACAGAGGTTATATCCGAAGATTCAGGTTTTTGCTAATTTTACCAATATTATACGCGCCATTTTTACTTGCTCATGAACATTTCTAGAACTTTTCTTTGTTTATTCCATAAATAACTATTTACATTGCTTTCACCGATATTCTACCACTGTAATTTTTATTCAACTTATTTAAATATTAGTATCCACTACTTTTAATTTTAAAACTTGATTCTATTTCACTTTTATAAACTATTTTAATAACGCAACAATTATTTGCACTTGTCTTACACCATATTGTTTGTACTGTAAGAATACCAACCGCTGAGTGTATCTCCCTTACGTTATATGTGTGTCACGAAACTGTAAATTTAAATTCTCAAACTTTTCTAGATGTTTTATTATTAATAAAGTTAATTGTCAATATTTTACTTTGGTTTTTTTTGTAAAATACTTGAGATATTGTTCCGTTTCCAATTCAATAAGCGACGTACATCAATTCAAAGTGGAGAGAAGTGAACCTACCTTAACCCTGAAGAAAAAAAAAGAAGCTAGCCGATAAAAAAAAACAGATAAGTATTGAATGGGCCCGATTTGAATGAATTTTTATATACATCGAATAACATAATCATTCTTTTTCTGTAATATAACATATAGAGCCCAACGTTTTGGGGCATTTATAACATTTAACATTCATTTTACATTTATTGATATACATAGAGCCCACACGGGCAATATAACCTGTGTCAGCCCAACTTAGTGGGGCAATTCGGTCATATAACAATATATATATATATTTATGCGAACATTTATTAGTCATGTCAGACATGAATAGATATTTTTCTACACTGTTGTAAATGAATAAATATTCGCCTATTTTAATGATGCCAATGAAAAAATCAATTTTGCAAACATTTTACCTTCGCATAGACATACGTACTAGCAATTTATAGTCTCCTGTGTTTATAGTCAAGTTAAGCAACTCATAAAATATATTTTACGGTACCCATAAATTAGAAACGTGTTAGCTTTCTACAAACGCGGGGAAAAGAAGTATGTAGTACCTACTTCAAAATAACAATAAATGATTGCTACTTTATAATTAGCTTATATTCTGATTTTGAAAGTATACCCTAAATACTTTCCTATGATCTAGAATATAAAATCCATATTTTCCCCTTTCTTTAAACAGTAGGTCCAATACACATTAAAATACGCGTTAAAAACTATGATTTTACAATTCAAAATTACATATAATTACATGTTACATATACGTACACCGAGTACACAACAGGAGTATAGAATATCACTTGCATATACTAACAAATTTAATAGTTTTTATTATAAATTTCAGGTTTGGATAATCATATGTAGAATTATATATGATTTCATAATTTTTGAGAACATATTTACTATTTGTAGTTAAAATACGAGATAATATAAAATTTTGCGTTCTTGACCAATTAAAAATTAGAAAAAGTATAGGCTATTGTTTAATTAGGTCTGAAAAACATATGACATTATAATGATTACTAATTTTAAATAATGTGTTCGGGCATCTTATTTTACTACAACTTTAACCATTTCCCTCGATAAAGAGTTACATAATTTGTTGGCTCTAAATGATTCCATTCTTTTGAGATTACGGATTTTCCATTCCTCAATTGAATTAAATTGTCCACTGTTGGTGTATATTTGATGTACTAAGATACTTCAGCATTTTTTTCTAAAAAATAAATTGCTCGGCAATTAGTTATTAGTTAAGAGAGAGTTCAGTACATTGTTGAATTACAGAAAATATTCCGCCAGATATATCGCGATAATTAACGAATATCATAAAAGAACAAAGAAAAAATATGTGTGAAGAACATTTTAATAAGTATGGATTCGTCCTAATTCTCCACTTGTACAAAAATTCAAAAGAGTTTCCATCAGTTCAGAAAGTCACGGTCATTGTTTTCTGCGATGCAAGGAGAGTCATTCATACCGAATATCTGCCGAAACGATCAACAATTAATTCAATAACATACTCTAAGAGATCGCGATTACCAAAGAATCATAATCGTAGTGTAAGGTCGGAAAGCAAGAATTTTTTCTTGCACCACGGCAACCACAGATCACATTGCAGCAACGAAACGAAGAAGACAGTGACGAATTTGAAATTCGCGGTTGCTTCGCAGTCCTGATTTGGCACCTTAAGGTTTCTGGTAGCTCCTAAAGTTGAAGAAGATATCGAAAGGTCAACATTTTTTATAAACAAAAAGTATATTCATGAACGGAATGAAGAAATAGATTCAGCGTCTGGAGAAATGTGTTGCGCTAAGTCGTGATTATGTCAAAAAATGTTAAGTATATTGGTAGTACAATAAATTTACTTCATTTTGAGACCGGTTTCATTATTTTATCGTTTCTTATTCTTAATTTATGGACTTGAGGTGCTTGTACATCAATCCGTCCTAAAATATTATAAGTTTCTCTTTTCAGTCTTCTAAAGGCAGATTGAAGAGCGCTGTATTCGCATTTTGATCAGGAAATAAACAATGCTGGTGTTTACAGAATAGTTTGAGCTACTCCAGATAACTTGGAAATTTTTGATTCATGATACCTTCGTAATCTTTGTAAAAACGGATAGCATACTAGTTTGGCGACAACCTTATAAACTGATGCGATAAAGTTTCTAATAGCTCTTTTTAAACAGGTGTTTAATAGTAGTTATTTTTAGTTTTACATCAAAATTACCTCTCTCAAACGAAAAATTGATTAAATAATGATAGATGATATGAAGGGCAACGAATGCTTTGCTATGCTATCATAACCAACTGAAATGGATGTGTTCAGATTTTTGACAATAATGTCAACGATATCCTTAATCATAGAAGATATCTAAAAAAAGGCACTCTAAACGGTAGTTTTATATATTTATTTATTTGATGCCACACATCGTTAAGACCACCAATTACTTCATATATAATTGGTGTAAAGTTAATGTGATCGTTGAAACTTTTTAAATAAATGCCAGTTTACCGGGGGAAAATAATTCAAGGATGTATTCAAATGGAAAATTCCTCACCTTCGAGACGCTAACAAAGTTAAGTTTCCTGAATGAAGCTAATATTCAGAAACTCAATTACTTCATGAACCAATCGTCAAGTTAAAGCTACAGTTAAAAGTTTTGGACAAGTGTCATTTACCTGGGAAAAATTATTCGAAGATGTATGTAAGTGGAAAATCCTGGAGATGCTCATGAATTTAACTGAGAGGTGTTAATATTTAAAAAGTTATAAGTGAAACTTTTGGAATAAGTATCAGTTGCGTAAGAAAAATTATGTATGAAGAAGTCGGCCACGGCAAACTGTATGTGTCCGTCGAGTTCTGAGTCTTATTTCAGAACAGGCATCGCTTATGTTCTGTAACAAGTCAAGAAATTGATGTTTAAATGAGCTTTTGAATAAACAAAAAGAAAAGTTAAGTTTTATCAAGTTCATATTCAGAAAAAAATCTGGAAACACAAGTTGTCTTTGCCAGGTACAAAGCAAACAATATAGTAATACGAGTATAATAATATCAATAAAATAGTACGTAAAATTTCAGGTTATATCTGACCTCTCGTAATTTTGTGAATTTTATTACTTTCTCTGGTTTTATCAATTCGTGGTGTGTATTACTCAAGCCATTTAAAGGCCAGTTTGCACATATTACTTTCCTTATTCGCAACCACGATCGTTAAGCCTCGAATCTGTATCCGGATGAATATTTTATAATGTAAACCCAATTTAGTACACAGGACAGGTCTCCTCTGTAAAACGTGTCGCTCGGTTCGGATATGTATTAAAATCGTTGTGTAAAACGGTAAACCGTTTGGTCCATCTGCGTTCGAAGTACGGTGGAATATGTCAATAAATGTGCAAAAATGAAATGAATAAATAGAAAAAGCATTTATAGTATATTGGACTAGAATAAATGGTCAAAGTAGTAACCATTAATGGCTTTAGTGGTAAGATGTCAGGAATTAGAAATATTCCCTGCATATTAAATACCGTAAGTTCGATTAGTCTTATAAAAATGGGTACTTAGAACTGTTTCTACATTAACATACTGACCAAGTATTTCTCATTTCTATAGTGAATGTCTTGCGCATTTTATTCAAATAAACGACGTGAACAACAATTTTTAATAAATTTGGCAGGTGTGCGCCATGGTTTCACAACACTCTTCGAGCGCGCGGTAACATGATCGAAGTGTTGGATAATGAGAAATTCAGATCTGTAATTGATTCTAAAGTGTTGAGTAATGAATACTCAGAACTGTGATTGGATTTAAAGTGTTGAGTAATGAGTAGGTATTATTCAATATTGAGAGTAATGAATAATATTATCCAAAGGTATTTTTAATAATATAAAATATTATTAAAAATCTGGTGTGAAGAACACAAATGCAGGTTCACTATTAATATTTTCTGTGAACGTGTCCGAATATATCCTATCCCCAGAGACGTAGATACGTATTTCGCTTTTCTACAAGCTCATCGGTACGCCCCTGCTGGAGAAAGGATATTTCCAGACACATTCACAGAAAAGAACCACCTCGCCCTATCACCGTAATTATCCAGACCGAGCGCAGAAGTAAATTCGGCGCTACCTGTTGTCAGACAGCCGAAGTACCTCGCATACCGTCCACATAATTAATCTGCGCTCGGTCTGGATAATTACGGTGATAGGGCGAGGTGGTTCTTTTCTGTGAATGTGTCTGGAAATATCCTTTCTCCAGCAGGGGCGTACCGATGAGCTTGTAGAAAAGTGAAATACGTATCTACGTCTCTGGGGATAGGATATATTCGGACACGTTCACAGAAAATATTAATAGTGAACCTGCATTTGTGTTCTTCACACCAGATTTTTAATAATATTTTATATTATTAAAAATACCTTTGTATTATACAAAACTGGTGGGGTTTACCTACTCATGTATGTTTCAATTATTCTGAATAATATTATCTCTCGTAAATTGCTATGTTAATGAGTGCATTACTAAATAGGAACAGAAAAACATATTTACCCATATTTTGCATGTAATTCATGAATTTCGTGCAATTTAGAAACATAAAGAATTAATTTGCTTTTCGATTGAATAGATTTAATTTAATAAAATAAAATTAAAAAACCCTTACCACAATAGAATTTAATGATTCTAAATACGTATTTCTACAACCACGTTGTCATCTTCAGTAAACTATGAAATCTATTTAACTCCTTTGACCGGGTAGCCATATTAACTAACAAATCGGAGACTGTGGCTTATAAGTGAATAAAATACGTGTAGAAATACGTATTTAGAATCATTAAATTCTATTGTGGTAAGGGTTTTTTAATTTTATTTTATTCACTTATAAGCCACAGTCTCCGATTTGTTAGTTAATATGGCTACCCGGCCAAAGGAGTTAAATAGATTTCATAGTTTACTGAAGATGACAACGTGGTTGTAGAAATACGTATTTAGAATCATTAAATTCTATTGTGGTAAGGGTTTTTTAATTTTATTTTATTCACTTATAAGCCATAGTCTCCGATTTGTTAGATTTAATTTAGTAATCAGCCAAACATGAATTTCTAGCTACAATAGCTGAGACCGCAAATAAGCATTTGTACCTGCAAAAATCGACGCACGATTACGGGTCTAAACGAAAGTAGTTCTGATATAAACTCTCTTATAGGGAGAGACATTAATTTTGTGAGGCACTGTACATACATATTTTCGTTGAATAATCGGCAAAGTATATAGCAATACAAAACGCAACGAATAGAAGGAAACGTTTCTGTAACTTTTAACTAAAAAAGTATTTCAATGGAAATATGAAGCTTGCCGATATTTTTTAAAATTTTGAACCAGCCAATTCACAATGCACAAACTTTCATGTTGTTAGAAAGTTCCACCGAAGTTTTCGCGTAAAGTATAACTTCAAAAGAGGTATCAATTCCGTTAACCTGAAAGGAAGTTATAAAATGTTACCAGTCCCCCGTAACATTTAAGCGAGATCTAATGGGAATGTCTTATAAAAATAAAAATACGTCTACCTAATCCGAAACGTTATTCCATTCTGCACATAAAAATAGGATAAAGTAAATTTTATAGCCACCGACACAGTTCAACTGTGCGAAAGATATCTTGTTTTTTCTGTTTATAGTTCCGAAGCAGAAAATTACCCCATTTATATTGCTAAACGTTTATCACAATACTCAGCTTCATTTCCACCTCGAAAATACCTACTTAAAAAAATAACACTGCTTATTTCTGATCCAGAAGAAAACAATATATTTCAGGTTTCAATCTATAAGTACTCGAGCTTAGTAAAATCAACCATAGGGAAGGAATAGGCGAATAATTTACGAGTGAAATATAAATTTAAAAATAAGCGTACGCGTCTTGGCAGCTGTATATATTTTTTCATTTAATTGTAATAACAAACTAAGATGGAACATACTGGAGTACCCTTTCCATATTTTGTATAAAACAAAAATATTTGTTAATAATATAAAAATATTATCAAAAATCGCCTGTGAAGAACACAGTACAAGTTCATATTTGGGTAAAAGTACCTTTCATACACATATTTCGTCTTACTATAGAATCATCAGTACACGCTGCTAGAGAGATATTTTCACTATAAATAGCATCTCTACTACATTACAAAAGTTAGTAAGACAGAGCGTAGGAGAACATTCAGCGCCGTTCATTGACAGATGTCAACATTATGAACGCCAAAGCAATCATCGCTATCTTCATAAGAAATTTAAGATATAGCCAGGGGTTTTCATCTGACGGACACAAACGATAGCATATAAAGCAAACTAATTTGAAACATACTTGAGTAGGTAAAACCTAAACATATTTTGTATTGTATATTTTTGTTTTATGTAAATGTAATAAACCTATAATCAATACATAGGTCGTATTTGCATTTTGTTAAACCGTAAATCTATAAACTGAATAAGGGGATTATGGTAATAGATTCGAAATTAAAATAATTATTTATTGATGCACAGGCACATGCATATCTTGCTGGATGTCCTAAAATTAGGCTCTGAAAACACAGTTTATCTCCGCAAATGGCAGTTCATTGAAATACCTCCATTTGCTCGCCGAATGTATAGTAATTATTTGAAATGTTTCTAATACAAATCTAATACAAAGATCGTGAGAGGCAGTTCATGGATTCCATGCGAAATATTGTTCCAATCATTTAGACAGTTACGCAGGTTATCACATAACACAGTGTTGAGTAGAAACTGAAGTTTCTTATGTTAGTAATTATATATATAGGAGATTTAGTTAGTTGGCGTTTTACTTTAATATGTATATATTTAAAATAATTCAAATCTTACATGTTTTGGCAATTCTACCTTTTTCAAAGAATTTTAAATGACAATATATTAATGTCATATTTATAGATGTGAAGTTGTCATTGTTAAAATTACATTATTCAATAAATACATTCAAGTTTAATAATAATAATTCATGCCTTAGTATTCTCTAACAGCTTGACGCCGATAATAGGGGACAATGCCAAGCCATGAGTTATTATTATGTCTGCGCCCGTGGAGCGACTAAGATGTTCAGCTGTCGGCGTTTGCTTAGAACGGGAAGGAAAACCACAAAAACCTTTTTGGACAGCCTAGTCCCGGATCTAAGCTCGGGACTGCCGGCATGATAAGCCAGTGTGCAGATATTTAAATAATATATTATGGATATTTACATAACATATCGCTGCGTATGTTTCTAAGAAATTTAAAACAAAATAGAGCTGAAGCAACAGTGAAAAATTTAAAACGGGTCAATTTTGAATGCACCCTGTATGAGCATCGATACAAAGAATTTAAGGTTTATTACGAATAGAGATTTTTATTATTTTCTGTAATAGGTTTAAATGTGCAAAATAGATCGTGCTAGAAAAACACATCTATGTATCCTTAGTAAATTCATATTAATGTTCAATGCATATAGATTATTATTTCTCTTTACGATTTAGTTTATAATTATTAAAATTTAGAATTTAAGAACAAGCAATACGTACCAACACATGAAAGGATATTATAGTAGTAGCAAATTTTATAGTCAACATTTACATCTTGCAGATTTCTTGAATAAATAAACATTTTTTGTTTTGACAGACAAGGAGTACGTTTAAATAAAAGATAACCAATATAATCTTAGAAAATTACGTATAAATTATTACATAATATATACACAATAAATTGGAATATCCTAAAAAGACAATAAGAACTTTGTAATAAAACAGAATGATGTGTTTTAAAATTGACATTTTGTAGTACCTACTTATAAGAACAGTACGAAATTCGTTTAAAAATAGGTGCAATTAACCAAAAGGAGGATCAATGATATCAGTAATACCTCAAAGATTCCATAATATACAAAACAAAGCTTAATATAGTATCTGTTACTTATTAAAAATGCCCATATGTTTGTTTATATATAATAAACGATTCAGTTGTCAAACTATGTTTGAAAGTTGAAGGTTATGGTTATACTCCATCACGATCGGATGAAAGACAGGAGAAGCTAGTCAATTAGTAAGAGGAGAAAGATACCGGGCGTGAGTGTGGGACATTCAGACGTTAAAGATAAGGAAGGCACCTAGAACTGCACATATAAGATAAGGATGGAATGAGTAAAAATTAAAATACATCTTATGAAAATTTCGTTAGAAAAATATTAAAAAATCGAAATAAGAACGAGAGTTTTCAAATATAGAACATAGTTCAAAATAAAGGACTAAGAGGACTTACTTTACATTTGAAAACGAATTGACGTCACCAGCCATATATATAGCAGTGGCTGTAGGGACACGCCCCTGCTGGAGAAGAGACACATTCAACAAAAAATAACTACCTTGCTATCTCGCAGAAATTATTAAGACAGAGAGTGAAAGAATATTCATAATAACCCCTTCTCCAGCAGGGACGTACCGATGATCCTGTAGAAAGGTGAAATACGTCTCTGAAGAGGATACATTCGCAAATATATGAACTTGTATTGTGTTCTTCACACCGGATTTTTAATAATATTTTATATTATTAAAAATATTTTTGTATTATAAAATACATCAAGCTAAAGAATTACAGTGAGTGTTTGTCAAGTGAAGTTAGTTTTCCTGCTCCTGAGATTACATTGATATTATAGATATGGGGATCATATGAATAATATTATAGAGAACTTTGAGTGACCATGCAATCACGTTACCAAAGCATGGAAATGCAATAAAATATCAAAACATTCTTTCAAGTACCAAATAAAATTATACAGGATGGACAGCTATCGCTCTTAATATTGGTAAGCAATCGAAACAAAATGTACCCAAATATAAACAACTATAAACCAAATATAAACTGCTAGACCACAGAAATATACAAAATAAATGAAATATAAAATAAGAAAGACTGATGAAACGTGCTAGTAATTTTTTACAATTCTTTACATTATACTTACTATAGCTTCCTCTGTAGATAGAGCCACTGCACTGGATGCTTACTATGCCTATGTTCAATCGCGTTTGCGATATGGCATAATTTTTTGGGGTTCGTCTGTGGACTTCTCGAGAATTTTCATTCTGCAAAAGATGTGCATTAGGATTATTTTTGAACTAAGACGAAGAGACACATGTAGACCGGTATTTATAGGGAACAGCATACTCACCTTGCCATGTCTTTATATACTTGAGTGCGCGTTATTCGTAAAAGCAAACTATGACCTATTTGCAAGCAAAGAACTCACTCATCAGTATGACACAAGAGGTGTTAGAATCGCGTATATAGTGCCTTCCCAAACTAGCAAATCTCTAATAAGTAAGAGTGTAGTAACACAAGCGACGCGAATATATAATAATTTGCCAATTGCTATAAAAATTGAAAAAAAGACAAAATTTAAACAAGTTTTGTGCCGCCTGCTAACATCAGAAGCATTTTACAGTATACAAGACTTTCTGGAACATGTATTTTGATCATAGTGCGATGACTTGCAGTGTAATTTAATGTAGACCATTGTTTTATATATCAACAATTATTAATGTTAATGTGAATGTTAATTTTACTATTTTTACCATTTTTTAATCTTTCTTGACATTTTCCATACATGTATGATGAAATACGGAATAAAGTTTATTATTATTATTATACATACTTAAAAAAAGGTATATAACCCCTTACCATAATTATTAATCGTATCCTAAATATGTATTTCGACAAGTAAGTTGCCATCATCAGTAGGTAAAACCGCTAATCAAAGTGTCGCACATGAGGCCCAGTAAAGCTAGCACATCTGATCACGCAACAACTTTACACGGCGTCCACGTATACACTGTATACAGTGTAGGATAGGATTAATAATTGTGGTAAGGGGTTATATACCTTTTCTTAAGTTTTTACTTAACCGCAGCCTCCAAAGAAAGACCTTTTTTCATTATACATACTTCAAATTCACATTAAAACTGTATTTTTGTATTGGTCGGTATACGTTTTACAGTAAATGGCGGTTTCCTCAAGATTACCAACTTGACAGAAATTGCATTTTGTAAGAAAAAGCTCCTCATATAGTACCATTAACGGAATTAATCGTGAAAGTTTACGAATTTTATATAAAATAGTTTTAATTACCTAGGTATTTCATAATCCTTGATAACTCTGTGTTTGATGGAGTAAATTTTAAATAATATCAAAGACAGTCAGCAGTTTTCAATTTTTATTGACTTTAAACTATTGAGACGACTTGGTTTAGGATTTGCGTTTTCAGGTTAGAGCGAGTAAATTCACTTGTAGAAACTTACAAATTTTTCGGATATTTTTCATAGGTAAGTTATATAGATGGTTACACTGCAAAATATAATGCAATTTTTCGCCAAATTAGTTGAACCAAAATTATAAAAAAATAAAGTGACCTTGAATTTGAAAAATGTTGTGTTCCTTTTTATGTTTATAGCAAAAATAATATTCCTTTTCTTCCATGAAGTTCTTTGTCTTGACTGCAGGCCGCTAGATACTCGAGTTGTGAAATTTGTCTATTCGGAATGCACTTATGTGTCTATAGTAGGAAGTAACACGTGTCTGCCTGTCTGCATGTCTACTTGTATTGTGTTCTCCGTACTTGGCTTTTTAATAATATTTGTTGTACTGTTCTGGTTTTTATGTTCACATCTTAAGCTGCAAAATGACACCTTAAATTTAACATAATCAATAATTTTCAAACCATCCACATGTCGTAATGTGATCTTCCGAAGAATCCAATCTTGAACAAGTTTGAACTAAATATAAAATAGATACTTTCTGAAGTAAGTGAGTGAAGAAAGAAAGTTTAAAACTTATACACTTCCACTACTTTAGAAGCGTAAAACTTGATTTTCCCTAAAGAGTTCGGGCGCGATTGAATATAATGCCGATAAAAGCACCAAATGGAAAATTAATAACGACGCTTTCAGAAAAAGTTTGGCGAAATAATTTAAATATAGCTTTACTATCGACGTCGAAATAAGAAAATTAATTACAATAACGTTACTTTTAATATACTTATAACATGGAAGTAGCAAAGATTTTTTCATATATATATATATATATATATATATATATACATGCATATATGTATATATATCGTATATAACTTAAAAGAAATTATCGACCGTACTATAGTAGTTAAAATAAATTAAAAACGGGCAAGCGGTCTATCAGTTAAAGTTCATTTATTTATTATCTCTATATTTCACAACGAGTTTGTTGCTTCTTCAGGATATACTACAAGATTAATGAACAAGACATTAAATAAATTAGTGTATAAAGCAATAATAAAATACTCATTCAAAAAATGAAAGTGACGTACGCAGACATTAAAATTTATTAAATTTAAAACAGTAATGTAACTATAGATATAAGGTGTCACATCAAAAAATAAAAAATATAAAACGAAACATATAGCAACAAACTAAAATCAGAATAATATCAAAACAAAAAAAAAACAATGCACTATAAATTTAACAATGCAAGGACCAATTAACAAAAAATATTTAGATGGTCAACTAACCGCCAAACCGAGTATATTGAAATAAACTATACTTAGTCCGTTGCATTGCTTTTTTTTGATGGAAAATCGTGCATTTTATTTTTGATGTTTGGGGCCAAATAAATCACAATGAGGGCAATGAGTCAATCAACATTTTTATTGGTCAAAAAATTTAATGGTTTATTTGTGACTGAGAGCGCACGTTGTCATGATGAAGAATAATTCGTCGATTTCGATAATTTCTTCTAGTTTTATCGACGACTTGGGGAAAAGCTTGTGACATACTAATCAACAGTCACGTTTCCTCAATTCTCTAAAGATATTGTTATTACATGTCCAATAAATTGAAGAAACAAACGGTTACTTTGCTTTGCAACACTGCGTGAACGAAAATTTTCGTAGATTTTAACCCGCTTTCGAAGATCCAAACCGTGCATTGTTGTTTAGTTTCAGAATCGTATGCATGCATCCAATTTTCGTCACCAGTAGCGGATGCTGTAGACTAAAATTAAACGACCTCTCTTGATTTCTTTTTTGGTATTTCTTACACCATTTAATGTTCCTAATTTCTTGGCGTAAATTAGGAACATTACCGCAGATGTCATCGACAACGTTCAAAAAGAATTAAATCAGCCAATATATTGCATACTTTCACAACAATAAAATATTATAGTCACGTTTGTGAGATCTCAAAAGCGTTTACAACAAATAACAAATTTAGGGATAATAGAACTTAAGTCTCCAACAAAAATAGGCCGACAAATAAATTTCAGAAAAACAGTATACTAAATATTAATGGTAATTAAATAAATGTTTCAAATGAATTCAACATATATTACAAATAAAATGAATTGGTTAAGACTTTATTCTAGATTACTAAATGTGGCTGAAAAATATTAGCTACGTAGTTACTTTCAAATTGATCATAAACAGCAAAAAAAACCTTTTGGCGGGCAACGATGATATCTTGCATCAATAAAGCGTCTCTTCCTTTCCTTGCCCGATCTCGGTGCTTCGCTTTCCAAGAAAGATACGGCAATCAAGCCAATAAGGAGTCGATAACAAGGATCCTCTTAGGTGTTTTCGAGGATACACAAATTACGATCTAGCCTGCGTGTACGAATTCAATATCTTGGGGTCAATTCACCAAAGTGGGACCACATTAAATCAACTTATACAGTGAAATTGTCTTCCAACTCAAAAATCTTACGACACCTAAAAGTGGCACACACTTATACACATTCGCACTGGTTGAACTAACAAACTTAAGTGAACCAATCCAGACGCGATCGCACAAAGGGGTTAAAGGTGTGAAGAGTTTATACTACGGTTTATGGTCACACGCTTACGTCACTTGTGCACCTATTTTCCCGATGTACAATCGGAAGACGAAAAAGCAAGTACATCACGAGGCAAAACACAAACTAATTATTTAAAAATAATATTTGTAAACGTAACAATGTTACGTTTAAACACGAACAGTTGTGAACTAGTTTATTGCAAAATGCCTTGATGGAACCCAGAAAAAGGTAAAAATACGAGTGGTGAACAAGGAGGTGTCAAACTGATAAAAATTGTGGATTCCAGACAAATCTTACGAATAATGCCAAAAGTGTATATTTTATCCTTTTTTTGGCAGAATTTATATGGTTTTTTTTGAGCTTTTGGGGGGAATCCGAATCGACAACTTTATGACCTCCTTGTCCACCACTCTTATTTGTTTTTTCTAATAAACTCGTATTCTTGGCGTATTCGTGCTTTTAAATCTTCTAAAGATTGAGCGCCGCCACACTACGCTTTACCTGTTCACGCTTATTATTAGAAATTAGAAACATTACCGCAGATGTCATTGACAACGATCAAAAATAATTTCTTAATCGCCTTGGCTATTATCTGATTGTTAACGGTGCTCAATTCGAACATTTAATTTAGATGATTATCTTTTCATTTTTCATTAATGTTCACGATAATATTACGTCCATCCAAAATTTCCTTAGTAAGCATCCTCTAGAATTACCTTGTTGTATGTAAAAAATCTGCCCCTTCTAATTCTGTAATATAAAATGGGTGTTTATATTTAAGAAAAAAAATGATTTCATATTAGTTTTTAGAGACAGCTGTATATTTCGGTTTCACGTAAAAACACACTAAACTAAAAATAAAAATCGACGGGTCCGAGGGTTTTTTGATTTTGAACTTTTATTGAATTTATCGACTACTTTACGAATGCACTGCAGATGATTCCCTTAAGGTTGCTTATATCATTCGTGCTGCAGACAATATAAAACAATATCATTGGTTTACACAAGAACTAAATAAAGTGGAAACGTATTATTTAGTAGACTTAAACGTTTATGGTTAAAGAGTAAGGGACTCAAAATAACCGCTAAAAAATATAAATTCAAGTAACTATAGAGATGAAACAGTTGTAATAAAACTTAATAAATAATAGGTAATAATTTAAAGCATATACAATTTAGGAGCGAAGCTAAATGAGTCATGTTCGTGAAGCAATAACTTATGACAAAACGTTTTCAAATCCTAGGAAAAGTTTGTGTGGACAGTGTTTATTTCCTCTTTATTATTTAATATTTTGCCAACGTATTGTATTAAACAACGGAGGTTCGTAATTAAAGAACGGCCTATCAGAAGGTGTGACGTTTGTAGTATTCTTAAAGTAGAAATATTTTTGTTTTTAAATTCTGAAGAATTCTAATGAAAAACATAGAGGAGAACGTGAATGATTGGAAGTGTATTAACATTTTTCGAAGAAGTACTATCAATGTGAAACTTAAAGTCATTACATAACTTTTTTAAATTGGTTTCCCGAAAGGTGATTCCCAGAAAATCAAGCAATCTTTTGTGAATTGAAAATAACTATCATATATGGTACGAATTCAGGTACAAAAGATGGTTCCTCATAATTTAACTTTTAATTAAAGTAGAATTTTAATTAATAAAGGTAACATCAAATAAAGATAGATTTTATTTATTATTACCACTATGCTAACGAAGTAACTGAATAAGTTAACAAACGAATCTAGGCCAATTATTATATACAAGCTGTCGCGTATCGTTTTGTTCAAATTTTAGGAGTGTAAGGTAGGCTTCATTTCAAGTAATAAAAACGCAAAACTTGTATATACATTTTTATTTGTTACAAAGTTACAGATCTATGAATGTAATTGTGAGATCATGAAAAAAAATGTAATCCTAAAGTCAATAAACACTGATTTTATTTAAAAAAGTTCAATTAATAATACTTTCGAAATGTTCACCTCCTTGTTGAATGCAGGCTTGTGCCCGTAAGTCAACAGAAGAAGTACTTATCTGAATTTCATACTTGTTTTGTCAGATTTGGTGAATACGATCCAACAACTCTTCTCTTGTGTTCGAAACTTGCGCGTAGACTAAATTTTTCATGTACCCCCACAAATAAAAATCAAGGAGGGGATTAAGATTGGGTGATCTGGGTGGCCATGCAACAGGACCACCTCGACCAATTCATCTTGGATAATTGACGTTAACCCAATTTCGGACAGCAATTCCGAGATGTGGTGGTGCCCCGTCTATGTGAAACCACATATCTCGTCGAACATTCAGTGCTACATCCTCTAAAAGACCTGACAGTTCGTCAATAAGAAATTGAAAGTAATTGTCCGCATTTAACGCCCCAGGAAGAACGACAGGACCAATCAACAAGTCATCGATTAGGGGCGCCTAAACGTTAACAGAAAATTCATGTTGAAATTTAGATGGGGGTATAGCTTTGGGATTTTCTGATGACCGCCTCTGCATGTTTCTCAGATTTGTAACACCACTTCTCGTGAACGTAGATTCATCTGTCCAGAGGACTGTTCTGCAGAAATTAAAATGAAGCCGTGGCTGCCTTAATATCTAGGTAGAATAAACTAGACGAGCATAGTGGTCTGCCTCAAGCAAACCGTGTCCCCTGCGATAGTGATATGGATATAAGCCCTCACGTTTTAAAATTCGCCAAACTGTCGTTCGTGGCACTCCTAGTTGTCTAGCGATTACAGTGAGAGTTGATCCCTTGTAACAATAGCTACTGCTTTTTCCTCTAAGTCTGCAGGCAAATTTACTCCTCGGTCGAAAAGATAATCACGCAGTCCGCATTGTCGAAATTGTCTGTGTACTTCCGGAAATGTTCCGTAATGAGGAATGCGCCTATTGGGAAACCGATGTCGGTATTCAATAACTGCTTGACGTGCACTGCCGTTACAAAATGCATGTCCGCATACTCTTGAGAAGAAAATCTGTAAGGCATTTTAAATAAAGAAAACGTGTCCACTCACTAATAAGCTGTTGCATGAATGTAATCCTTTATTAAAAAATGCAACGTTAACAGTCATTTGAACATTTGTTTATTGTATGATATTCATGGTTCAGCACTTACGAAATAAGTAAGAACCTTCTTTATCATAAATCAATTTCCAGTACTCTTTTTTGTAGATCTCCAAGAAATTACTGTATGGACTACAAAACGTGTTTATTTATATTAGGTAACATTTTATTATGCGACGTTAACAATCACAGGCCTGTTATTGAATCGTATAAATAAATAAAATCAGTTTGTATTGACTTTAGGATTACATTTTTTTTCATGATCTGACAATCACATTCATAGATCTGTAACTTTGAAACATATAAAAATGGATATACAAGTTTTGCGTTTTTGTTACTTGAAATGAAGTCTACTTTACACTCCTAAAATTTCAACGTGATGATACGGGACACTTGTGTATTTACGTTAGTACGTAAGCGAACAAGTATCATTTTCTGTTGTAATTACAACTACAATAAAGCCGAAACAAATTAAATTTGTGGATATTTTAAAACGTTAATTGCAAACAAAAAATAATAATAATAATACAAAATAGGTACTAGTTAAAACTTAGTTTTTGAAATTATTATTAACAGACATATAGCAATATCGGGAATTATGTATTGTTTTTTGTACCACAGTGTTAACGTATATAGGTATGGATATATGTCTCTATACTCATATGTGTCGTTATATTGGCACTAGTCATTATTTTTTCAAATTTATATATATATATAGATGGTAATGAACGCATACGTCATGTAAGATAGGTTTTTGTTTATTAATGGTGACTTGTAAGGCTCATCCTGTCTTGCGGTATAGAAACAAATTTGGGAATTTATTGTCTAAAACTGTACATACAACAGGCACTCATCCTCTGAAAGTTTGTACAGTATATCATTCCTACCGCCTGCTGAGTTGGTACGCTCAATATTTTATTCTCGCAGATAACATTTGTATCAATTACAATACAATATAATTCAATTAGATCGTATTGTAGACTGTATTGTGTATTTGTTTACATTTAAAATGTATTTAGATATCAAACGGAGAAACCATTTCATCGTTTCTTTCATTATTTGTATTGTTTTTTCCTGGTTGCTTGCGACTTAGTGTACTACTAATTTCTTTTATTACATCATTACCTTACAAACAAACCCTTTCCACTACTAGAATGGCTTCCAAGGCGTTTATGTAAAAAATAATAACAATAATATTAATAATAATAATAATTTTTGAAAACCAAAGTTGGGATATCACAACACATACAGACAAAGAAATTTCAGCAAATAGTAATCATACTTCAAGAGATAAAGTAGAACACATCACATGCTTAATAAACATAGCTGTATCAGCAGACAATAACATTAACAGCAAATACTCAAACAAAATTTAAAAATACACATTATTGAAGATGGAATTTCAGCGTACCTGGAAATAGAAAAACGTATATATAAGTATTCTTCATTATATCAGTTAGTGGGATTACACTCCGTCAGTTCTCTAAAAGTCTCAAATCATTAGAATTAAGAATCAATGTCCAACGTGTTAGGTTTGACTAACCTTCGTAGACGACAAATTATCAATAATAAATAACACTTATTCTAATACAGACCTTTTTTTTAACAGTTATTACGTATATTTCTTATTTCAATATCTATATATTCATGCCAATATGATAGTTATCCACCCAGAAAACTATTGGAGTATAGTAGATAATGACTTACAGAGTCAAAGCTTTGCTAAGATTGCAATGCTTTTGCTTTTAAACTCCTCAAAATCTATTAACCGCAGAACGGCTGTCAATTTATTTTCGCGAAATCGAATTTGGGCTGGAATGAAATTGGAAATAGAAATAAAACTAATTGTTAAAATTTTTACTTTATTAATATTCTATATTTATTATTCAATATTTCTAAGTACTTAATGAAGTCACTGTACTAACAAATCAATTTTCGTTTCACGCACTAATATTAATAATAAATAATGAATATTTTAACTATTGGCTTTATTTCTATTTTATATTTATTTGATTTAGTAGCAGCAAATTAAACCCCTCGCTGTCGAAGTAAGTGGGCAAATATTACCTTAAAAAGTACTGTGATATCTTAAAGAAAATAAATTATCATTCCTTGTGTTAACTGTAGGTGCGCAAAAAGATAACAAGACAATGATTCAGGACAATATAGGCACTTGCAACCAAACTTGTTCAAGGCGAGTTTGTGTGACTGAAAGATCACCAAATCTGATCTTTTGGAATAAATTAGCAATTTTTTATTTATTTTGAATTTAAAAATAATGCAATTTAGAAAATTTTGTTGAACTCGCTTATTTTTTGTTATTGTACTGCATGTATTTAGATTCCATAAGACAATACAATGCTCCACAATTGAGCGCACTAAACACTGGATTATTTCTATAACATCGATAAAGTCCAAAGTTTGTCAGCGAATGCAGCCACTTAAATGTTTATGAATTGGAATTGGAATTAGTTTAAATATTTTCGATTGAAAGTTTATAGGAATACCACAGATAAGTTATAACAGATAGCTGAAGAGAATACGAAACTTGGCACGGCATTTTAGTCGAAATGGAACCCTGATGGAACCCTACGACACGCACAGACTGTGCCTCGATCATGTGGCATAACGATGTGTTACATTTCTCCGATTGTTCCCGCAGAGCTCTATATATCTTAAAATTTGTAATAAAATGCCTAGCATGCATACAACCCACGTGATTTTACGTCTATGTATGGCGTCTGTAAGGAACTTATTTGTGGTAATACCCTATAGTCTCGCAATTGATTTGATTAAGTAGTGTTTTCCAGTCGTTACTAGCACTAGATAACGTTACTGTTTATATTTATATTTATTTCTCGCTGTAGATAATTCAGAGTTTTCAGTTTTTCGGTTGACAACTTATTAATTAATATATTTTAGGTTTAGTTCTACTAAAATTTGGCTTGTATCGTTTGTCAATTATGTGAAATAACAATCAGAGATTCGAAAATATGACATAAACTGTGAGTTAGAATCTCTTCCAAGGACAATTCTCTCCAAACATGACCTATAACTAATCGGAGATTAAAGTATACTAATATATTAATAAACTGATATTATAAACGATGCAAGATGCAGGGATTCCATATATGAACTCTAAGAGATAGTGCTTCTCAGTGAAAATCTACACACTTTGCAATTCGCAATTTGTATCATGCAATGATAGTACAAATGCATGTTAATATTCTGACAGTTAGTAATTCCAACTACATGCATTAAACAAATGTGTTATTTATTGTTATTAATGTAGCTATTATTTTACATTCATAATAATAATAATAATAAACGCAATTTATTGCGTGTTTGTAGATAGGTGCTGATGATTTATTAATATTATTAATTATAGTTAATAATGGTTATTTGTTCTTAAATTACAATATTTATCTTTAAATTATTAGAATGTTATGTTAAACAAAAATACGAAAACGAAATAAAGTGTTCCCCTATTAAAATACTTAATCCTTCTGTGTAAAAGCCACTCCAAGTCATTAGTGACCGGCTCTGTATTGTTTTTAGACGAAAGCGCAAAATTAAGCGGTGCGGTTCATCATTCTTTTAATTTTTAAATCGTCTCATCTATCTTGAGACAGCTTTCCATGAAATTTAATGTATTTACTTTGTTGATAGACGTAATCAATTTTCGTTATTGTTATGTAGGGTTATTTTAATAAGTTTCTTAAAAAAACATTGTAGTAACGCATACTTGGAAAGTTAGTCATTTGACCCTTAATTAAGAGAATCAATCTAAAAATTTAAGCTTTTGAATGCATTTTTACGCAATTTAGCAGATAATTTAATAGAATATCTTGCGCGATTCTTTTACATATTCAGGTTTTTTCACGTAACCTATTCGTTAGAAGTTTTCTATGTCAACGCCTTAGGATAGTTTTGAAAATTTGTGGCACGTAATCTGGATACTTGATGTATTAAAATGAAATATTTACACTCATGAACCATTTTCGGTTATACCGAAAGTCATAGCCAACTTTGATATTTTAAATGGAATGTTATACTTTGTATTGCTTTTTTAGATTCCTTGTAAAGTACTATAATACTTTATATTAAGGTTTCTTTTGCAACAATTAACCGTTTTGATTTTTGTGAAATTTTTTGTTTTTTCAATGTTCTTTTTAAAACCACATATTGTAGTGGATTTTTCTATCCAGAGAGAGAGAAAAAGATGGAAGATTTAAATTTTGAACAACATTTGAATTTTATTGATATTTATTATATTTGTAATTATATTTTTGACTGACTCTGTATGTTTATTAGTTTAAACGTATGGATGTGGACAGTTGTGGTACTATTGATTTAGATGTAGGAATTTTTCGCGGTAAATTTGGTTAGAGATATCAAGACTTTCAAAGTGACCGGTTGTAGAGGATAAGAAGTTCATTTTTTATTCTCTGTTTTAAGTAAAGTCGGGTTTTTATTTTAGTTTATGCATTTATTCCTGTGCATGTAACGTTATTTCGATTTTTACGAGAGTTGGTGATCTCGTTGTGGAATTAAATAAAGTATGATATCTCTCACGTAGTTTTTGTGTTATCAGTGCTTAGATTGATTTTTACTTCAAACATAACCTGGCCCTCATCTGAGAAGAGCGACCCGTGAGAAGTGAGCTCGAGGAATCTACTAGACTGAACAGCCGGAAGCATAAGTTGTAGTGTGAATAAAAAAATTAATAAGCAATCAAAAGCACATTCCACTGCATAATTTTGGCAGCCCAACGTGTCGGCGAATGAGAAAAGGAATTATTAATGAAAGTAGAAGCAAATAATTTGGAAATACACGCTAATTTATAAATTTGGAGAGTCCAAAGTGTGACGTGAATATAACAAAGTTAAAAGAGTTATATTGAAGAAATAGAAAGCAATTACGAGCAAAATGGAAAATTTCAAACAAAGAATGGGTAATGCTAGTTACATGCATGAAGGAGGACACAATGGAGGAAGCAGTCAAGGGATAATGGATATGATGCAAACAATGACACAAATGATAATGAATATGATGCAACAACAAATGGACATGATACAACAAAATCACAATAAAATAAAACAACGACAGGAGGATATAGAGAAAAAATAGAAGAGATAATGGATCAAATGGCACTAAGAAAAAGTAACAATCAAATAAACAAAGAAAACACAATAACTAAAAGTAAAATAGCACACGTCGAGGAAAAACAAGCAATAGAAGAAAATGAATTAACAATAATGGAACAAGAAGAAAAGGAATCGATAATAATGCAACAAGAAGAAAAGGAATCAACAATTACAAAAGAAAGGACGTGCCTGGGGAAGAATCTATGCCACAGGACGATGGAAATGATTTGGATACAGAAGTTGGAAGAAGAAATAATCAAATTAGGGTAAGCGAAGAAAATATATTAAATAAAATTAATTTTAAAGCTAACGAGATAAGAGAATTTGATATAATTAAAACAAATGCAAAGTTAGAATGTAGGATGGATGAAAGTAATCACGAGAAAATGATCAATGAATTAAATAAACAAGCAGTTGTCATTAATGATATTAATGATAAACAAACTAAGATAAAAATGAAATTGGTTTCTAAAAATGACATTTATAAATATAATTTGAATAATTATATAGGAAGTAAACGCAATAATTCCTGTAATTCTATTTTAAAATACAATTGCTTTTTAAATAATATAAATCAGATGCATGTCAACAATAAAGTTTTTAAAAACAATACTCTGAAAATTAAGAAATATACGGGTACTAAATTTAAGTTAAATAGACCCACATTTTATATTAAGGTAAAAGTAAAAATGAAACTACAAATTATTTACAGTCGGATATTTCAGATAGGCCCAACTTAATGAGAAAATTTTGTTGTAAACTATTAAGATGAATATGCGAGGTATAAGGATTTTTGCTTTTGAAATAACTAATTGGAATGTGATGTAATAAAGGATAAATAAAATTTGGAAATGTTATAGGAGTTGATATATGATATTGAAATAAACTTAACGTAAAGGATAATTAGAATTAAATTATTAGTATAAGAAGAGGAAGTAGGTAAAATAAAAAGGTGTTTACACAATTTCGTCGTGATAAAAAGTTATAGGATATGTTGAATATGAAAAAAATTTACAAAATTTCGTCGAGGATATATGAAATAAATATTTGAAGGAGAATGAAAGTATATTTATATGAAAAAAATTTTCGTCGGTATATTTAAATAAAATTTCGTCGGTATATGAAAAAAATTATTATGATAATAGAGATATATATATATATATATATATATATATGTATATATATATATATGATTGAAAATAAAAGTATGGTAATTATGAATTTATAAAAAAGAATTATTGGCATGTGAAAAGGTAAATGAATAAATATATTTGATTAGGATGGTATACGAATTGCTGATTTAATTGACATGGTAATGAATAGGATTAAGTAAATGGATATATACAGAATGAGTTACGATAAAAATTATTGTTGATATAATTAAAATTAATTAGAATTATCTGCGTATAAAAAAATTGTTGATTATGGGAATTGCGTTGTAAGAAAAAATTAAAATTATATAAATATAGGAAGAAGAAATTGAGCTTGTGATATTATCGTTATAATTATTATTATTATTATTGTTATTGCTTGGGAATTAATGGTGTTATGAATTGATTGTTATAATGAGTTGGTATATGAGATGGTAATGATATGTTTTTCTTTTATTTATGAAAATTCATTGGAGATGTTCATGTCCAGGAGATCGAGAGAGTGCTCGAATATTCGACGATGATGACTGTTACTTCGGCGTGTTCCTTCGTCTACGATGTATGTAACGAAGCCCATTCGAGAATGTCAAGCAATATGACATTAATAAATTATGTCTAGTTAAAATGACATTAAATAAATTATGTCAAGCAAAACGACATAACGAATAACATGTCTTAAGTCAAATAAGACATTTATATTCATAAAAATTTTATACAGAATGTATATTGAAATGTTGAAACCGTGTGTCACACTACAGCACCAGAACGAGGATGATCCTGTTCAGCGACGATGCAACATGTTAGTGCGGGGAAGGAAGACAGGGTGCGACACTGTCTCAAGTGGTAGTGCTGAAATTTATCCTTGAAAAAAGATTAGGAATGTTCTGACTTTGTTCTCGGATAAATTTGGGGATTGTGTAGTGGATTTTTCTATCCAGAGAGAGAGAAAAAGATGGAAGATTTAAATTTTGAACAACATTTGAATTTTATTAATATTTATTATATTTGTAATTATATTTTTGACTGACTCTGTATGTTTATTAGTTTAAACGTATGGATGTGGACAGTTGTGGTACTATTGATTTAGATGTAGGAATTTTTCGCGGTAAATTTGGTTAGAGATATCAAGACTTTCAAAGTGACCGGTTGTAGAGGATAAGATGTTCATTTTTTATTCTCTGTTTTAAGTAAAGTCGGGTTTTTATTTTAGTTTATGCATTTATTCCTGTGCATGTAACGTTATTTCGATTTTTACGAGAGTTGGTGATCTCGTTGTGGAATTAAATAAAGTATGATATCTCTCACGTAGTTTTTGTGTTATCAGTGCTTAGATTGATTTTTACTTCAAACATAACCTGGCCCTCATCTGAGAAGAGCGACCCGTGAGAAGTGAGCTCGAGGAATCTACTAGACTGAACAGCCGGAAGCATAAGTTGTAGTGTGAATAAAAAAATTAATAAGCAATCAAAAGCACATTCCACTGCAATATGTCAGGCATACTTGATCTGAACTACGTCATATTTATACTAGATACAGCGGAACGTATAATATTCTGAGTAATGTCTAAACATTTAATAAATCTCTTACGGGGTGTTCTAAATTTATTGATTATTTAAGTAATCTTTAATTAAAGAAAAATCGATTTTTTTTAATGGAACAGCCTGTAGATGAGCACGTCATAGTAAGTAGATAAATATTTTGCATTGTGCAGGTATAGGTTTCCCTATGTCTATATCTCATAGTTTTAGAGTTATTAATGATTATTTTCTAAATTGAGCATTATCAAGAAAAAATGTAAAAGTAAGCCTTGAAAAGTAAATCTGATCTGTCAAAATTGTCACAAAGTTTATTTCGTGCCTAACTGGTTCTATGTTGTTTACAAATATGCGAGACGAATTAAATATTTATTCTGATAGAAATATTTTGAGTATACTCTTGAAAGAACATGTCGACATTTTAATGAAAGATACCCACATTTACTAGCAATTAATAAGACTAAATTCAAAATTATTAATGATTATTTTCTAAATTGAGCACTATTAGTAGAAAGCTTTGGAAAAAAAATCTAAAAAGTTTTTGAATTATACCCATTATATATATACAACGTGTCCAGGAAAGTATGCAACAAAGGGAAAACTTTTTTATTGTCTATTTCTCAGGAAATTTTATTCTTTATAAAAGTTTTTGCTTTACTTGAAACCCATTTACCCGTTAAAACAAATAAAATATCGCTTTAAATAATGAAAATATTCTTAAATAACTTGAAAATACAAAAAATGTAATTTTTATGTTTTAAACAAACGTCACTCGAAATGATGACCCTCCCGCTCAATACATAAATTTGTACGTCTACTTAAGTCCCTGACGACATTTTGCAGGAAATTGGGATTATTATTTAAATGCGTTACCACTTCCTTAATCCTGTTCTGCAAATCTTCTTGGTTATCAAATGGTCTTTCTGAATACACCCTATTTTTCAACCAACCCCATAAAAAATAATCCAAAGAATTTAAATCCGGCGAGCGTAGAGGCCATGGAAATGTTGAATATCTTCCTATCCATTTTTCTTGAAATTCTTGGTTTAAATACTGCAGGACTCGACGAGAACTATGTGCAGGTGCACCATCCTGCATAAACCACAAAGAACGTCTTGTTTGTAAAGGTAAGTTGTCAAATTCATCTTCTAATTCAGTAGTCAGAAATGCTAAATACCTTTAAGCATTTAGAGTTTGTTGAAAAAAATACGGTCCGACCACTCTTCTCTCCAAAATTCCAAAAAATTCGTGAATATTGGTTTTTACACTCCATTTGGAAATGTGGATTCTCTTGAGACCACCAACGACAGTTTTGCGAACAAACTACACAATTTGTGGTGAATGTCCCTTCATCGGTAAATAATAATTTTCTGGGAAATCTGTTACTATCTGTCTGTTACTATTTCACCTTGTATCATGAAGGAAAACTCTAAACGCTGGTCATAATCTCGTTCTTGCAACATTTGGACATATCTTGGTTTAAATGGAGTAAACTTGTATGTTTTCAATATTTGATGTACTGATGACTTACGTAATCCTAAATTAGTTGCACATTTTCACACAGATAATTTACGATTCTCAATTACACTTTGTAAAACATTTAAAGGATTACCTAAATTTCTTGCTAGTCTATCATGTTCCTTTTTAAAATTAAATTCCAAAGAGCCTGTTTGTTTAAATTGTCGCAAAATTCGGGATACCGTAGACCAACTAACGTTTTTATTGGGATGCCTTTCGTTAAAAGTCGCAGCTACGTCTCTACATGTCTTATAATTATCGCCACATAAGCATTAACTCTGCTCTTTCTTGCAAAGTTAAACGTTCTGCCATAGTAATGTATTTTGTAGGATGTCAAAGTTACTGTCAAATACCATGCATACGTGATTAAAAGTAAAAAGTAATGACTGCACACACGATATTAAGTAGGTACGGAAATTTTGTACAATTAATAAAATAATTGTATTTTTACTATCTAATATGATAACTCATTTATTTTAACGGATAAATAGGTTTCAAGTAAAGCAAAAACTTTTATAAAGAATAAAATTTCCTGAGAAATAGACAATAAAAAAGTTTTCTCTTTGTTGCATACTTTCCTGGACACGTTGATATAGATTCATCAAACTTCTTGCGAAAAGATTAGAAATGAAAATAAATTTCAAAACCGAGAAAATATTTTATATCATATGAGATAACAGAAATAACCACACATTAACAAGCAAAAAAGGGATAAAATCGTTATATTAAAGACAGATAATGCGTTAATAATAATATTCGCTAATGTTCAAAATGATCTGCGATCTAAACAAAGCATGACTTAAGGCTGTTGTAGTTGCTATCTTACTTGCTCAGCGTTCAAGTTTTGAAAACCGTCTCTTACTCTAGGTATAAGCTATTTTCTCTAGCATAAACCTCATTTTTTATTTGACCCCATAAATAAAAGTCAAGGAGAGTCAGATCGGGGGGTCTAGGTGGCCAGAACCAAGGTCCATTGCGACCAATCCACATATCCTCACAGATATTGGTTAATTCCCGATATACCTCATGTGAAGAGTGAGCGGGAAAATTTCCGAACAACTTTTTTCAACAGCTTGTATATATAGATTATATCTCTAGATGCGGATAGCATCTGAGAAAAGAAAAATTAGGAGGAAAGATATAGATGCCCTAGTAAATGACAGAAAAATGTGTAAGAAAACAAAGGAAAGCTCAGCTTCAACATAACTTGACATTGAAAAGTACTTATATCCAATGAACTGGCTGCATATTTCACAAGATAACGTATATGTACCATGTTTATTTGGAGACATTAAATTTTTTTGAAATAAATGTTAAATAAAATATCCCTAGTATTCCATTCCATACATTATCTATAGAAATTTAGAATTGGTGATTGCTAGGTGTAATATTAAATTTGTTACACAAATATGAAGTTTAAACTTTTTCTAAACATACCTACAGTAAGCTATTTTTCTATTTTGCACTCCAATTATTTTAGTATATCACTAGTGATATATATGCTGCTTATTATATTTTCATCAAGTTACAGTAAGTATTCTGTAGGTTCCAAAACAATGCAAATCATGTATATTTCCTTCGTACGTCACGGTTGCATTCATTAATTTGCTTGGACAATTTAGTCTACTTACAGTATCAATTAATCTTACATGACAATGTTTATTGTATTACGTTGTCTTGATAAAGCTTGAATTACTTTCCATTATGAAGAAAGATTATCGAGGCGTATGAATTATGGAGAATGTACAGATTGATGAGAACTACTAGTATCTAATTTGATATCCATGTCTGAATATCTCGTATTTGTCGACAGTCTCTGCAAAGGTTCTAGTTATTGCGGAAAATTACACAAAAGCGTAGAAACAATGGAAAAGATGTAGCAATTAACTATCTAAGGCACGAGGCGCCACACCACGCTCTTTCTATGCTTTGTTTTTATTTCGCACGTATAGCGCTTGTATCTTTCTTGTATCAGCATTTTCGAAACCGTCATTTGTTTTAATTAATGTTGACTGAAATGTAGATGCTAGAGATTTAGTCCTGATAATATGTTCAAAAAATAAATTTATTTAGATCGGTATTTACTAGCACAAGTATTCGATGAGATAATTATTAATTTTTAACAAAAATTGAAAAAATAGTAAGAAATGTCTCTGAGTTTTTAGCTTTAGAGCTTGCTTTACATATCAGTAATTAACACACGATATCTCTTAATGATATTAATACCTAACGCTATGGGATATTTAGTGTGAGTATAAATAATAAAATTGATTTAGACGACGATTAAAGTAATTTCTACTAATTCTAACTACATAATTCTGAATCACTTACCATTATATTTTGTTATACACACATCAAAATAATCTAGGGGACAAGCAGGGTTTGTTATATGTAAAGATGTAAGCTTACCATCAATAGTTGTTTACTTTGAGAAATAGTTAAGAATACTTAATGAGAAATGTCTGATTATTTAGAAATAATTTTCAAACTTAATACATTTTTACAAAACTTATTTAAAAAAAAAACAATAACAATCAAGAACTGTGACAATGAGTGCAATGTCAGTACCCTGTGGGACCTCCACGAGTGTTGACTACCTTTCTGCACCTGCTTGCCATACTCATAATCAAATGGTCTAGCTCTTGTTGATCGATGGTATTCCACTGTTCTACCAGACACTGATACAATTATTGTTTTATTTCAAAGACTAGATTTTGACGCAGTATGCTTCTTTGCAGTAAATCTCATACGTGTTCTATTGGATTTAAATCAGGTGATTGCGCTGGTCATGGCAAAACATTAATTCCATGGTTTTGAAGAAATGCACGTATGATACCTGCAGTATGCGGACGGGCATTGTCATGCATGAGTTGAAAATTTTCACCAATTCTCGCATCATATGGTAGCACAACGTTTTCAAGGATAATGTCCTGATAGTCAATGGCGTTTAGATACCTATTCAAGAAAACGACGTCAATTCTTTCACAAAGAAGTATTACACCTCATACCATTATTTTGCATTTCCGGGACGTTTCCACACTCTCGTTCTTCTTGTATCTGGCCACAAACCAAATCGGGATCGTCAGAGAACAAAACAGATGCCTAGTTTTGTTGATCCCAATTTAGATGTTGCTGCCCCCATTTTAATCTTCTTCCGCGACGACGAGCATTAAGACCATCTGCATTTAGTCTATTGCTCACTGTTTGATCGCTTATTAACACATTATGAGTGTCGTAAAGTCGAATCACTAATCCTGTCGCCGTAATGTTGCGGTTTCTTAATGCACAATATCTCAAGTATCTGTCATAAATTGGTCGAGTTGGTCTTGTGCGTCCTATATGACGTTCATACACATCATTGGTTTGCTGATATCTCAACCACAAACGATTGATGACACTTTTTGACGTGTTGAGAGCTTCTGCAATGGCCCTTTCAGTTACACTACTTTCAAACATTCCAGTAGCTTTTAATTGCGTATCGCGGTCTAAATGATGTCTCTCCATCCAAAATTAATGCTAATTAAACAGGAAAAAAAAATTTATCGCAAAATATACACGAAAATCTCAGGATGGCAAATCAACAAATCTTACATTTTTGTAAAATTTCCACTGATTTTTTAGCTATGTCACTTAAACTATCGATACACCAGCAGCAAACTCTATTGACATTTAAAATGACATTACAAAGCATTTGTTATATATATCTCGCAAAATAATAGCAAGTATAGCCTTGTCTCCTAGATTATTTTGATTTGTGTATTTGCAGGAACAATTTCTGAGTAGTATATTGCAACACATCCGTTACATGTAGACAGAATAGAAGGAAAGGAAAGCGATTCCACCCAAACATGCAAGTAGCCTAGTATTATATACCGTTTGTTCCTTATTAATATGCGAATATTTAAGAATCTACATGAAAAAAAATGATAGTTTGTTTTATAAGCGACGATCCAAAAATTTTCCGTTACGAAAATACAGAGTGTTGAAGTTTTAGGAAAAAAATTGAAATTAATTAATATTTTCGATACCACTTGAGATATTTCAGTTAAATTTAATACGTGGCGACTGTTAATAAAGGTGCATATTCTCTCTCTTGTTAAAATATTATCTTACGTTGATGTTTAAAGTAAGACTGTGTAGCTTGCTATGATGTAATTTTAATAATATAAAATATTACTAAAAATCTGGTGTGAAGAACACAAATGCAGGTTCACTATTAATGTTTTCTGTGAACGTGTCCGAATATATCCTATCCCCAGAGACGTAGATACGTATTTCGCTTTTCTACAAGCTCATCGGTACGCCGCTGCTGGAGAAAGAATATTCCCAGACACATTCACAGAAAAAAACCACCTCGCCCTATCACCGTAATTATCCAGACCGAGCGCACAGATTTTTAGTAATATTTTATATTATTAAAAATACCTTTGTATTATACAAAACTGGTGGGGTTTACCTACTCATGTATGTTTCAATTATTCTGTTGCTATGATGTTACGAACGAGTTTGTTGTTTTAAGACTGTGCGTCTTGAACTTATATTGAGTTCAAACTCTGTTTAAGGATGTTGTGTTAAGACTGTTGCTTGTTATGATATTGAGTTGATACTGATCTACTTTTTACTATTTTTCAAGTACATAAAAATATCACTAACACTGGACTATTACGTATTAATATACGCGGATTGGTTGTACAGTGTATTGTTCGAAGTCATAGCGGGGAATTTTTCGTGTAATTACTTCGTGAAAATTGTGCCTACAAGCAATAATACCCCAAGGTTTACGATAGCATCTTAAATATCCTACTAATAAATAAATAAAATATCATTACTAATTAAGTATTAGTATGTGTCACAAACCTAAATATGTAGCTCCGGTTACAGTAATGTCCTATTTTACATATTTAGTTAACAATGGCTGGTCAGATTAAGTATCGTCTTTGAATACGTTCAGTAAGAACCCTAGGTAATAAAACAAGCGGTCTGATGTATAAAGCAATAAATAGATTTCGAGAAATATGGCGATTATTGATAACCCTATGTAATAAATAAATTTGTAAATGTAAAAATTATCGCTTTCTTAGAACTTAGAGAAAGTTATTACAATTTGAATGTGCTAATAAATGTATGTTATACAGTAGTTAAAACTCAAAATTGAACGTTAGATGTTTATAAAATTGGAAATTTTATGTTTGAATTCTATATCCTATATTTACTTTATTTTTTGCTTATATATAACCATAAGAAATGTTTGACATTAAAATATTGTAAAAGGATATTAAGTGTATCCTCAACAGTTTCTTCTAGCCATTAAGTAAAATTATTATTTAAAAAGAATAATAGCAAAATGATTTTAATGGCACTGTAAACATATTAATAAAAACAACGGTTAAATTATTTTTACTTTACTATTACAAGCAATTTCTAGGTACTATAGTTGTAGCTAGTAACGTTCTTTTGTATTCCTCTTGTTCAGCAAATATTACTGAAATTACGCTGCAAAGTAATTGCTTCACTTCAATCTCCAAATACAATAAGCAATTATTACAATGCAGATTAACATATAGAAAATTGGAAATATTTGAAAATAGCACATTTGTTTACTAATTTTAGCTGGCCGATAGCGTAGTGAGAAGTCGCTGGCTTATTGTGTTGGTGATCCTGAGCTCGAACCTGGGGCTTGTTGTACGAGAAAATTGTCGTGGATTTCCCTGGTATGCTGACAGGAATATTTAAAGTCACTCTACGAGGGCGGGTATAATAATAAATAACTATTGGTTTGTCAATGCCCACGCTAATTGGCGTTAATCTTTTGGGAAAGCTAAGGCATAACAATTGTAAAAAATGCAACTTTGCGTTACATCTAAAATTATGTTTTAAAGCACAGCACAGCAGCTAAATATTTTATAAATAGTTTTTTAGTTCAACATATATTCTTTTCCTAATCAACTGTGCATTAATTCTCTCCATTTAGTTTTATATCATTTATAAGACTTCTACTGCTCAGAGAGGACAACGTCCCTTAAAAGGGACATGCAACAGCAAGCCAATGTAGTACCCAAATTTAGAAAAAAAATATCTTTTTAATGATTTTGTATACTAATGTATCCGGAACATGATGAAAAAGAGTTAAAAAAAAGTAACTTTGTCTATTAATGGGTTAAATTCAATTTATCTTATTTCTGCGTTTTAACACGCTTTCTAGTTATTAGGTTTAGCCTGAAAAAATCAGTCGCCTAAACAATTTAAAGTCAAGATGACTCAGCATGTGTTTTGCCCCAGCCTAGAAACAACATAATTTTTGATTAGATATATTTCCAAACTTCAAATTTAGAATAAATTGTTATGTCAATGGTATTCTAATTTATTGATGAACAACAAATTTTTTAAACTCAACAAAAAGTATAAAACCCTTATCATAAATTAGTAATTTTTAATTTTTATTTTTAATTTTGAGTTTTTACTTAACCACGGTCTCCAAAGAAAGACTTTTTAAATTTTTAAAAATTAAATTTATTGTCGTTTACAAAAAGGTTTAAGTATATCAATACGTTATGCACGTATTATGCATTTGTCACAAATGAAACAGACATGCAATATACATATATGTAACTGTACACATGGACAATACACCTCGTATTTTCAGCATTTACTTCTGCTTAAGACACGTGTTTCTGCCATCTATAGGCGTCATCAGTCAAGCTAGTGAAGCAATGTAATACAAAATAATACAAATCTGTTAAAAAACAGATTTTGTATCTGTATATACATTTAAGCTGAAATCGCCTACAAGACATAGCAAATTTTTCCTATCAGGTGGCACTATATAATAAGTGACATCTGACGGACGAAAGAGACTTTGCCGAAAAAGGCGACCTTTCCCTTGACCAGCTAAGCTGGTACATAAGAGAAGAAAATACGTATATAGGTGTAGTCCATTGACAAGAGCCAGATGGCAGTAAATATACAAAAAGGTTTAAGTATATCAATACGTTATGCACGTATAACGCATTTGTTACAAATGAAACAGACATGCAATATACATATCTGTAACTGTACACATGGACAATACACCTCGTATTTTCAGCATTTACTTCTGGTTAAGACGTTCTTGTATTACATTGCTTCACTAGCTTGACTGATGACGCCTATAGATGGCAGAAACACGTGTCTTAAGCAGAAGTAAATGCTGAAAATACGAAGTGTATTGTCCATGTGTACAGTTACAGATATGTATATTGCATGTCTGTTTCATTTGTAACAAATGCGTAATACGTGCATAACGTATTGATATACTTAAACCTTTTTGTATATTTACCGCCATCTGGCTCGTGTTAATGGGCTACACTTATACGTGCTTTTTCGCTTATGTACCAGCATAGCTGGTCAAGCGAAAGGTCGCCTTTTTCGGCATAGTCTCCTTCGTCCGTCAGATGTCACTTATTAAATAGTGCCACCTTATAGGACGAAATTTGCTATATCTTGTAGGCGATTTCAGCGTAAATGTATATACAGATACAAATCTGTTCTTAAAAAGATTTGTATCATTTGTATTACATTGCTTCACTAGCTTGACTGATGACGCCTACAGATGGCAGAAGCACGTGTCTTAAGCAGAAGTAAATGCTCAAAATACGAGGTGTATTGTCCATGTGTAGAGTTACAGATATGTATATTGCATGTCTGTTTCATTGGTAATATTGTCGTATTATATAACTTCAAAACACTCACATTCCAGCTTTTAATGATTTTTTTAATGATTATTGTGAATTAATATTTCGAAATGAAGACGTATTTGTTTGCGCGATTATATTTAACAATAATTATAAACTAAGCAACTATTTTTTTCTTGGGTTTTCAAGATATTGAAATAAAAGAAATTTATCTTCAGAATTATAAAGTTCCGCCTGAACGAAAAGTTTCTGAAATTCTTACACAATATGAGCTTTGTTTCAGTTAAAACATTGTTGTGAGCAAGTTAATTATGAAAAAGTAAGTAATTTAAGTTGCAACGTGCAGATTGTTGGAGAGAAGAGATTATCGTCGAGTACGTTTTTGGGTTTTTGTGTATGTGTTATTCTTAATGTCAAGAAAATATTTATATCTTTACAAAGTTTTGCATCACAATTACACATAATTAATGTGAGAGAGAAAGTTTGAAAAGCAAGAATTACTTTTTACCTGAAAATTTTACTCTCAGGACTCCAAATAACATGCATAATATATCTGAAGAAAGTTATTTGCCTTTTCCAAACTTCGTAATTATCTCGAGAGGAAAGGTAAATAATGCATGTCTTCCGATCCATAAATTTAAGTCCACATTTTTCATTTTTGTATACTTCGCTAAGGATATATATATATATATATATATATATATATATATATATATATATATATATATATAAATTAATATATTATACAAAATTGTTCGAATGCGTATTAATTTCTAACTTCTATAATTAATAGTTATTTACGATACAAGTGTTAAAAGTGCGATTTTATTTCACGAGTAAGCAATTTACGAGTGAAATAAAATAAAATAGCATTTTTAACATGTGTATCGTACAATATTTTTTCTACAACACAATTTTTATTATAAAATATAATGAAAATCCACTGACCAAATTTGACAGATCATTAATACGTTTTGACACAACTGGATGCAACCGTTAAATAACGTCAAATTAATTTGTCACAATTCATACAAAAGATGAGTTCGTGTTTAAGTTCGTGTAAAGAAAATGAAGTAATAGCGAGAATATACAAAAAGGTTGTGTTTATGTATGACAATACGTTATGCACGTATAAAGCATTTGTTACAATATGAAACAGACATGTAAATAATTTACATATCTGTAACTGTACACATGGACAATACACCTCGTGTTTTTAGCATTTACTTCTGCTTAAGACATATGTTTCTGCCATCTAGGCGTCTTCAGTCAAGCTAGTGAAGCAATGTATACACATTGATACAAATCTCTTAAACAATAGATCTGTATCTGTATCTACATTACGCTAAAATCGTCTCCAAGCCATAGCAAGTTACCTCCTATCAGATGGCACTAATTTAATAAATGACATCTGACGGACGAAAGAGACTATGCCAGAAAAGGCGATCTTCCGCTTGAATAGCTAGGCTATTACAAAAACGGAAAAATACGTATATTGGTGCAGTCCATTAACACGCGCCAGATGGCGGTAAATATATAAAAAGGTAAATTATTTAAATGTCTGTTTCATATTGTAACAAATGCTTTATACGTGCATAACGTATTGTCATACATAAACACAACCTTTTTGTATATTTACCGCCATCTGGCGCGTGTTAATGGACTGCACCAATATACGTATTTTTCCGTTTTTGTAATAGCCTAGCTATTCAAGCGGAAGATCGCCTTTTCTGGCATAGTCTCTTTCGTCCGTCAGATGTCATTTATTAAATTAGTGCCATCTGATAGGAGGTAACTTGCTATGGCTTGGAGACGATTTTAGCGTAATGTAGATACAGATACAGATCTATTGTTTAAGAGATTTGTATCAATGTGTATACATTGCTTCACTAGCTTGACTGAAGACGCCTAGATGGCAGAAACATATTGCCATGGATTTTTCGCTTCAGAAGAAAGAAAAAAATACAAGAACAATATTGAACATTATTTGTATAACATTTATAAAATTATGTATGTTATTTTGGTGTTTATATATATTTTTATTTCAGACGGGGAACGATATAAATTTAAAGATGAATTTTGTAATGTTTGATTTTTATCCATGCCTGTAGATCCAGGGCTAGATCGTTATTCAAAGTTGGCGCCATCCTGGATGTTAGAGCGTGTATTGAGAAATATACATTTTAGTATTATTTTTGAGTTGTTATTTTTAGGTAGGGATGCCGTAGCGGTTCCAGGACCTTCATTTTAGAGATTGATTAATGTCCTTGAAGATAGGTCGTTATTAGTGAATATTAGACACGACTTAATTTTGTCTAATATAAATAATATCTTGGATAATTCGTTATAGTTTTTTTTGTGCGCCGTTTGTGTTTAAAAATAATTTGTCGTGGTTTTACAAGTCTTTTATACTTGTAATTTAATTTATTTGAAACACCTATCTAAAGAAAAGGAATCTCTCGTGCTGTGTTACATTAATTAATGTAGGTACTTTTATAATTATTATTAATATATTGAAGAAAGCGCTATAAATAATTTGTAAACTTTTGTAAAATTTTTTATATATTCAGAAAAATATCTAGAAAATTTGTTAGACTGTTTTCATGGAGATTGGGTTTTTATTCACATAAATATTTCAATACGTAGGAAAGTGGGGACAAGTTTGTGTGATGTCATGTTAATGCATGCATGACGGTCAGAATTTGATTTCGCGCGCAAGATAAACAAATCTTTATTTTGACGTTTGAGTTTTGGATTTAAAATTATTGTTGACATCTGATAAATTTTCTTGTATATTATTAATTTTGTTATCTTTGCTCGTGATTATTCAATTCAAGGTTTTTTAATGGTTTGTATCTTCATATGATATCCAAGCCTTTTTTATCCTTGTTGCTGTGCATTTAACAGTTCAACGTTACACTTAGTAAAGTTAATTTTTTTTTTTTTTTTTTTTTTTTAATAAAATTGTAAGGGGGAAAATGTTTGTATAATTTGTCTGACACCTTGTATTATTTTATGATATTACCCGAATCCGAGAGGATCGACCCCGGAGAAGTGAGCTCAAGGAAGGTAACAGAACTGAAGGCAGCCGGCAGATTAAGTTGTAGTGTGAAATTAAATCTAATTAGCAATCAAAAGCAAATTCCACTGCAATATGTCTTAAGCAGAAGTAAATGCTAAAAATACGAGGTGTATTGTCCATGTGTACAGTTACAGATATATAAATTATTTACATGTCTGTTTCATATTGTAATAGCGAGAATAATAATTCTGAAAGTACTGCAACACAGGAAATAAATATCTCGAATTACACAAACTGTACATTTAATATTAATTATCCAAGAAATATGTAATTTTCATTTAGTAATAAAAATCACTTTAATATATGTTGTCATTTTTGACAAACTGTCATGTCAATTTACTTTTAACACTATAGATCGTTCCAACCTCCGTATTCAGTATACGTCTTATGGGAATTTGTTTCATGGTTGCCAAATCATCGAATCAGCTGTACATTACCATTTCCGGTTAATTATTTGACATTTCACGCGATCAAATCATAACCTTTATTTACATTTTTTGACGTTGAAGGTGCAATAATTGAGATTCATATGGCATTTTGCTTATTATTTTATTAAAGTAACTAAATTTTAACAGAGTGCATAGTGAATTCGCTGCACGTAAAATTATAGGAAAGAATACTACAAGGAAAAGAGCTGTATTTCAATATTTATTAACAATACTACACACATTTCTAAACAAATATACATATGAACGATATCTATGCAACGTACAGTGAATATTTACTTCGATATTGGAGTGTTATGCAATTTATTAAATTAAAAACGATGATGATCCTTTAACAAATAATAGTTTCAACTTTTGTAACAAAAACAACTGGAATCATACAAATACGTATATTTTTCCTATTATATTTATATCTATATCTTTTTTTATTATATTTCGTCCTACTTTTTTAAATTCGAAACCCATATCGTGTAACAAATCTATGTAAAGTTGTTCGACTGAAATTAGGAAGTTCATCATCAGCATTGACAGCACCAAGAATTGTATATAATGTAGGTGGCATATTCTGTATAAAAAAGCCATGCACTTCACGTCGAATGTTCTCATCATATGTATGTAGTCGATCATTTAGTTGTATGCCTTTCCTTTTTTTAGTTTTTTTTGGACTTGATAATAAACCAGTTCGTTGCTCCTGTTTTACATGATATATTGCTCGGTCTGAGATACCCAAAGCTTGCTTCTTGAACGGCAGCACTCACATTCATTGATTTATTGAAATAATTGAAAACATTTGCAATCATACACTTCTCCTTGCGGCTAAATTTGTCTCCTTTGCACCGTTTTCTTCCTACAGGCTCCATTAATGCAGTGATAACTGTAATTACATTTATATTATGTTATAACGTTTATAAAAATCAATAAAAATACCCATATTACCCTGTGCACGCTTGAAAAGATAGAAGTGTTCAATTTGTACAACTATATAAACAAATTAACAATTTAACGAAATATTTTAAAAGTAGGACGATGACGGTTGACAGCCGATATTAATAGACAGACAGATACTGTTGTCGGTGCCGACAACATATGTCAATAAGGTGCAACATAGCAACCGGAAGTGAAGATAGCGTTAATGACAGCAACTAAGGATAGTACGAGATAAAAGTTGCTATTATATCCCATACTGAATACGGAGGTTGGAACGATCTATAGTGTTAAAAGTACTACTTTTAACACGCTACGCTATAATATCGCATTTTTAATTATAGTTAGCCGTGTCAAAATGTTAACTTTTAACGGTGTTTGTAGAAAAAAATTATTATTTATTAAAATCATACATATTTTATTAGAAATGTGTTAGAAAATTCTGATCCATTTAAATACAATCTGACTTGTAGGATTTCGCAATCGTTTTTCATGATTGCTTCTAAAATTTCGAGCTGGAACCGCGCCTTTAGCATTGCTTATTTATTAGTCGACGTTTCGACTATTGCAAGGGACATCTTCGGGGTTGCTACTACTGCTGCCACACTGAAACCGGAAGTCCCTTATTTAGGGAGGAGGTTAAATAGGAGCTGCTTCAGATTACTGGAGCGTCATTGTTATGATTATTGTGTAGAGAGTATACGTCATCATAGTCAATATTATTGAGCCGAGAATATCTTGGGTTTAACGGTTAAATTAATAGCAGTTGCGGGATAGATCCTGAGCAGATTGAAATTTAATTTATTGTCCAGTTTCCAACCTATGCTCAGCAAGTGCAGATCTGGTTACGCCCAGCAACGTAGTATACGTAGTTAGTAACATAGTATGTACATAGCAACATGACATAACGCCTTGTCTCGCTGACGTGTGGACTGCCATGCGAGCGTGACATTTTGTAAACATCAGAAGTTTCCACATGTTTGTGGAGTTTAACAGAAAAGTAAGTCGTTAAATTAGTGTGGGGTATTAAGATGCTTTAGATATTACTTTTGATAAGGATTTAGATGATATGATTGGTGACGCCTTAGTCGTGACGGTCTTAGGTTAAGATACTATTTTATAATGGGTTGGATATCGTGCTTGAAATAGTTGTTGTTTATTAAGGTATTGCTAACATAATTGATTACTTTGGATAAGGAATTAAGTTCAGATGTAGAGGAAACCCTTTAACTAACTAGTTTAAATACGTTTTTGTGCATGATGATGATGGTAAGAGCGTTTTGGTACCTGTCGGTATGTCAGAAGATTTGCTAATATGTCCAGGAAAGGAAGGGAAGCATCCGTCTCAAACTCCATAGTGAAGTGAATGAATGGAGCTGTGTTAAGAATTGAGGAACATAAGAAAATTTTCAAGGAATCATTCATGTGTTCAAACAACAAAAGTTTCTTCAGGGGACAAGGGACAAGATCTGGGGAGTAGGGAGGGTGGGATAGTACTGCCGTTTTAGTTGGGGATAGAAACTGCGCCAGAAAGCATTCGATGCCAGTGGTCTGCCATCGAATGCTTTCTCTTAATCGCCGAAGAACATCGCAATAAAGTCATTCATAAACTGTTTCACCTGGTGGGAGAAATTCTTTTGCACGATGTTATCAGCGCTAAAGAAGCAAATCAACATCGACTTAACGTTGTTTCAAACTTACTGTACTTCCTTCACACGTGTTGACGATGGGGTCTTCCACTTCGATGACTGCTGTTTGGTTTCGGGATCATGCCCGTACACCCATGATTCGTCGCCAGTAATGATTCTACCGTTTTTGTTCAATGCTAAGTAACCTAGGCATCAACTTCGCACCAATATGCCGCAAGTTGAGTTCGCTGAACTGTTGGATTGTTCTCCTTCGGTCTTGCAGGATAGCATCACGCACTTTTGCCATATTGTGTGACGTGCTTTCTGTCGATTGATGACCGGAACGCTCATCATCAACTGACATACGTCGTTTTTTAAAACGGTTGTACCACTCATAAGTTTGCGTTTGGCCCAAAGCATCCGCACCAAGTGCTCGTTTAAGCATTTTAAGAGTTTCTGCTGCCGTTTTACCAAGTTTGAAGCAAAATTTGATGCACTTTTTTGCTTTTGCATGCCAGACATTGTAGTGTTGTAGAATAACTCAAACACAACTCAACAAATATAAACACAAAAAATGTTTATCAACACTTAGCCTACTACCGTTTAACAGAATGACTTAGTATAGATGTCGCTCACATCATCTAGCGCTATAGAGGTGTGTTACTATCCCTGCGCGCGACACATTCAAGTTCCGGACTTTCTGGGTAGCCCTTCGTATATCTAATGATATAATAATCTAATAATGGATGCATTGGAAAATAATAAATTAATTCCCCAACTTAAAGAAATGTGTTAATGGTTTGGACATAAATAAAGATTTTTCCAACACATTTTGCAATATGTTAAATACGCTGATAATCATTTAATAAAATAATGCGACAAATTAGAGCATCCAGCGAAATGTTCAAATGCTGGAGAAGGATGTCCTGCTTGTTACCATAGATGCTTAGTAGCTAAAGAACTGCAAAAAAGAAGAAAGGATATATATATATATATATATATATATATATATATATATCGGGTTACAACGTTTTACGTCTTCCGATTTCTAATCGCCATTCCCCTCTGTTCATCCATAGGCCCTCCTCCAGATCCGTCTCTCGAATTTCTTTGTCCACTCCGTCTCTCCAGCCTCTGCGCGGTCTTCCTCGTTTTTGGTTTCCTTGGGGGTTCCAGTTTAGCACTTTCTTTGGGATTCTGTGTTCTGGCATTATTTGGACGTGCCCATACCATATTAGCTGTTTGGTTATAATGCCATCTATAATGTCATGTTGTATTCCCATTTCTTGTCTAATGGTTTCATTTGGGACTCTATCTCTCCGGGATTTTCCTGCCGCTCTTCTCCAGAAGTCCATTTCTGTGGCTTTTATCTTTCTTTTTGTTTTTTCTTTTATCGGCCACACCTCCGAGCTATATGTTAATATACTTTTCACGATGGAGTTGTAAATCCTTTTTTTATTTTCTTTTGTAATGGTCTTGTCCCACAGAATACTGTTCAGCATGGAAGTAGCTCTTTTTCCCTGTATATTTCTGTCTGATATTGCCTCATTTAGTGTCCCATCCTTGGATATTTTCATTCCTAGGTATTTGTATATATTGCAATGTTTGATGATCTGTCCCGTTGCTAGGTGTAGGTCTTCTTGCTGTCCGCCTATGCACATATATTCTGTTTTTGCTATGTTAACATCCAGGCCCCATTTTCCGTATTCTTCGATGAGCTATCGGCTCATATATTCCATGTCATGTATATCTTGTGCAATAACTACTTGGTCATCCCCAAAAGAAAGGGTATATACTGTCGTGTCGTCATCCACTGGCATTCCCATGTTATTGCATTTCCGTTTCCATGTCTTTAGTGCATATTCCAAGTATATTTTGAATAGTGTCGGAGATATACAGCAACCCTGTTTAAGACCCTTGGTTATTGTGAAACCGGATGTTAATCCTTCCTTGGTTTTAACTCTAGATGTGGAACCCGCATATAAAGACTTCACGGCTTTTATTATTTCCGTGTTTATGTTGGTATGTTGAAGAGCCTCCCATAGTTTTACTAAAGGTATACTGTCGTAAGCCTTTTTCAGATCTACGTACAGGAGATGTACCTCTTGATTTCGTGCTGTTTTCTTTTCTAAAATTTGAGTTAGCGTAAACAGGTGATCAATTGTGGATTTTCCTGCTCTGAAGCCTGCTTGTTCTTCTGCCTCCATATTGGCATATTCTTTCTCTATCCTGTTCTTTAAGATTTTCCCATAAACTCTACTTATAGCACTTGTAACGGCTATTCCCCGATAGTTGTCACAGTTACTCTTGTCCCCTTTTTTATGTATCGTCGTAAGGTGTGATGTCTTCCATTCCGTTGGTACTTCGTGCCTGTTAAGGCATCTTTGGAATAAATTTCTTAATAGCCCGTAGAGTTTATCTGTGCCGTATTTTAGCAGTTCATTAGTAATATTACCTGGTCCTGGGGCTCTTCCATTTTTTAGGTTTTTACAGACTTCTTTAACCTCCGCCACAGTTATCCTAATTGGGGATCCTTGTATAACAATCCCCTGGTTTTCGTTTTGGATGTCTTTGAATTGAGGTCTGTCCTCCGTCAACATCTCTTCAAAGTACTTGTTCCATTTTTCAGGTGTTATAGGTGAGATTATGTCCTTCGTTCGTCCTCCTCTCATACTTTTGAGAAGCCTCCAACTTTCTGTACTCTTCCTTCCTCCAATGTATGTATTGATCTTTGAACACGTCCTTTCCCATTGGTTGTTCTTGTTTTCCCTTATATTCTTCCGTACTCTCCTTTGCGATTCCTTGTATTTCTCCTTGTCTTCCACGGCTTTCGAACTTAAATATACGTGGTACCTTTTCCTTTTTTCTTCTATTTCGTATTCAACTTCTTCGTCCCACCAGTATGGTTTTTTCTGTTTTCCTCGTTTTTCCTCGTAACCCAATGCGTCCTCTGCCGCTGAGCATATACCCCTCTTTATGTATTCGTATTCTTCTTCTATGTTTGTGAATTCTGTATTCTGAATTTTGCTGTCCAGTCTGGAGTTGTATAGTAGTTTTGTACTTTCGTGTTCGAGGCTGTTAATTTTAAATCTTTTTGGGGTTTCTTCGTTTATTATTTCACCCTTTTTTTGGGATTGTCCGGTTCTTCTTTTGTTCTTATTGGTGACATTAGAAAGGATAGAACCAAAACTAAAACAATCTCAGCAGCTGAGACCATTTATAACTTGCGCACCAGCAGCCATAAATAGCAAAAGTAAAGAACAAAACGATAAAACGGAACAGGAAATGATTATGCAAATGTTGCAAAATAGATTGACCAGGCTTGAAAAATTAAAGGGAGTAACATTGGAACAGCGCTGCATAAATATGAGTATATTATATATGGTACTAACTTTTTCATAACGTAATAACGTAATATTGGATGCGAAAGTGATATCCACTGAACCAATTGCCCACCATATAATAACAGTAATAATAAAAAATAAAATAATAATAATAATAACAATAATAATAATAACAACAATAATAATAATAATAATAAAAATTTACGCCTTAGCATTCCCCAATAGCTTGACGCTAATTGCACCTGGCCGGCCATTTATTATCACGCTCTCCCCTGTTGTGTTACTTAAAACGGCATTCATCTTAAACGAGAAGGAAAACCTACAAAAACCTTATAGAATAGCCCAGCCCCGAATTTGCTCCCGGTTGCTCCTGGCCCCGCGGCGTAACAAGCTAGTGCGTTACCACCAGGCTGTCATCTGATATATTTGTCAACTGCAGCTTTCTACGTGGGAAGCTCCTACAAAAAAACTAATAAATAATAATAATAAATTAGAAATATTAATAAAATAAACTTAAAATAGATGGACAAAAAATTATTCAATGAATCCAATTTTAGATAAGGCGCTGAAAAGATGAGTGCCGGGTTTAAAACAATTTTATATTGGCATAAAAGTTTGTTAAGAGTATGACCGGTTTTATCAGGCAAACGGTTTGCTGAAATGTCCCGTTATTTTGCTACTTTCCACATTTTTCTGAAAAGTACAGAAAACAGTTCTTTTTTCTCTATAAATTACCGACAAGAGTATGAAAAACAAAAGCTGGTGCATTGATTCGTCCAAGATTTTAATTTGAGAAAATAATCTTTGTTTATGCGTCAATCAGTGGCGGCTCTTTAATGAGAGCAAGTGAGCAATTGCACCCCCTGGAGTTATGAAACAAAACAAACCAAGCGGCGACTAACTGTGAAAGTATTTATTTATTATGTATATTATGTATTCATAGTTATTGACGAGGAACGTGGCACGCTAACAACGTACATGCACCGATCGTCGTCACAGATATAATGAGCAAAGCCCAACTGTTGCTAAGTTAAGCAATTAACATTACATTGAAGGTGGGGAGAACTGTATTTTCCGCTACTTCAATGTCGTATAATACATAGCGTTTGAGCAAGTGCTCCAGTCTGCTCACGACCGTTGTAAAATTAGTTCCGTCGCTGCTTTAGAGAACAACGCGTTTTCGCGGTTAACGTATGATGAAGAAATCGCAGTAAAAAATCTTAAATGGCCGATGCCTCAATTATGTTTAGAAAATAAACAAACTGTTAAAGGTAAAGACGTTATAAAAAATTCAAAATGTATATTTATCAGAAAAATGACTGGATTTGTGGTTGTGAAATTAAAAATGCTTTGTTTCGTTTTCCGTGTCTTTTGTTTGGTGGTGAACCGTCTTGGTCAAAGAACGGAATAAGAGACTTAATTCATCGTAGTGCTAAAATTATTAAACATGAAAATTCCGAAGGGCATTTGAAAAATATATTTAGTCTAAGAATGTTAGGAAAAAATAACATTCAGAATATTTTCGATTCATCATATAGAAAAGCAATTCAACAACACAATGAAAAGGTAACAAAAAATAGGTATGTGTTAAATTTAATAATAAATTGCATTAGATTTTGTGGCGCGTTTGAACTGGCACTTCAAGGTCATGATGAACAGCAAACGTCGAATAACAAGGGCATTTTTCGGGAATTCATAGATTTTACGGCAGAATTGGATAAATCGCTCAGAGATCACATCGAAGCAGCACCGGTTTTTAAGGGATTATCAAAAACGATACAGAATGAGCTGCTAGATGTAATGTTGAACGTGTATAATGAACAAGTTGCTAGTGAAATTAAAGCAACCGACTTCATATCTGTGATAGCTGATGAAACCACAGATGTGTCCAATCAGTTTCAGTTGGTGGTTGTTTTAAGATATATTGTGAACGTGAGACCGTCGAAAGATTTTGGAAATTTCTTCTGCCTAGTGGACATGATGCTAATCCTTTATCTGCCTCCATCCTTAGCGAAATTAGTTTGCTTGTTGATGACCCAGAAAAACTGATTGCACAGAGCTATGATGGGGCAGCAGGCATGAGGGTGCTATTAACGGCATGTAAAGACATGTCCAAGACCAGTTTCCAAGGGCTAATTTTGTATATTTTTTTTGCCAATCTGACGGGATTATGTACATTTTTCTCCAATTCACCACAACGAGCTGCAAGATTGGAAGAATTCCTTCAGAGAAAAAGCTTACCTCGTTCTTCAAAAATAAGATGGAACTTCAATTCTAGGACAGTAAATACAATATATGAGCACCGAGAAGAAATAATTGAAGCTCTAGATCAAATCGAGGGAGAAGCTAGCTTACAAAGTACCATTCATCAAGCTGGTGCAAATTTGCGAATTTTAGAGGAGGAAAATTTTATCTATTGGTTAACTTTCTTTCATAAAATTATGCCACATGTGGACATATTGTTTAATCAATTACAAAATGTCAATACAGATGCATTAAAAATCAAGAATAATTTAGATAATTTTGAACGCGCCATTGGAAAAATTCGAACCGAAATCGCTGACACAGATAATCAGTTGGTTAAACAATATGACCCAGAACTGACCAAAGCGGCGAAGAGTATTTCTTTGAAACAGTTCTCCTCTTTTCAAAAAAGATTTCCGGAAGATTGCCTTAAAGAAGCAGTAAAATTTTATCCATGCCTCAATGAAAGCAGACTATGAACTGAATTAAGCGTTCTATATTCTAGAGAAGAATTTAGGCAAAATATAGAAGTTGGTGCTGTAGGTCTGCTAGGTCTTCTGCTGGATGGATTAAGCTACACCTTTAATGAAGTTGTTAAGCTTTTAAAAATTGTCATTACAATCCCAATGACAACGTTCGAAGCGGAACGCCAGTTTTCACGGCTGAAGAGAATAAAAACTTTCCCGAGAGATCCAATGAAAGAAGAGATATTAAATGCCCTTACTATGTTATCTTGTGAAAAAGAATGTATAAATGATTTCCAAAACTTTACTGAAAAAGCGATCGAACCGTTCTGCAAGTCAAAGACACGTAAAATGGGCTTCGTTTATCGTCAGATGTAATTAAACTCTGTAGTGTAATATTTATTATTCCGTCAGAACAAACTCTACAATGAACAGTACCTGTCTGGTCGGTGAAATTTATAAGGATTGGCTAAGCGTTTTTGTATTACACTTTTTAATTTTGAAATTATGCACTCCCTATGTGAACCACCCCGAGCCGCCACTGGCGTAAATTATTTCTAATTTAAGTATTAATTAATTAATGAACTAATTTAATAATAAAAAAAGGGTTGTCACATTTAGATATGTATTTTACATAAATTGTAGAAAATCTATTTTATAATCTATTCATCCAATAACAAATTTACATTTGTTAATTTTAAGAAAATTATAATACGAATACTCTCTTATTATGTATATAATTAGGAGTATCAGTTTTACAGAAAGATGGTATTAAATATAATAGCTATAGTACTCTCCGTAGATGTAATCAATTACCTTTCACGTACAATTCCAGAGTTTTTACTTCCTGGACATCAAATATTCACTTTCAATAAAACATTCAGAGACCTGGCCACAAAGTAGCAAGCGAGAAGCTGAATAATTCATCAGTGACATTAACGCTTTAAATAAATTATTCTGGACGTTTGCGGTATTATCCGTGCATACGACATTTCTCTATCTCCGGCTGTTTTTAAATTTTTTATATATGCTTTGTACATTGTCTGAAAGAACCGTTTGCTGAAATGGGATGCTGTACACGTGTTGTTTCCGCTTTGTATGGAAATTTAGATGTTAGATCTTGGATGAATCCACAAGAGTTTGATTCACAAAGATTGTGGAGTGTAATGAGTAATTAAAAGATATTATTTTAAGATAAAAAATAGAAAGAGTTTTTTGGCTAATTCATTTTTGAAATTTTTTTTTGCGTTTTAAAGGTAACCACCCGTATAGATAGCAATAATAATGTAAATTCTTACAAAAAAATTAATAAAATGTATATGTAGATACGAGTATTTGTTCTTATAGCAGAAGTATTGGAACCTTATGTTATGTAATATAAGAAACACAAATGCAAAATCGTTATAATAATAATAATAATAATAATAATAATAATAATAATAATAATAATAATAATAATAATAATAATAATAATAATAATAATAATAATAATAATAATAATAATAAAGTAATAATAAACCCGCACAGGGTAGCCTAGAGCTAGGTTACTGGGGACTAGCGACCCCACGGTTTCCTGAGCTAATCGTTGGGTTGGGATAGAAGCCCCAATCAGGTACACTTGCTTCAAACACTGATTAACAAGCAAGGACTGAAACAGCGAATTGTTCATGAAACACAAATATGGCATGCTTCAGTAGAAACAATAGACTCAGGCGAGGATGTTGTTGAGATACATTCATTTCAACCCACTTCGTCAACATAACAACTAAAGCGCCGGACCCTCTGGGCCGTGAAAATGAACCCTCCATACATGGTGGGAGGTGTTATTATCTGCTTACTAAGAATGAAGCATGCCATATGGAAGAGAGCTGCATAGTTATGTTACGGGAAAATACTTGGAAATAAGAAACAATAAACAACAATAATAATATTATGATACTTATGCCAGCCATCTTGTTCTCACGAACCGATGGGTTAACACACTGGCAACCAAGGACAAATTGAATGTTCTTGTGAGTGGAGGAAATAATAATAATAATAATAATAATAATAATAATAATAATAATAATAATAATAATAATAACTGGACTGATACTGAACTTGAAGCAATAGACATCAAGACAAGAGTAGAAGCCAGAAAATTTAGAATTCATCACCCACGTAGTGCGATCGAAAGGTTCCACCTACCAAGAAGAGAAGGAGGTAGAGGAATACCGAGTGCTTATTGCAGGCATTATACACAGGTAAATAATTTACGAGAGTACTTTCTGCAAAAGTCGAAAGAAAGTAGATTGCATAATGCGATTGCTCAAATGGACAATTTTACGCCACTCAAACTGGCTAACGATGAATTCAATCCATCCATGAGAATCTTAAATATACCCCAACAGAAAGGGAGATGGAAAAATAAATCTCTGCATGGCAAGTATCCGTTAACAATTGGATCTGAAAATTTTGACACCTCAGCGTCGCAGGCATGGCTGTATACAGGTAACCTGTTTGCAGAAACAGAGGGATTCATAGCCGCCATCCAAGATCAAGTAATTCCAACGCGTTCCTATAGGAAAAAAATTCTTAAGGAGAATTTATCTGACATTAAATGTCGTGTATGCGCAGATAAGGAAGAAACAATTGATCATTTGATGGCAGGATGCTCTGTACTTGCCCCCAAACAATATCTCGAGAGGCACAACAGGGTTGCAAAAATATTACACCAACTGCTCAGACAGAAGCACTTGTCGTATTCTGAAAATGTCCCGTATTATGAATATGAAGCACCTTCAGTTTGCGAGGACGAAAATTCCCGATTATATTGGAATCCCCAAATAATCACAGATAAAACAATTCCCAACAATATTCCAGATATAATACTGACACTGAAGAAGGACAAGGTAACGTACATCATTGACATTGCTATTCCGTTGGCAAAAAACACTGCAAGGAACTATAGTGAGAAGGTAAATAAATATTTACCTCTCAGCGACGAAATCAAGAGTATGTGGAAGATGGACAAGGTCCTAATAGTCCCAATTGTGATTGGCGCAACTGGAGAAATCCACAGAAATTACACAAGTCCATAAATACTTTGGATCTCTACCAAAAACTTTATTTAAAAATGCAAAAAAGTGTCTTGTTAGACACGGCTGCAATAATACGTCGCGTGCTGAACTGAAACTGCAGCGCGCGAACGCGGGCAACGTGGCCGGGAGGCGAAATGACGGAACGGGTGGGGTGCTGATGTGGTCCTCTACTGGGTGGTAGCCTAGCATATGCGCTACCAAACTCTAGGGGGGTCTGCCCGATGGGCGGGCAGGTGCCATTCCGCCTTTCCAGCAGGGGAGAGAGGAACCAAGCTACGCGGCGCAAAACACGGCGCCGCGCAATGCACACACCACTAGGGTCGGTCCTGGGCGGCAACCTTGCCAGGCTGGCGTGAACAGCACACACACGCTCGACGTGTGTGCAGTGCCCCCGCAATGGCGGAAAACGTTAAGATGGCACAAAGTGTGACCGTCGTCGACCAAAGTAGCCGCTAAGAGTGTTCCATTGGTTGGCGATGAGCAACCCCGTGCAGGCTGCGCTTCGCGGGTCTGGGCCTTGCCTCGATGGGGCGGGGGTCGGGCCGTCGAAGTACTGCATGGAAAAGTAAAGAAGTTGCCGGGAAAGGGTTGGCGGCCCTGCGCAACGGCTGGTTCTCCGATCTCTCAAAATTAGCGCTACCGGACACTAAACATATGCACGAGTGCGCTAAAATACAACACCCCTACACTTGCGCGCTCGCACAAACACAAAACCACACACCCAGAGAGAGAAGCAAGCTGCCAGCAGCGGACAACACGTAAGTTGACACCCTGAAAGTACTGGTAAGTATCTACTATAATCAATATTCATATAAAAATAATGAATGCTAGATAACTATGCCACCCATCTTGTTCGAATGAACCGATGGGGTAAGATAATGGCAACCAAGAGCGAATAGTTCTTGTGAGTGGAAGAGATAATAATAATAATAACCGATGGGTTAACACACTGGCAACCAAGGACAAATTAAATGTTCTTGTGAATGGAGGAAATAATAATAATAATAATAATAATAATAATAACCCCGCACAGGGTAGCCTAGAGATAGGTTACTGGGGACTACCGACCCCACGGGTTCCTGAGCTAACCGTTGGGTTGGGTTAGCAGCCCCAATGAGGTACACTTGCTCCAAACACTGGATGAAAAGGATACTGTGGTGGGTCGGAGGAGCAGGATCCAGGTAGGATTAACCAGCAAAAACCGAAACAGCAAATTGAAAATGTCAACATGTCGTCAACATAACAACTGAAGCGCCGGACCCTATGGGCCGTGAAAATGAACCCCCCCCCCCTACATGGTGGGAGGTGTTATTATCTGCTAACTAAGAATGAAGCATGCCATATGAAGGAGAGCTGCATAGTTAGGTCGGAAAAATACTTGGAAATAAGAAACAATAAACAACAATAATAATAATATTATGATAGTTATGCCAGCCATCTAGTTCTCACGAACCGATGGGTTAACACACTGGCAACCAAGAACAAATTGAATGTTCTTGTCGGTGGAGGAAATAATAATAATAATAATAATAATAATAAACCCGCACAGGGTAGCCTACAGCTAGGTTACTGGGGACAAGCGACCCCACGGTTTCCTGAGCTAACTCTTGGGTTGGGATAGCAGCCCCAATCAGGTCGGAGGAGCAGGATGCTGATAGGAACCTTCGTGATGATTAACAAGCAAGGACTGAAACAGCGAATTGGGCATGAAACACAAATATGGCATGCTTCAGTAGAAACAAAGGACTCAGACGAGGATGTTGTTGAGATACATTCATTTCAACCCACTTCGTCAACATAACAACTAAATCGCCGGACCCTCTGGGCCGTGAAAATGAAACCCCCCCCTACATGGTAGAGGTGTTATTATCTGCTTACTATGAATGAAGCATGCCATATTTAGTAGAGCCGCATAGATAGATTACGGAAAATACCTGGAAATAAGAGATAATAAACAATAATAATAATATTATGACAGTTATGCCAGTCATCTTGTTCTCACGAACCGATGGGTAAACACACTGGTAACCAAGGACAAATTGAATGTTCTTGTGAATGGAGGAAATAATAATAATAATAATAATAATAATAATAATAATAATAATGATAATAAGCTGGCGTAGGGAAGGTGGCGTTCCCAGCGCCCAAGGACATAGATCCTTGCAATAGCCACGACAGAGGGAGCCCATTAGGCTGACAAGGTGACTATTTCCGACCGCCCCTTTCCGACCTCTGGTCGATCACTAACACCATCTATCCTGCTTCCTAAGACCAACCCAGCGCATTGTCGTAGGAGGCGGAATTTTTATGGGCTCTGGCTACCGCATTGGGTTAGCACCCTTCTGTGTGCTTATGACCGCTATGAAAACTAAGAGTGGATGCCGGGGTCGAATGGGGTAGCAGGCACCCCCAGATCGGACCTACCATAGACTGCCTGCACCATATGACGAACATAGCAATGGAAATGGACCCGGAACACACCAAAATAAACCACAAACAGAAGTTCCAATCCCAGAAAGTGTTACTGGCCATACCGGTCAGCCCACCGAAAGGACCAGTAAGAGTAAGCGGTTGAGATGGACAAATGAAATGAATGAATACCTCTACCGAGCTTACTTGCAAATAACCAAAATGGAAACAAGTTCCTAACCATATGGTAATGAGCTACATACAACGATGGCAAAGAAATTCCCTGTGCTGGGAAACAAAACAACACAAAATATCATGGATCAAAAAAGGCAACTGCTAACACAAAACCGTCTAGCGACGGAATCAATAATACGAATAAGAAGAGAGGTAGAAGTAGAACTAGGAATGAGAAAAATCGAAAATATTCAAGAAACCTATGAACCAACAGAAGAAGAACAAGAACCTATCGACGGAGATATAATAGATACGTTGGAAAAAAACACCATGTTATATTCTCATACAGACCCGACAAGAAGGCCTAAAATACCCAGACTACAACCATGCCGTAAAACAAAAACACTGCTTGACCAAATCAATAAGGCAATAGCACCTGCTATCGAGTGCTGCGCCACACTCGAACAGCTACAAACGACAATATATATCGCCTCGATAACAACAAGAGAACTTCATGATAGAACAAAACCACAGAGGGAACAAACAACCACACTAAAACCAAATAGAATGCCACACTGGGAAAGAAGAATATCTACAAAAATTAACGTACTTCGAACACAAATTGCAAGACTAACGCAAGCAACACACAAAACAATTACCAAAACCAGTACAAAAAAAAAGTTGACGAGATAATAAAAGCACACAAAAACAACGAGAATACTTCGACAGAAGAAATTCTAGACCTGATGAAACAAAAACTGGCAGTCTATTCCAATCGGATCAAAAGATACAAAGAGAGTCAGCTACGGAAACAGCAAAATAGGTTATTTAACATGAACCAAAGAAACTTCTATCGATACTTAGAAGAAAAAACTGAGATTCAACCAACACAAGATACCCCAGATATAAATACAACAAAACAATACTGGGAAAACATATGGCAGAAAGAACAAAAGAGACAACAGAAAACGAACTTAATAACACCCGTTCACATAACCACCGTAGACGTCACTGAAGCCACACACAAGACCATCAACTGGCGAGCAGCAGGTATAGACCATGTCCAAAACTACTGGTACAAGAAACTACCTAATACGCATGCGAAAATTGCTAGGCTGTTCAATGAAGCTGTTGCGGATCCTCGAAAAATACCTGACTTTTTCACAATGGGAATAACATACTTGCTCCCTAAAACCAAACCAGCTAGTCCCGACCCATAAAAATATCGACCCATTACCTGTCTTCCAACAATATATAAGCTTTTGACATCTATACTGACAGATAAATCCTAGCGGAAGAACAGAAAGAGTGCAGAAAGAAAAGTAGGGGTGCAAAGAACAGCTGATAATCGACACCCTTATTACCGGAGAGGCAGAGAAGAGCATAAAACCTCTCAACAAAGCCTATATAGACTACCAAAAAGCATTTGACAGTATTCCACATACTTGGCTATTACAAACACTGGAGATATATAAAATAGATCCGCAAGTAAGGCAAATGCTAAAACATATTATGAAGGATTGGGAAACAACATTGACAATCAACATAAACCGAAAAACAGCAGTAGTAGGTAAAATAAAAATACAAAGAGGAATGTTTCAAGGCTATTCGCTAAGCGCTCTCTGGTTCTGCATGGCAATAAACCCTCTATCAACTATGCTCAATGCGGACAGGAGAAGCTATGAAATTATGGGAAGTGGGCTGCAAATATCCCATCTGTTCTATATGGATGACTTGAAACTTTACTCAACAACAAGAAAAGATCTCGAAAAGCTATTGAGAACAACAGAAACTTTCAGTCATGACATAAAAATGAACTTTGGCCTAGACAAATGTCGCATAAACGCGATGACCAAAGGCATCTGGATTGATTCGGAGAACTATACATTAGAACACACATTAGACGCACAAGAATTTATACAGACAATGCAACCTCAAGACACATACAAATACCTCGAACAGAGCAGAGGGATAGACAAGAACCGCACAAAAGAACAAATAACTCAAGAGGTCAAACGTCGAATTAATCTGATCCTAAAGACAAAACTTTCAGGTCGAAATATGGCCACCGCAGTAAATACGTACGCACTACCAGTGCTAATGTACACGTTCGGTATAGTGCGATGGACCGCAACAGAATTAGAGAAAATAAACAGACTAGTACGGGTCACATTCACTAAACACCGTGCCCACCACCCCAGAAGTTCGAACGAGAGATTCCATCTTCCCAGGAAGAAAGGAGGCAGAGGTATAATTGATATTAAAAACATCTACTATGAGCAGATACATGACCTCAGAGAATTCTTCACAGTAAAGGCACAAACATCAAACATCCACAGAGTTGTGTGCAACAATGATGATAGTTTCACTCAACTCAACTTAAAGGACACGCAAAACAATATTAAAGAAAATATTGACGCGCCGAGAAACAAAGAACTACACCGCAGGTACATACACGCTGCATACAATGCATACATCGATAAAGAAGCGACACTACAATGGCTATGTAGCATCAACTTATTTGTCGAAACAGAGGGCTTCATGATGGCTATACAAGATCAAGTAATAGCAACTCACACCTACAAAAAACACATACTAAAAGAAAACATCGCATCAACGTCATGCAGAATATGTGGCGAGAAACCGGAAACCATAGAACATATACTCAGCGGATGCTCCATTTTAGCCCCAAAACAATACACCAGACGCCACAACAATGTAGCGAAAGTGATCCACCAGGCAATATGCTAACTATATGATGGAACCACTGGAATAACGCCATATTACCAGTACGAGCCGAAAAATGTAGTGGAGTTGCCTGAAGCTATGATTTACTGGAACCGAACAATACAAACTGATAGAACTGGCCAGCATAACAGACCAGACATCACATTACGAGACCATAACAATAGCATTACGTACCACATAGACATCTCTGTGCCAGCGCCAGCGAATATCCAGGCGAAGCACAGAGACAAGATCGACAAATATTTACCACTTGGCCAAGATGTTAAAGAAGTGTGGTGCCAAAGCAAAGTGATTGTAGTACCCATCATCATCGGTGCTACAGCAGAAATACCGCTGAAGTTATATGAGGCTCTAAAGACCCTAAATATACATCCTATGACATATAAACAGCTTCAGAAAATTGTCATACTAGAGTCAACGAGCATTGTGCGGCAGGTGCTGAGCCAGAATACATGATAAAAAAAAAATTATATTTAATATACATGTATAATTCTACCAATGATTCCATCCATATCAAGCAGGATAGATGTTGATAAGCTTGCCTCGCGGCCGTGTATCAACTTTTTCCCTTTCTCCCGAAAGGAGCTCACACATCAATAATGATAATAATAATAATTATTATTAAGACATACATTTATTATATACTGTGAGATATCTGAAATATTCTTATATATAATTGAAGTGGTACTAGGAAATCTGTTTTACTTATTAACGTCGTTAGTTTTGCTATAGAATTCATGAATTGAATTATGTCAAATCATAGAAGACACAAATCATAAGGGGGATATCTGGTCGTTCTGTTATTACGCTTTGAGAGTTTCTATTAGGCTCGTCATTTTGAATTGTAGACAATATATGGTTGATATATTGTATCTAGACGGGTCTGAATGCTAATAATAATTATATTAACAAAGAAATGCATACGCGGTTCGTGTTCTGGGATCTCGTGTCACCTTCGAAACATTCGCAAGTTATTTTCGTACGAGTAATTAGAACAAATTATTAAAAAATCCTAATTTGAAAAATTAGTTAGTGAAAGCAACATCATGTTATGGACTGGTCATCCAATGGGATCTCGTATCACCTCCGTCGGATGCTTGACAGTACGTAATTATAAAGTGTTCAACAATAAATCAGTTTAGTCAAGAACAAAAACTTCTACCTAAATAAGAATACGTGTATAGATCAACTAAGTGATTCTAAATCACTACTTCAGGCTCAATAAGTTTAATTTAAATTAATATACAGATATTTCATTTTTATACAAGTTTTCAAACTCCATCTTGTATAAATATTTTTATTTTAAAATGAAGTAGTATAAATGGAAATTTATTTTATAGTATGAATATTTAAACAAACAGAATTGTTGAAACTAAGTGAAATTACCATGTACAATATTAAAAAATGAAATTAACTATAAGCAAAGCGCGTTAGCAGATGTTAACAACTCGGAGATATAATGTCGACTGCCTCTTTCGTTCCGTAATCTCTCTTAATATGTAAAATTAAAGTAGATACTCCCTTCTTAAAATAATTCAACATTTGCGCGATTAAAAAAGTGACCATATGTAGATGTAATAGATTATCTCAAAGCACATATTGCTCGATTGAAGAACTTAAAGGTAAGGCAACATAGCTCTATACTTTATAATAGTTGTTACGAGTTTTATTACGAGATCTATTGGTCGGCTCTGGCCATATTCCGCTTTAGTATAACGTGTCGCTACGTCATCAGCTTTTTGTGGAAGTATTTTAGAGAAGGAGATGCGCACGATGTCCTACGGACATATTCGTTGTAGACCTCTGGGAGATTAGTGAGAGTACTTGTGTGTGTACACGATACCATTTAGCAGCTTGAACATGTTTCATTGAATTAGTTGAATTACTAGAGTCTGCGGAGGTTGTTTTATCGCAATTCTAAATGTTGGTGCGTCGTGTTTGGTTAGGCTGTATATTAATTGCACCGTCATTGAAAATTTCGGAAATCGGAGCTATTGGATTTTCGTCTCGTCTGAGATTTCTGTTAGCAGGATTATCAAACTCTAAAGAGCTAAGTAAAAATTCGAATCAGTTTTTACTTAGAACACAACGAAAGATTTCACTTCCTATACCATCTGTAGTAAATATAGGTTCAATCTTCTCATGGTTAGAATTAGAAATTGCTGAATAATATAACAATCCTATAAAAGATCTTAATTCCTCCATATCCAAATCCCCCAGCTCTGATCTCTTCGAATTTTTCTACTTGAGCTATTCTTCGTATTTTGACATTAGTCCATTTCAAAACTACATGCAATATTTCCTCCGAAAACAGTAGGCTCCACACTGCAGCAGCTTCTACACCAGAACCCAATTTAGCAGAACGCAGGCGCTTGGTAACTGGGCAATTATATTGTGTTTTTGTGTTCTAGTGCGCTTGACAAAGTTTGTTGACATTCACTTGAAGCGATTTTTTTATAATAAACCTTTTTTATAATATTATGATTATCTCCACCTCTCTTTACTTAGACTTTCGTCGCCATCATTTATAACGGCTTCGTCTTCACTCTCTACTTCAAGTTTCGAATATGACTCATGAGCATTTATTTTGCGGTGATCTACAGAAACGTCATCATTGTCACTTTAATCGCCCTTAATTTCATCATCTACTGTGAATCACATTTTCGAAGTCAGAATCGCCGTAACGAATCGTTTTTGAAGATCCAGCAGCACAATTCGTAACAATAAAGCACTTTTAACCGAAGAGAGCAGAACTTGTGAAATTTACGAAAACGTCGTGGTGGCGTCTCAGAGATTCGGCGTATTCTTTAATTGTTTATACTAGGGAAACAAATACGTCTGTTGCTACGAAATGCTAGGGACACACTGAAACACGTTCAGCTTGAAGGTACATAGACGCTAAATACAGTTAGTCAAAGAGGGGGTAAGTTATCAACCAATGACAACCTGATGCGTCTCAGGGACACCGCTACGATGATTAAGGGATATTTATATTTATTTATATACATGCTTATAACTACGATATCAAGTACGCGACGTTAACTGATTCAATGCCGCTTTCTCTTTGTATTCTAATCTAGGACGTGTATTCTAGGACGTGTTGGCGATCATTCACGAGAAAATATTAAATCGCATTTCATCATCACATGTAAAAGTAAAAGTATATTTACTTTATAATAGTTTAATTTGCATGATACTCTTTAAAGGTTCTAGGTAGGTTCATGAGCTGATAAATTATCTAACGTTTATGTGTATAGAATTAATAAATAAATCGGGTTTAATATGTATATTTTTTTAATAATTAAAGAGAATATTTACTAATTTAGAAAACTAGAATAGCACTAAAAATACCCCGTTATGTGTACGGCATTTCGCTATCATTAACTCTTTAAAACTAGTTCATGTGGTCATAAACAAAGTGTTTTTAATATCGTTAAATGACGTAATCTTGAATTGTAAAGAAAAAGTTTATTATAATAATTCCTCTAATGATTGATAAAAGAGGTAAGTACTTTGCAATATGTATTTCTAGTTTTGTTTGTTCTAATATAGCATTTCTAAATGATTTATATGATCTATATAAGGAGGTACCTCATGTTTACATATATGTTGCAGGTAGAAATACGGATTTAACCAGCGATTCTTATATTCCGGACGATCAGGTAAGTGAAAATGATTGGATAACTGATATGGAAGTCTTGTTAAGGACCCAGGATATTGGATCTGTAGTTTCAACGTAACAGGAACGGTTATAGATTTTATTTTATTTCTGTGGGTTTCTTAGTTTTCGGGAAACGTTTTAAAACTTAAAAAAGGATAATAAAGCAAGCTTATATTTCTTGATTTATTAATTAATAATTTGGAGCATCAAAAATACGTTATTTATGCTTCACCCAAAAGGGCGCCAATTGCTAATTGTTTCCATTTTTACAGGGCCTCTTCTTTACGTTACCATATTTGTATTAATTTTGGCTGTGTTTCTTTTAATTAGTTTTCATTAACTAACTGTCCTGAGAACGACAACTTTCATCATCACGTTTTGGTGAAACCGCTTTCACCTTTTCCTTTAAGTTACCTCCTCAACGAGAATATCCTCAAGAAAAAGGTGAATGTGATGTAACCGAAGTGTCAGGATGAAATTTGTCCTTCTCAGAACGAAATCATCCAAAACGCGGCGAAATATCCCGAAGAAGAACAACGCTTCATATATATATATATATATATATATAATGTAGTGGTTCAACCAGCACCCGTATTCCAGCTCCTACAATGTGAAATACAGGTATACAACATATTAAAACACTTGTATAAATATTAATTTGGTGGACGTAATTTGTGAAATTAGTATCGAAATGTAAATAAATTAATATGACGATAACTTTAAAATTTATAATTAACTTATTTCGATTTTTAACTTACTTTTTATATTTAAATTTTTCAAATTCATAATTCAAATTATTCGCGCGAAATTACAGGTATTTAATTTATCTACATCAGATTTATATCGATGCTAGTTAACCACGCCCACTAATTTAAAATTATCATGAATCCCGCGAAAGCGATCTTTACGGTACAATTTATAACTAATTTTATGTTGAAAACTACATATTAGATATTTGTAAATTATTTAACTAATTTTTCGATCACATTAACACTTAAACATTATGCAAATTCATATTTTATTGATGCAAGTAAAGCGAAAACTTCGAGGCTTTTGTCTATAATTAAAATAGGCTGTGGAATAAAAAAAAGCCGAAGAACGGCGTCTGATATAAAATTTTTACAACAAATGGCCGCATTTTATTAACTTCGTGAAATTTAAATTATTTTATATATTATAAATAAAAATATCATACCAAATTGTCGATCATTCGATAAACAATTAATAGGCGCAACTTTTGATATATAAATTTGAAGAATACCACGACGTAAACAAGAATAATCGATCGAAGCATCTTTTTGTAATTGGAGACTGTCGAACCGAGGACCCAAGCCGGTGAACACATCCAACGCCGCTAGAAATATTGGAACAGCGGTACTCCGCATCTATCCCGAGAACAGCGTTTCCAGAACTACATCAGATCCTAGAACATCGGAAACAGGTTCACATCCTACGTTTATTCCACATATAATCTAAAAGCCAACATTTGTCTAAATAAAAATCACTATAAAAAACTTAATATTCATATTAAATTTCGGAACTTTTACTTTTTTATAAAACATCAATTAAAACGTGCAATTTCTACATACATATTGCCTAAGATAAAACAATACTAACCTAGACTATGTTTAATTTAAGAACAATTAAATATTTGTTTATATAATTTTCGTATAACCTAACCTTATAACTTATAAACACATGTGCAACATATTAATTTCTTTTATTGTCACTTAGCACGTAATATTCTTTTTATAATACAGTTTCCATATTTCTTTTATTCAATTGCTGTTACAGTTTCCTAATTTATTTCAATAAATTTTATTTTATTTTTATTAATTCAATCTTTTATTTGTGTTGTTTAATTGTTGAGTGTGTGCTTAATTAATATTCTAATTACATTGTTCTTACGGAAATAATACAACCAACCGACGAAGATCCTCGAGATTTTAATTAATTTATGTACTCAAGCTCTACCGCAGTTAGTTGGTTATTTTACAAGATCACAGATAGCCTTGAACAAACTAAGAACTACATAAACTTATGGCGCCCAATTTTTGAATTGTAAACCATAAAGATCAACTTTTATTAATTATTTTTCTAAGTTTATATTCTTATCATTCTTAGTTTAACCAACGTTCAGCGTATCTCTTCATTTGACGAATCAACGTGAGGCCTATTTTATATTACAGCTTCACTGTATTTATCATTTATATTTATTCTTATGCCTCAGCGTCAGTGCTTATCTCTTCAATACATATATATATATATATATATATATATATATAAAGATAATTATTTCGTGACCTTTGTATGTTATGGTAAATTAAATTTGTTGGCGATATAAGGTCTGGTTTTACTTCAAAATATATATATTTAAAACAATCCTACATGTTTCGGCAAATGATGCCTTTTTCAAGGAATATAAAATATAAATGACATTTATATATATATATATATATATATATATATATGTGTGTGTGTGTGTTTTAGTTAATTTCTGAGCCGTTCATTAAATATATCAACTGATAAATTGTTGGAGTTCCTCGACTTTTATATGAAATATAAGAGCCGAGAAACTCCAAGAATTTATCAATTAATATATATATAGTAAATTCAATCAGTCGGCGATTAAAGGTCTGGTTTACTTCAAAGTATATATATTTAAAACAACCCTACATGTTTCGGCAATGATGCCTTTATCGAGGATATAAAATATAAATGACGGAATACAAATTTTTATTTTTTGTATTCTGTCATTTATATTTTATATCCTTGATAAAGGCATCATTGCCGAAACATGTAGGGTTGTTTTAAATATATATACTTTGAAGTAAACCAGATCTTTAATCGCCGACTGATTGAATTTACCATATCATACCAAGGTCGCGAAAATATTATATTTATATATATATATATATATATATATATATATATATATATAAATTAACTATAAAGTATTATCGACCGTACTGTATAAGTAAAAATTTTCATTAACGGGTGAGCGGTCTGTCAAGTAAAAATAAAGCTCCTTTATTCCACTCTATATTTCATAACGCATTGGTTACTTCATCAGGAGTGTAATTCAGAGTTAAAATTTAGCAAATAACGGCACTAAACATGTTAAAGTTGACGAATTTTGTCAAATATGAATGCGAGTACTTTTATCGCTAAATATATATCTCAATGTACGTATAAAAGTGAAAAGTGTGTCATGAAAACTTCAATTCTTTTTACTTGTGTTTTGTGTGTCTTGCCATTTTTATATTTGAACACATACACTACTAGAAAAAAAACGGGAAAAAGAAAATAGAAAAACAGAAAAAACAGAAAAACAAAAAACGCCACGTGAAAAAGGCAAACCCCACGCACCAACAGGAAACTACACTCCCTCACATTATATAATATTATTAAGTGAACTTATTCTGTATACCTGGTGTTATATGTTGTAGTTGTGGTATGTAGATATTGCTGAAAATGAGGGAGTCGGCTTTAGTATTTAGATGTTGCACGCTCTTAATTGTTAGAGTTTCTAGGAAAAGCCGTCTTGTGTAGTTTGCCAGTGCGCATGCCTGTGGTTTAACTCTACTGTCTCCACACACGATCCTGTCGTGTGTGGAGTAATACAATCAATAGCCCATACAGTTTAGGTCATGTAAGTACTTGTGATACAGTTTATTAATATTGTACAATGACAACATATTGGCAAATTTGTTACATTTCTTTTTTTCTTCTTAATAAATAAAAACAGGTCTGAGGAAGGTCTAAATACAAGACCGAAACCAAAATAGTGTTTTTCTACAAAAGGACACCCTAATTCTACACAAGTGTAGTAGGAAATTAATATATATTTATATAAATATATATATATATATATATGTATATATATATATATATATATATATATAATAAAATAAAATAAAACAATAACTTTGTTTTACCACTTCATTCACATATAATCGTGACCGCGGTTTCGAAATACAATGTCATTATCAAACTGCCAGTTGGCAGTTTGATATATTTTATTTTATTATTTTCAAAATGAATTACCACAAAGTTACGGCTACCAGTATTAATATATATGTATATATATTATTTTGTATAATATATACCAGGATTGAATTATGAATAAATTTCAAAGTAAATTATACTTGAAATTAAAAGTGCATATACTTTAAGGAGAAGTTTTTTACCTTTTGTCATAAAAATATTCGGAAACTGAGTTAATTTTAAGTTGTGTGGCACATTAAATTAAATTCACGGTGAAAATAAGTGTGCATATAGCTGCATTCACTTTCATGTTAATATAAATATCTCAATCAGCGAAAAAATATACAGCTTTACGTTTAACCTAAGAAAAATAACCTATAAAACAAATATTGCAATTCATTATTAAAATTAAATAATATTTCCGTTAGCTATTATATTTCCGACACCTCTAAAGAGACTTGTAATATATTCCAAGCACAATAGCAATTTAGTACGTTGCAAATTATTCATCCCCTGTACAATTACTTCTAGTTTGTTGGCTATGCTATATAGGATTTCTCGGTTATATGATGACACTATCTCGTGTTATCGAGCATAACCATACGTGATGCAGCTAATATTAATGTTACGTTAATAATTAGATTATTACATAGACTATATACCGTTATTATCTTGGTTGTAGCGGGTAAATTAAACAAATAGCCCCATATATGAATGACTGTGAAATTGAGTCTTTTAATCTACTTTCAGAAATATAGCTATTGAATAGAAAATATAACAAATACTATTGACTATATCATCTAAAATGATGAACCAACGAAAATGCAGAATTTTTCGTACTTGTCATGTATTACAGCGGTTATTGACGTAATATGACGCAAATCGAATAAACGAACCTTTGTATAATGAATATACGAACTCTTGTATATTCGCTGTCAAAACTACGATTAGATTACTATGATTTCAACTTCAATAATTTGACAGTACTGAATTGTCTGATTTGCTAGTTATTATCATGGCTAGTTTCGCACTACTTTTTTTCTTTTTATTTGCATGATATAGTCTACCTGTATACAACTTGACACTTGAAAATTATCGAAACTTAACGCATTGCCTAAAAACACACCGCTAGACCTTTGGTCTCGTGGTATTTCAGGCAATACGTCTCGTATAATCGAGTATTTTCAAGTGTCTTGTTGCATAATATATGAATATATTTTACTATTTAAATTACCTATTTTAAAAAATTTTGATTATTACGTGGGAGTAATTAACTTAAGAGGAGATAATTTTGAATTTAACTTGTGTTGCTTGATTAACCCTAGACATATATTATATATTTTTTCCCAACCTATTTCCGAATTTTATCATTTTGAAGTATTCCTAGTAATATTACAAAAATCGGCCAAATTTGGCTGATTACCTATAAGCCAGTCATAATTTCACATGTTATTAACTTCGAAATAATAATTTTTTAAACATAAACAAATTATGCATCCATAATAGAAAATAAATCAATATTTACTTTTTATATATTTTCAACCAAATACTAGCGTTTCTTATGCTTTCTATATCCTGTCAATACGCTGTTACGTCATCAAGTCTACACGTAAAACTTTGCCAAGTCTGCCAAGTTTAGTGAATATTTACGATCTTATAAACCTTGGTTGAATTAACCTTTTCATAGCAAAATGTTGATGCAAGATCCAAGGTATTTGTTCCATGTCAATGCAAATCTCTTGATATGTCACGTGCTAGTTCATCTGTATCATTTCCTTTAGGGCATAATGTTTGTTGCAAAAATAGCGGCTAATAAAGGATCTTCAGGAAATTTATTACCAAAATTTCTACCCCCACGCTTGAATTCTTTAAACCAGCTGTAGATAGTTTCATTTGGTAATGCTATCTCCCCAACAGTCAGATAATAAGGGGCAGTGAATGTATGACTGTTAAATTGACGTACGAAGAATAGTGTACAAAGCGATCGTTCAATATTTCTCACGAGAGAATTCCATCATTAATCCTGCATTCATCTTTTAGTTATGCCAACTAGTACTGGTTTCCAAGAAATTTTGCCGGAATTTGCGTTTCAATACAAGTACTATTTTTCGTGGCGACATTTATTTTGTAATGATGTTCTGTATTAAAGAATTTGGCTGGGTGAAGTGTCGGCCCTTTTGCGAAAAATGAAAAAAACGCGTTTGAAAACTTCAGAAGTAATAAGTGTAATATTATAGCGCTAAAAGTAGTTTCATTTAAAGCTTCTCGTCGGTAGGTAGGAGCTAAACGGTTGACAAATAACGACGACTACGTTGGAGTGACAAAAATTGTTCACGGAATTATCATTGAATATACATTAAATTTAATAAAACATTGAAAAGAATCCGAACTGGTGTGGACTGTGGCTTGAAATTTGAAACAAGAAGAAACAAGAAAAATCCCTAGTACATATTTCGGCAATTATGTTGCTATCGTCAGTTGAGCAATTCAAAAAAGAAAAATAGTGCTAAACGTAGCATCTTTCACTAGCTTTCACCAGGTTTCACCAGCAGTAGGTTGGGTTGGTCAACTTTCATATTTATCCTGCCGGTCCGGTAACCATGGTAATACCGGTAACCATGGACCATGGCAGGATAAATATGAAAGTTGACCAAACTAACCTACTGCTGGTGAAAGTAGGTCGTGGTCGTCGCTAATATATTAAATAAAATAAAATGTAGTCGCGTATCGTTGTTGACGTGACACTTTTTCCACTTCTGATCATATATAAGAAGGTTTATTTTCAATAGAGAATCATTCAAGTTTAACTTTTGTCAGAGTGTTTTAGAGGTAAGCGCAAATGGATATTCATCATATAGTTAATCCTCTTTGGGAAAAAGAATTATTTGAATCTATCAAAATATTCAATGATTTGGAAGAAGCATTACCTGTTAAACGTTTAATCGACGATCCTTTAACTGAATTTTGTTGGATCGTACATAATAATATTTGGGGATATAGTTGTCATGAAGACATATTAAACATTGATTGCGAAAATTTTATCTATTTCCATCCGAAATGTTTGAAAGAAGTACCATTTCATTATCAATATAATAATAAAATATATAGATTAGCAGCTTTAACATTTAATAATTCTCCAGATGAAACTCACATGTCAAATAATGCTAGTATACCATTTCGTAAGAATTTCTTTGTATAAAGTGTCATCAAGAAGTACGACAAGTCATTTTATCGCAATCATGTGAAATTTGCGCAGATTATGATCCAGCTTTTAATCCCGATTTTTTAATGGAATTCAATGATGTTTTACGATTAAATAGGTTTTTTTGCAGATCAAGAAGAAGAAAATTCTTTATTGGAAGTTGATTAAGACATGTCTGATACTGAAATCTCCTCCGTTTCGCATATTACTGAACACCAAGAGAGATGGATCAATCTCGTAACACTACTCCAAATTTATATGCCAATAATTCACAATATCTTGGACTACCCTTTGAATTCGGTGGAGGAGTCAGTCAGGGATTTCTTGAAAATTATTCGACAAACTTATTTCAACCTGCGAGATCAGAGCAACGACGAACTTGTAGACTGGAACAATTTAGTGAAATATTTCGAAACAAATCCCTCCTCTATACCGTACATGATGCATCAAGACATTATGGCGGTCTCCAAATATCTGACTGGCTTGTGCGCCAACAAAACGATCAACGAAACAGACGGTTCCTCCTCATATCTAAACACGTCGAAGAGATTGAAGATAGGACCCATTTCCATGTCGTCCACGCATGTCCATGGTCAAATAGATCATGCCGTTGCAGGATCTTCGATGGATGTATTCGAACCAATTATCGAAGGATCGCGGGCCTTTCATCACAACAAAATATACGAGAAATCTCTTGTGTTACTTCTCTGCATTCCCAAGAACAATCCAATATTTATACCTACCCAGAGAAGACGGGGAAGTACTTTTGCCAGTTGAAGGTCTATCGTTTTGTGGATGCGCTGACTGTTCCAACAGAGAAGCTATGGGCAAGAGTGATTCAGGTAATAAACATTTATATTTTGGAATGAAACAACTTCTTTATTGTAATTGAATAATCGTTCCTAATATAAATTTTTATTACAGGACTTGAAATTTGTGGTGCCGCAAACAACAGACAATCGAATCGCCGAACTAACAACGTCTTTGATACAGGCAGTACATCAACATTCCATGAATCATCCAGACGTCCAAACATCGGTCAAGAGGAAGCGCTCTACGAATTGGTGAAAACATTGGCAATAACACCTATTAATAATTCGATATTGTCAATTCATTGGTTGAATAGTGAATTTAAATTTTATGGACGTAATAATGCACAATTACAGACTATTTTTAGTACATGGTCTCGAGAATTGAAACACAAAACTTTCGAAGATTTTATTGAAATGTATGAAGAACATACACCTTTTTTTGCATGTAATTCACAAAATATAACAGATTATTATTATTCCAAGCAAGAATCCATTGATCGTGTTCAATTTATTTTAAATTTTCAAATTCCCGATTTAGATTTAAGGATAGAATTTTTACAAAATCTTTATTTAACGATATGTAAACAAAATGGGAAGAAGAATACATTTCTAATTGTTGGGCCAGCAAGTAGTTGTAAAACATATTTTATTAGGTTTGTGTCAAATTTTTTTATATCAGTCGGACAAATAAGAAATTTTAACAGAAATGATAATTTTCCTTTAAACGATTGTACCGACAAAAGAATTTTATTATGGGATGAACCTAATTTTACTAGAGAAAATTTAGATACTATTAAAATGTTATTTAGTGGAGATAATTGTCCTGCTAATGTTAAGTATGAGAATCAAGTAATAATTGATAAAACTCCTATATTAGTAACTTCTAATGTAGATATTTTTCCAGAAAATGATATTTTTAAAGTTAGATTAAGCAAATATTATTGGCAAGTAATGCCTATAACGGAGGAAGATTTTAAACAATTTTATCCTTTAGCTTTAATTGATATCTTTAAAATGTATAATATTATATAAATAAAAGATATATATATTTGTATTTTTCTTTATTTCTAAAATAAATGTACATATGTAACTTGAATCAATATATATAATATATATTATGTTGTTGTTTGTGTTGTTGATTGAGTCGCCGCTCTTTTAGAAGTTTTCTTTTCGGCATGAGTTAAGATTTCGTAACTATGATAATTATCATAAAATTCGGCAGCTTGATCTGTATTTGTCGGACTGAAATCCATTTCACCATATTGTCCATATTCCGCACCTACTGTTGAAGGATATTGTGATGTAATACCAAAAGATATAATAATTTCCGAATCAACTTTCCAAAAAGCACATGCATTTACAAATTCAGGTGTGGAACCATCATCATCAGGGGCATTGGCTTGTACGAATTGTAATCCAACATGTAATGAAGGTTGAACAGTATTGTTATTATGTGGTCCATGCATAGTCGACGTAGTATAAATATCAATTAATTTATCGGTATAATCAGTTAATTTTCTATTAATATTTATTTCGGTCTGAGTCATACCAACGATTCCTTTGTCTTCATTTATTCTAGTAACGATATGTGAAGTTAAAGCATTTGTATAGGTATTATACTGCATATCCTTAGTTTCATAATTGATATTAATTATTTTTTTATTTTTAATTAATCCATTTCGTGGTTTATAATGATAATGAAGAGGTTGGACCTACCATACTATAAAATTCCCACATATCAACGTGTTGTGATAAATCTGGAAAATAAGTAGCTAGGCGAGTTATGCCAGGTACCGCCCATGTAGCGTACCATGGTAATGCACGTACTGATGACATACATGATGCATAATCAGAACGTTTATTAGGATTACCCCATAAACGTGCTTCCCAATGTTTATTTGGATTGCAAGCTTCAAAAGACGTTGGTTTCATTATTTTGGTATTATCACGACCTTTTATTTTGGTATTTGTCGAATATCCAGTTTTATTTAAACTAAACGCTGACATACCAAAGATAGTTTGCGTCGAATTGGTCCATTTTGCATTTTGTTCATTAGTCGAAGAACATATTTTACTTCCAACAGGAGTAACAGTTACATTTACTTCCTGAACTCTACTTCCAACAGGCAATAAAGCGTATTCTGCGGGTGATATATAAAACATTAATAATTCTACAGGAATGACTGCTAAAGGAAATGCCATGCTGGCGATCTCTAATATGTATTTCGGTGACTAAGTTGCCATCGTCAGTAGAATAATATGAAAAACAAAATTAGAGTTAAACATAGCGTCTTGGACTAAGGTTGTAACTTCTTAGAGTTTATTGATTTATATTGTGGTTAAGGATTGTTCTTGCTTCTTTGTGTTTCCTTAATACAATGTTTTAAATAATGTAGACTTCCATGGGAGTTTCGTTCGTTGGTTGGAATCCCTTTTTAGGACAGGGATAATTTCGAAAGAAAATATTTTTTTAAACATTCGGAGATACCTTCCAACTTGTGTAAAACAAATAAGCTCTATACGACGTTATATACCCGTATACAACATGCTTCAAACACTGCGGGAGAATTGCATATATCTTTGTTTGAGGCAAAGTACACACGGCAATCTGAGAATGGCAATAGAGAAATTGACCAAAGCTACGTCATTAACTCGCATTGTTTAGAAATAGGAAAAGACATTCATGTTTCATTTTGCAATTTATAATATGTTTACAGTATAAGTAAAAAGAGTAAGTTAATGTACACCATCTTGAGGTGTAAGTTTTATTTATGGATAGTTAAATTCCGAATGAACACTATAGTATATGCAAACTCATAATTATTTAGATATACATACACAAAGAAACTACACTCTCGCGTTTACTTAAAGTACAGAATTACTGTTATATATAGTAACAATAATACGTCAGGTATTCTGCGGTTTTATTCTAGTAGTGCAGAAAGTTGTAGCGTTGCACTTTACGAGATTGGCCAGATGTGGATATGCAACATGATATAGTAGTAATGAGTTATAAAGTAAGATATGTCGCCTGCATATGTGTAATTAGTAAGTCTATTTTATTGTCGTAATTATTTGATCATAGTATGTAATATTACACACTCGTAATAGCTATCTAACGTACTAATTTAATTTTATGTTATGAATTTCTCATTTCAACTTCTTATGCAATAAATTTTTCTCTTGTAAATAGTGCAAGTATGTGAATGTAATAGGTATTGATTTATTTATGTATTTTTAATTGGACCTTTTAGCCATGCTGGCGATTTACAGGGCACCTAATTCCAAAAATATGTCTATAATAAAAAACCACCAATAATATATAAGGTAAACTCAATAAGTCGGCGATTAAAGGTCTGGTTCATTACTTCAAAGTATATATATTTAAAACAACCCTATATGTTTCGGCAATGATGCCTTTGCCAAGGGAATAAAAAATGTAAATGACAGAATATAAATTTATATTCTGTCATTTATATTTTTTATTATATTACACACATTTGTTGTAATATCATTCATTTTTATTACATACTTAACCTATACCATAACCTGTTCCTGGCGTTCCGAAAAGCACGAGCACATATATTTCATGTATATCATTATGTTACCCATAGTCCTATAAAATATTATTTAAAGTAAAACAAAAACAATATTTAGAATTTATTGCAAAACTACCTCAAAAATACAACTTCAAATTATAAAATTATCAAAATAAAATGAATAAATAGAATATACATATATATATATATATATATATATATATATATATATATATATATATATATATAAATAGAATATACACAATAGCATTAAACAATGGTTACTCTTACAATTGAAACAGACATGTAATATACATATCGGTAACTGTACACATGGACAATACACCTCGTATTTTCAGCATTTACTTCTGCTTAAGACACGTGTTTCTGCCATTACTATTAGGCGTCATCAGTTAAGCTTGTGAAGCAATGTAATTCAAATGATACAAATCTTTATGAATAGATTTGTATCTGTATATAACATTAAGCCGAAATCGCCTACAAGATAAAGCAAATTTCATCCTGTAAGGTGGCACTTATTTAATAAGTGACATCTGACGGACGAAAGATACTTTGCCGAAAAAGGTGACCGTTTACGGGTAGTCCATTAACAACGAGCCAGATGGCAGTAAATATACAAAAAGGTTTTAAGTATACTTATACGTTTATGCACGTATAACGCTTTTGTTACAATTGAAACAGACATGTAATATACTGTATTGTCCTTGTGTACAGTTACAGATATGTATATTACATGTCTGTTTCAATTGTAACAAAAGCGTTATACGTGCATAAACGTATAGATATACTTAAAACCTTTTTGTATATTTACTGCCATCTGGCTCGTTGTTAATGGGGTATTTTTTTTCGTTCTTCGAACCAGCATAGCTGGTCGAACGAAAAGGTCGCCTTTTTCGGCAAAGTCTCTTTCGTCCGTCAGATGTCACTTATTAAATAAGTGCCACCTTACAGGATGAAATTTGCTTTATCTTGTAGGCGATTTCGGCTTAATGTTATATACAGATACAAATCTATTCATAAAGATTTGTATCATTTGTATTACATTGCTTCACAAGCTTAACTGATGACGCCTAATAGTAATGGCAGAAACACGTGTCTTAAGCAGAAGTAAATGCTGAAAATACGAGGTGTATTGTCCATGTGTACAGTTACAGATATGTACATTACATGTCTGTTTCAATTGTAACAAAAGCGTTATACGTGCATAAACGTATAGATATACTTAAAACCTTTTTGTATATTTACTGCCATCTGGCTCGTTGTTAATGGAGTGTTCTTTTTCGTTCTTCGAACCAGCATAGCTGGTCGAACGAAAAGGTCGCCTTTTTCGGCAAAGTCTCTTTCGTCCGTCAGATGTCACTTATTAAATAAGTGCCACCTTACAGGATGAAATTTGCTTTATCTTGTAGGCGATTTCGGCTTAATGTTATATACAGATACAAATCTATTCATAAAGATTTGTATCATTTGTATTACATTGCTTCACAAGCTTAACTGATGACGCCTAATAGTAATGGCAGAAACACGTGCCTTAAGCAGAAGTAAATGCTGAAAATACGTGGTGTATTGTCCATGTGTACAGTTACAGATATGTATATTACATGTCTGTTTCAATTGTAACAAAAGCGTTATACGTGCATAAACGTATAGATATACTTAAAACTTTTTTGAATGGTTACTCTATAAATATTGTCAAAAACATCCTAAATAGCCAACAAAAATCTAAAACCCTTTCCTTAGTTTATCCAAAATTAAAATGCAAGATAATTAATTCCTATAATTCAATCACTTACTTAGGAAAAATTTCGGAAAAAAAATTGGTACTTTCATTAAAAAACTTAATAACGAACATATATCATTTAAAACAGACAATACTCTACAGAACATTATTAAAAACAACAAAGATAAAATAGACAAAGAATCAAACTCTGGTGTAAATAAGTTAACATGCGAAGATTGTAATAAGGTACACATACATTCAAAATTGGGATGAAAGAACACGAGAGAAGCCATAAAGAAAAGAAAACAGATTCAACTTTCGCAAGTCATTGTATAGATATCAATCATAGATTTAATATATATTTCAAAATTTTACATATTCAAGAAAAAAGTAAAAAACTTAACCTGTTAGAGAACTTAGAAATTAATGGATCCAATAGTTTTGATAAAGATAAAGATAAAGATAAAGATAAAGATAAAGATAAAGATAAAGATAAAGATAAAGATAAAGATAAAGATAAAGATAAAGATAAAGATAAAGATAAAGATAAAGATAAAGATAAAGATAAAGATAAAGATAAAGATAAAGATAAAGATAAAGATAAAGATAAAGATAAAGATAAAGATAAAGATAAAGATAAAGATAAAGATAAAGATAAAGATAAAGATAAAGATAAAGATAAAGATAAAGATAAAGATAAAGATAAAGATAAAGATAAAGATAAAGATAAAGATAAAGATAAAGATAAAGATAAAGATAAAGATAAAGATAAAGATAAAGATAAAGATAAAGATAAAGATAAAGATAAAGATAAAGAT